>NTHP01000171.1:425948-457414 GCA_003416845.1 Oplegnathus fasciatus | reverse complement strand
ACACACACACACACACACACACACACAGACATCCACGTGAAGTTTCAGCAGCAGCAGTGAGGATAAAAGCAGCAGCTGTATTTTTATTAGTCGTAGAAATAATGCTGTGTTTTACTAAATAGGCTTTATTCAACAATAACTCCTCAATAAGGTTTATGGACGAAGTGGCACGTGCCAAAAAGACACATAAAGTAAATGTTAATATTAATAATAGCAGCATCGTAGTATTGATGACAACAGAAGCAGTAATAATAATAGTAGTACTATAAAAAAGTGGAAGTAGTAGAATGCTAATAATAATAATAGTATTTGTGGTAGTAGCTGTAATAATAGGCCTAGCAGCTGTAGTAGAAGGCAAGTAGTAGAAATTGTAGTGGAAATAGCTGTAATAATAATAACAGTAGTTGTAATATAAACAGTGGTAGTGCATATATTAGTAATATATATTACTAATATATTAGTATTAAAATCCAGCTGTGCAGCTTGCAGACTGTGGTACAGTATTAGTATTAGTAGTTGTAGTAAATTGTGTTTAACTGGAGTCCACAGGTCCTCAGACCTTCAGTCTGCATTGTCTAATAGTAGTAGTAGAAGTAGTAGTAATATTAGTTATTTAGTAATATATATTAGCAATATTAGTGATAAATTAGCAAGTCATCGATGAGTACAGCTGCAGACTGTAGTGGTGGTACTTGTATTAGGCCGGTAGCAGTAGTGCGTAGTAGTAGCAGTGGCAGTAGTAATAGTAGTAATAATATTAGTAATATTAATAGTAAATAGTGGAGTCATGTCTCCCTGCAGCTCAGTCTGTATTGTAGTGACCCATTAGTATCAGTAGTAGTAATATTAGAAGTACTCAGGTCAGTCTGCTGTGAAGTAGTAGTATTAGTAGTATTAGTAGTAATACTGGTGGAGTCTCCGCTCAGTCTTTAGTGCTCAGCTATCTCCCATCCAGACTGAATGTAAACAGACACAAATACCTGCTGAACGGTCGTGAGTGTGATGTACCGGGAACTATTTGTTAACCTCTGTGAGCGCGCGCGCGCGAGAAGAGCCCGTGGATGAGTGAATGATTCAATTGACACCTCGCCACTTTTGATCACTTCACGCGCTCACAATGTATATTGTGGCTGAACGAATCATCGCGGTTCAAAGTGAAGCTCTTCACGGCGGCAGCAGAGTCGTGCTGAGAGTTTGTGCTTCGACACAACTGAAGCCATTTAATCCTGAACGAAAGCGTCTGACTTAAATAAACTAATTAGGAGGGGATTTATTGATCACTGCGGCGCATACAGAGAATAAACAAAGAGGAAGACATGAGCCTGAAACAGGACCCGGAATAAAGAAAACAACTTAAAAATAAATAAACTTAAGTTTTTCACATTACCCCGTGAGAAAATATATTGTATTAATTGATATTCTTAAAAGGCTCTACTCAACGATCCATGTCCGTGTAGCGCTATAAAGAGCAGTTATCAATCAAAGTCATCTTAATTAATTAATCTAATACTTATAATAATCAGCTAGTGGTGGAAGAAGTATTCAGATCTTTTACTTAAGTAAAAGTAGTAACAGAACAGAGTAAAAATACTCCATTACAAGTAAAAAATATCACTTTTAAAACCCGGCTCAGGCAGAAAGTACAGAAGTGTTATCACCAAAATGTATCAAAAGTAAAAGTATTTCTTATGCAGATAAACGGGCTCTGAGATTGTTATATTGTTATAAATTATATTATATGATTATATGAAGTTGCATTTTACTGCTGTTGGTCGAGCTGGAGCTAATTTGAATGACATTTTCTACTGTTAGGAAGTTTAATTGTGTAATAATTTGATATATTTCATTAACCTACCATATGATTTTTTTTAAATGAAAAATCATATTCGGGAAAGTAACTACAGCTGTCAGATGAATACAGTACAGTAAATAGTACAATATCCTCTCTGAAATTAAGTGAAGTAGAAGGATAAAATGAAATAAAACGGAGTCACTCAAGTAAAGTAAAAGTACCTCAAAATTGTACTTAAGTACAGTACTTGAGTAAATGTATTTAGTTACATTCCAGCGCTGTGATCAGCAGAAGGTTTTGAATAAATGTCAGTCATTTAAACCAACGTTATAAAGCAAAACAGCAGCATTATAATACTGGGGAATTTAATTTAACTTAAAAAATGTAAAAACAGGTATTAGTTATTGATCAGGAATCACATTTGATCAAATTAAAAAGTAAAACAGATGAGAAGGGGTGGAGCTCCATCTCTGCCCAAAGCACAGTCATGATTGCATCTGCAAATTATTAGAAGTTTCAGGCATGATCACGTCGCTTCTCTCTCTCTCTCTCTCTCTCTCTCTCTCTCTCTGTTTCTCCGTGTGATTGATTGGAGGAGTTCATAGGCTGGCACCCCCATCGTGTTTCCAGTTGCTCACACTCCACATGATTGGTCCGCCTCCTGCAGCCGCAGCAGCCAGAAGCGCCTCCTCTCATAAACCTCGTCAGACCGCACTAACGTTTCCCATTACTTCCAGGAGAAGCAGCGGCTCACTATTAGGAACTTTGCGTGCGACCTATGGCAGACAACTAGCAGGTATGTTTGGTGGAAAGCGTCTAATGTCTCTTCCACTCTTGCTGTCTTTTCTCCCTCGTGCCACACAGCTGGTTTTAAACATCTGGCTGTGTGGCGGTGCGAGCGCAGCAGCACCGAAATCATCATTTCGGGGTATTGTTTTATCGCTCCAGCCTGCCTCTCGGCCCTTATCTGTTTGGGGTCTTATCAAACGGTTATCTCTTTTGCTGTGAAGACATATTGCGTTTTGTTTCCTATCTGTTATGTGTGTGTGTGTGTGTGTGTGTGTGTACTTGTGTGCGCGCGTGTGTGTGTGGGAGGACAGAGATTTGACGGATCTAGTGCCTCTTAAGAGCGCTTGATGGGAGTATGGCAGTCACTGGATTGGATGTGTTTTGTTGGACTTACAGTTGACACACAGTCAGTGAACATGTCGTGAAATTAAAAGTTTGTTAGTTTTTGTTGTGGAAATGGAGGCTGCTCTTTTAAAGATGAACACAAGCTGTGGATTTGCGTTTTTCCAGAAACTTGGCGAGTTTCTATCCAGATGTTTATGGGACAAATTTTAAAGTCAGTCGTCCATAACTTTGCACCACATGAGTAAAGCTTACTTTCTTCCTATCCTAACGGTTTCATCTCTTCGCTGTTACAGGGTGGACTACTCCCTGACGATTTTTATTAACCCCTACGGTGTATGGAAAGTGCTCCTGGATGGACCTGGGCGAAAACAGCTGGTCCATGGTCAAGCGAGAAGTATCCAGCAGCCCAGGGTCACCGGCTGAGCAGACCTACCTGCACGGTGACAGCAGGAGGGACGGTCCCACCTCGGATGAGCTGAGGACTCCTCCGAGCGACCTTGACGCACTGGGGCACCGCCGCTCCGACGGCAGATCACTACACTCCTACGTTCACTTCGGACACCATAACAACACCCTGACTACCGAGGACATCCCGCTGTTTACGGATTTAGACCAAGGCAGCAAACTCGTCCTCTCCAGCGGAGCGCACAAGGCGAGCTTGCTGGTGGACCCGACCGACATGTACCAAACACTGGCCATCGCTGCAGCCCAGAGCCAGACTGGATATGATTCCTCCTCTGGTGGTTATATGCACTCCAACCCCAACTCCCCCGTGTATGTCCCCAGCTCCCGGGTGGGCCCCATGATACCCAGCCTTTCTTATCTGCAGGCCAGCGGCTCTGCGCAGCCCAGCCACGCCGTCTCCAGCCACTCGGTCTGGTCACAGTCCACCCCGGAGAGCCCTTCATACAGCACCGGGAGCCCGCACACCTCCAGTCGGTTCCACTACCCTCCAAGCCCCCCAATGAATAACGGGACGCCAAGGGACACCGGCTACAGTAACACGCTGAATGTGAGCAGCAGAGACCAGTACGGCCTCTCTCGGCCCCTCAGTGGGACCTACGCGAGTCCATACTCTCCTTATGTTGCACCGCAGCTGTCCCAGCTGCCCTCGCCTTGGACCGGGGGACCTTTTGATAACACGATGCTGCACACCTTGCAGAGCAGGGGCGCGCCCTTGATTCGAGGACCAAACGGAGGTAAGAAAAAAAAAAGCAAAGTAGAATGATGACATAGATGGAATAATTTCCATTCTCACTGTCTGTGAGGGAAGAATAATGAATACATTCCGTTAACCAGGCATGCGTGTGTCTTTAGGCAATGCACTGAAACTCTGGTGCGCTTTTGTAACAGAACCTGATCTCCCTGCGGAGGCAAGAGCTCAAAAATCAAAAAGAATTCGCCTAACCAAACTGTGTTTAATAAAGTACCACAAAAACGTTCTTCTTGTGTTTAAAACTGGGCTGGATTTGGTCTGAAAGGGGATGTCTGTGTGAGTCCTGCAAGAAAAATGAGGCCTATTTCTGTGCGCAGGCCTATAATGACCAAAATATGTATGACCATAAAATATTAAAAAAAAGTAATAAAAAGGATAAATATATTGAGAGAGTGTCAGGTTTACAATTCACCATTTTAATACAGTTATACAATGTGTTTCCTTTAAATAGTTTAATTATTTTACAGCATGAAATCTGGTTTCAGTTGCTTCACCTGACATATCCGAGAAACGCAGTCCCTTAAAAAATTACAACCTATATGCAGATTTCCATGTTTAAAAAGCTGATTGAAGTCTTTCTTCTTAGTTTCAGATATTCTCGACGACATGGGGGAGAGCAGAGAGTGCGTCAACTGCGGCTCCATCTCCACGCCGCTTTGGAGGCGCGACGGCACGGGCCACTTTCTCTGCAACGCCTGCGGCCTTTACAGCAAAATGAATGGGCTGAGCCGGCCATTAATTAAACCACAGAAACGGACGGTAAGCTGGGGACCACTTAACCGCTCAATTTCCTGCCTAATTATCTCAAGCAATGACTGGAGGTTATCGCCGGTGGTATTCATAACGCGCCTAATGTGTCTAACGCAGAAAAGAGACGGTCATGAGATGTACCGAGCTTTAATTCAGATGTGATTTTTTTTCTCATAATTTTGGTCTCATTATATCTGTGACTGATCCTGTAAAATGGGCAGAAATCTATTTGTGAAATACGTCACAACACACACATTGACATTTTAGTTGAGGGTTGGTGCTTTTTGTGCAAATTGGTGACTTCATTTAGCACATTACCCAATGATATTAATTTATCAGTCAAAAATCATAGAAACTGAGCTGATGCAGATGGAGGATTTGGTTGCGAAGAGATCTATTAGTATATCTATTCATAATGTGGTTTTAATGGAACTGAAGGCACTGATTTAATGGGATTGAACACACGTAAATGGAGATATTTGTTAACGTAATTAATCAGGCACTTAATCAGTCACCCTATTCAGTGCTAATGTTGGGTAATTTAATCTTAATAGGAGACAATAAGGCCAAATCTTGTCCTGGTGCCATTACGCGCATTACGCACAGTTTTTACAAGGAAATCTGATGTCACATATGGACTCCCTGAAAATTAACATCCTGTTCAAAGCCGTGCGTAAATGGCAGTTAAATGGAGATCATAATAGGAGCCGTATTATCGTTAGGAAATAGGGCGTGAATGGCCAAATTGTAATTGAATTAGTGGAGTGTGGCTTTCACTTTAAAAACATTTTCTTTAACTTTAGCTGATAGAGAAAGACTCCATGTCTTGATAGATGTGTTAATAGGAAATGTTCCAATTACGCATTGATTATAATCATTAATTAAATGTTGTTTTTTGTCATCAGTCAACGTCCAGAAGAATCGGCCTGTCCTGCGCTAACTGTCAAACCAGCACGACCACTTTGTGGCGCAGAAACGCGGAGGGAGAGCCGGTGTGTAACGCATGCGGGCTCTACACGAAATTACACGGGGTGAGTCAAGATTTCATTTCACATTTCTTTTTAAATTTAATATCCACTTTGATTAATCAGTGCGTCCCGAATCGACATAATAATTGGTCCCCAAACATGATCTGAAATCTGCAGGTACCTCGGCCGCTCGCCATGAAGAAAGAGGGAATCCAGACAAGAAAAAGAAAGCCAAAGACCTTGAATAAAACAAAGGGATCCTCTGGTGAGTCACTGACTATCTTTGCTCATGTGCATGTGGGTAATTATCATCAAGATGTTGCTTTTTATAATCTCAACAATATATCTTATATATAAATAAATATATATATATATATACATTTTTTTTTTAGGAAATAACAACTCTGTCTCTATGACTCCCACATCCACATCTTCATCTAATTCAGAGGACTGCTCGAAAACCAGCTCTCCCTCCGGACAAGTTTCAGGGGTAAGACTTTTTAAATGTAATTTAATTAAAATGTCTTCTGCTCCATTTGATTTCAAAGCATCAAATACATTATAACTGGATACATGTGTGATGTGGCACAGGAGTTTGTTTTTAATACATCCTGAGGTCAAATTTATGGGTATTAATAATTTGAAAATACCATCCGTACAGTTATTTTAAATGTCCTTGTTGCATCCTCAGGATGGAATATTTTGTAATGAACAAATTGAAAGCATTGCAGCATTTGCCACAGCAGGTGTTTTGCTAAAAAGATCACATGCAGGCTGACTGATGCTCTGTGGTGATGACAAATGTGTCACCATAATATTACAGTAAGATGAGCTTTGCATTGCTCAGGATCTTGTGCTTTTTTTTTTTCCAGTGGTGTAATGCAAGTGGCATCTAAGTCCAAAAAACAAACATGAATCACGGTCCAAATGCTTATTTTATACAAGAAATGTCTCCTTTGAAAATACAGTTAGGCTAATCATGCATATTTTTCATGTTGCAGGTAAGTTCGTCTGTGCTGTCCAGCTCAGGGGAGGGAACAGGCTCCAGCTCAGCGGTGAAGTACCCGGGACAGGACGGCCTGTACACCAGCGTGGGTCTGTCCCAGCCATCAGATGTAGCTTCAGTGAGGGGTGAGCCCTGGTGCCCCATGGCCTTAGCTTGAACATCTAAATCTTTGGGAGGACAGCAGTCCCTGGCCCCTCTGTCTGGATGCTATGTAGTGTGGAAGTATTCGGGGGCAATGTTTGTTTCCTTCCTCGCAGCTGATGCAAGAAGAGTCGGACAGGGTGGGGGTGGGGGGAGAAGGGCGAGACGGCCTTCAGTCACACTGCAAGCTTGGACCGAGCGTGGAATAGCTGGGATTGGTTTCCAGATTGGTGTGGGGATCTTGTTGCCTTAAAAAAACAAAGGAAATCTCCAGGCCAGATGATCAATCAGGGGGCCTGCTTTGGATGGTTTCTGGACCTGCCATGCACTCGATATCTCTCCCATCCATGGCACAGAACCAGATCTTGTTTCTTAAAATAAAGCCATCGTGTACATAACGGATTTCCTCTCTGAAGAAAAAGCTGTTGATTGGATACCACTGCTTCGTAAAGCGCTGTATTCTTTAAGGACATTTAGATTTTTTTTTTCTTTCCACAACTGGAATCATGCCACAAGTGCCGAGACAACTTTTATGAATCAAAAGAAAAAATATTTATAAATCTTCCATTGTTGAAAACATGGCTATGATTGTTAATAAAGATACCAATATAGAGTAGAAGTTAAACCATTCTGATGTCTTTTTTTCTAATTTTTTTTTCTTTATAAGTGGTTGTTTGTAGTACAGTAGTGTTGAATCTGCACGTTTTCCACTGAAAGCTCTTACTGTATTTGACTGAAACTAGTTTGGTTTAAACAGGGTATAAAAGACTTTGTCATCTAGTGGTTTTGTTTAATTATTTACTGAAAAATAATCAACTCCTTCCAACTAATTTTTGATATGGATATATTAATGTTGTCAGCTGCTGAGTAGCATTAAGGTACTATTCTCAAAGCAGAGCTGCAAAACTCTTTTACACGTAGAGCAGTCGGACGGCTTGATTGAACAAAGCACACCCAGAATAGCTGTGGGCCTGCTTACCTTTATGTTACAAGACATAAACTGCAGAAGAAGACTGGTGGTTGCACTACCTGACTCACTATAAACTGTGTACCTTTCACAATGCAAGCATGTACTGTTGCATCATTTTTACACCAAAATTAGCCCAAAGTGGAAAGTGAGGTCACCTCTGAACAAATTCATGTTACTTTGATGACTTGGACTAACCCCTGTGAGGACCGAAAGGAGCATAATGGCCCAGAAGTTTTACATAATGAGGTGTTAAACTGGACAATTGAAAAAGGAAATAAAAGAAGCAAACAGTTTATATTACAGTGCAATATTTTCAGCAAAATGCACACTCACTGTGGTAAAGATTTTGAATTCACAGCTGCACGGGTGGCATGCAAAATCTAAATCTGAGAGGTTATGTTTGATTTTTTACACTGTTTGTCTCCATGTCCTCCTGCAGCGGTGTGGGTAGAGTCTCAAAAAGTCATTTGAGGCCACAAAACGACACAGGGACGATTTAAACCTGAAAGCAATCTGATGGTTACATGTGAAACTTGGCGTAAAGAGGGTTTTTTCTTATTTTTATTTTCACTTTTTCTCCAACAACTCGCTTCATCCAAAAAGGGGCATGTCATTCTTCTGGACTTATTTATTTTTTTGAAATATCATGTTTATTTTAGCATAATTTTTTGTTGTTGTTTCTTTTTTTTTATATATATATATATATATAAGAAATTATTTTATTTAAATTCAGTCCAATAAATTGCTCTGGTGATGCAAAAGAATTTACAGTTACCCTGTGTTTCAAAGAAGAAGAATCAGTATTTTGAAGAACCATGTTCTTGCATAATATTAACATTACTCAGGCATACTTTTGTGTGAGGCAATCACAGCCGCACTTGAACTCCCCGTTTCTCCCTGGCTGAACAAAAACTGAATAGCTTCATTTTCTCAGATGTTTTCATGACTGTGAGGGAAGCACATGAAGACAAAAAGACCAGCTAATGCAAGGCAAAGATTTCCAAGGGAAAACAGGAAGATCTGTGCTTCGTTTTCTGAAATTCAGATATCCCACATAAATGTTCCACAAATTGCATCGCAAACCAAATATTATGCTTGCAGATCTTGATTTTGCAGCTTTTTTTCTGGGTGGTTTGCTTCCACACTCTGCTTATGTTTCATTAAAGCAAGCCTTTATTCTTCCTGACAGCTTTGTTACTTAAGAGTTTTTCTTTTTCTACCGGCCCCTGAAGGCTCAAAGCACAATCCACTTTCCTGTGTCCTCTTGAACCAGCAGCTCAAAGTACCTGTCACAATGTTTACTGTACTTAAGCGAATATGGCCTGTGAGTAATACCACATGAAAAGATTTTAAAGATGGTTAAGATTTATGTCTGGGCTTAGTGTTATCTGTCTGCTCTTTGACATATTGATTTAGCTGAGTTTATTGAGTGTGGAGGAATGTGCTGCACTGCACAATGGCCACATCCACAGTTTGGAGATGAACATTGTAATTTCACTTATTTTTCTTTCTTTTGCAAAAGATCAAACTTTTTGACATTTTACCAGAATGATAAAGCCACTGCCATTTGTGTAGCCAAAAATCGTCCATCATAAAGTTTTATTTTTTCAAGTGTTAGCGTTACTAGTGTCGAGTTTGGCTGCAAGTGGCAAATGGAAACATTTGTGTTCATGTCCTGCTGGGTGTTATATAAAACACAACTTGTACACCGAGACCACCGGGCATCAAGTCCTTGAGCTTCCACGCAGATAAATTACAAAACCACCTTTAGATATGTAAATGAAAACTAGTGTTGAACTGAAAACACGAGCAAATATTTATAGGTTTGTGAATTTATGAGGTGGTCCTACCTTGGCACTGTCTGACTGGTATCCATGGTGCTGCGAGGGAGGAATTATAAACACAACAGCGCAGAAATCCTCCCTGGAGCTCTCATCTGGATAGATGTTCGCAGAGCTGAGGGTCACATCAACAACCATCGCGCAAAGTGATGCAAAGGCAAGCTTTACAGTTATTATCTGCAAAGTGATGGAGAGTGATTGTGGATGATGTTTGTCACAAAGTTGCAACTTTGGTGGGAATGATGTCCAAAGTGGAAAGAGGGGAAAAGAAGGAGTATGGCTGAGAGAGGCAGACAAAGAGGGAGAGATCTTGATGGCTGCGCAGGGTTGAAAGTCCTCCCAAAGTAAACAAGGCAGGCTAACCCAGCAGCAGCAGCAGACTAAAGGCCCCAGGGCTGTTTGGCCACGGGGCTGCAGCACAGTATGGCCCAGCGGCTCCCTCAGGAGATGCCCGTTGATCTTTCCACGTTGCCTTTCAAAGGAGAGCACCGCTGGCCCTGCCTCCGGAAGAGATGGGATCTCTGACTCAGCCCTTTTGGGTTTCCTCGACAGACACGGTGGCACATTCTGGGAGAAAAAACACTTAAAAACACGATAGCTGTCCTGTTTGTGGAGTCTTGTTGCATTTGAAGTACCACCAAAAGATCTCTAAAGGGAACAGAATTTGTGTATATAAGGCATTTATTGTTCTGGATTATTGTTCTGAGATTTATTCACCTTGTCAGATTCATAGAAAGCCAAACTGTGCTTTCAAAGCTATGTCCACACGCCATGTAGCCTTCTCAGTTAGCAAAGATAAGGCGACTGTAGAAGGCAAGAAGAAAGGCAAATCCTCCACCCCTGTCATAAACTCTCACAGTCTTACTCACAGGAAGTTTGTTACACACAAGGGGAAGGTTCAGTACAAGTAATGATGAGAAACTCCTGTCTCACTAATGTTAAAACAGCAGTAAGACACTGTTGTTAAAAACTACATGAGAGTGAAATGTTTGGCTCCACATGGTGTAGAGATTACATCATATCACTATGTATAGTCTGCGTTACATATTACAGAAACAGTGGGAGTGTGTTCAGGGAAGGTTGGGTGTTGGAAGGAATGACACTTCTGGTGGAGAAGAGTGAAAATCACAGGGTGGGACATGTGGGACCCGGTGTGTGTGTGTGTGTGTGTGTGTGTGTGTGTGTTGTAAGGAATGTCAGGAAGTTATCAGGAATAGGATCCAATGGGAGGAGAAGGCTGAAGGTGGAGGAAAAGACAGAAGGAAAGAGCTTTGTTATGATGAAAAAAGGGAAAGTTCCTTGACAACCTACAACGCCTTTAACCTGAGAGTGATTCACAAGCTACAGCAGTTACCACACAGCCGAGCTGAAAAGCTATCGTGTACCACATCACATTTTTAACTCATCATTCATCTGTCAAAATGACAAATAAATGTTTTGAGATGACGGTTTATTATTCAAATAATTGAGGATTAAAGTTCTGGTGATTTGCATAAAATTCAGCTGTTTATATTGACAGATATATAATGTAAATTTCTCAACTGCCCAACTTTCTCTCTCCCGATACAAAGTACCGATCTGATACCAAATATGTATACCTCACTGCATACAACTCAGAAACTGAGTCGTGATCGATTAATATAACTTATAGTGGAAACAATGAATTTTATAACGACAGTGACAAAGAAACTGTATTTAATGTGGATCTGTCACACAATGGTCGATACTCGACCCACTTAATAAGGTCAATATTGGTACCAATAGTAATCCGGCGTATCGGATCGGCACATCCCTATTTTATATCTCTGGCTAGGTGAACAGCAATATTAGATTTTTATATGATTTTTGTATCAATGTGATTTAATTTTAATTTTTCAGGTATTTAATTTGTTGAATTATACACAGACATTCCTGTCTGTTTCTTTTTTCATAACACAGTTTGACATATTGCCATACAAAATGATATATACTGCGATAGAGGAATGTTTAGAATATTTTTCCACGCCAAAGACCTTACTGCACCCAGTCGCTTAAGAAAAACATCACTATCCCACATTTGGTGACAATGTGAGGAGGTGGTTGAGTGTTTGGTTGAAGGGCTTGAATCTCACTTTTTTTGTGAACAAATTAGTTTCTGTTTTACTGAGAAATGAATTTTTACCAGCCTGAGAGAGGCGACACAAAGCATCCCTCACCAGTTTATTCACCTGATGTAGACCATATATAAATCAAGGTCCAGAATTGAACTGTGGCAGTCGTCCAGGCTGCATCCAGGCAAGCACAGACATTTCTTTTTTGTCCTTTGGTTGGGAAAAAAATATTTCTCTACTTGAATATTTTAGCGTCTGGTACTGCAGGCAGAGTAAATAAAGCTCTACTCTCATATGCAAACGTTCAAGACAAATGAAACGATGTTGGGATTAAATGCCCGCCTGCCTGCCAGTGAAAAAGCTGGTCACGTTTTGTGTTTGTTCAATCTGTTGTTCCTCCTAAAGGTGCTGGCTGCTGGGAACTTTCTGCTACGACTAGTGTGCCAAACTTGCACTTATGCACACAGAAACACGAGGTCACTGTAAGGGGGAGACAGTTTGCTTTTGAAAAGGGGGCAAAGCATTTCTGTTTGATGATAAATTCTTAACAACATTTTATTTAAGAACATATTCTACTTAACAGTACACACATTTGTGTTGTTTTGTGGATTTCATGTCTCATGGTTTAGATTTCTGTAGGTGACGCTCTTATCTATGTGTGTTCACTCAGCTGAAGCTGCTCATGCTAACCACCCAGCTCTTTTTCTACTTGTTGATAAGACTAACAGTTGGCAGTTGTGCTTGGAGCTACACGCTGACAATGACCGTGCTAACTTGCAGATGTTTAGCAGGTAATGTTTACCATGTTCAGCCATCTTAGTTTGGTGTTTTAGCATGCTAACATTTGCTAATTAGCACTAAACACAAAGTACAGCTGGCGCCATTGCAAATTTTATGGCAATCCATCCAATAGCTGTTGAGATATTTCATTAAAAAACACAAACAACAACATAATTTTGATGCTGGACGAAAAGTCAGGGGATCACCAAAGTCAGTAGAACTCATCCTCTGGGGACCATGAACATCTGCACGAAACTTAATGGCAATCCATCCACTAGTCACCGAGATATGCAGTGTTGCTTCTGTGGTTATCAGCTGGTGATAGAGAAACTGATTCACATGAAAAAAATATTGTTGTTATTACTATTGTGACAAAAATGAAGCCAATTCCTGCAGATAGCAGCAACATGTGGGTTGAAACATGATGTGTTATGGGAAGTTTAAAATGGAAATACCTAAAAATAATACCACATGGATAATCAACATTGCACCAAAAAGGGGCAGACATTGTGGCCATAAAGACATGTTGCTACTTCTCCTCTAGTCTCCTTACCTGCCAGCTCTTCAGTAAACTCCCTCTCAACGGTAGAAACATTCAGGCTGTGTGTATTTGCAGGAACAAAGTAAAGTGATGATGTGTGACAAGCCTGGCCCAATTTGACTATCAAATCTATCCCTATTTCCAGACAATGCAGTGCCAGTTTTGTTGGGTAAGAGCTCTGTTACTCTTTAATGGAAAAATTATTTCATTACCAATCCCTCCGCCTAAAGGGGGTCTGGGCTTTGAAACCCGGCCACTAAATCATGTAACTCGTGTAAGTATTTTCTGCTGCCGTGATCCAAGGAGTACGCTGAGATTCTTGGGAGTTCAACGCAAGGTTACAGCTATCTCTCCTCTCCTACTAGCCCAACAGTCAGCCTGGTGTCCAAGGCGTTTTGAATTAAGTTCAGCGCTCTCGTGTATGGGAACCCGAGCTCGCGGCCAAATGCAATACTTCCCGGAGTATTTCTGTCAGAACCCTGGCCTTTATAAACAAAACACAGTGGAATCACAGCAGGCCCTGTTTTAATCAATTAAACATATGTCAACAAGCAATATGCTAATCATTCTCTCGACGGGGAGAGCAAATTCTCTCCTGGTGATGTATGATCAGAAGTCAATCACGATTGTGAAAAGGACTAACAGACAAAACTGGGTTCAGGTTTTAACATTTGTGAAAATAGGTGGCATAAATCTTTCCTGATTGCCATTATCTTTATTGTTCGGGTCTGGTGTGAAACAGACAAAACAATAAAGTGAGTCAGAGGCAGGTGATTTCCATGCTCCACAATGTTGTATGTTTGTGTTTGTATGTCTGTGTTTGACTTGGACACAGAGGCATGACTTCCTGACTGGTATCAGTCGTTTTGCTCAAAGTCTCCAGGCTTCTAGGGAATCTGTGTGGAATCATAGCTTTAGTCATTTGGGTCAACTGAGGGCTGTGAAGTTTGGTGGGACTTTACCAGCCCCTCCTTACCCAGAATGCAACACAGCGTCTCAGACTTTAGGACTTCAGAGCGAGGTATGCTTGTATAAACACCATTTGGCTCACTGAAGTCTTGAAATGTAATAAATTTACATGTAGAGCTCAAGATAGCAGCGCAGCCACACAGTGAAGACGGGGGATAAATTGCAGGATGCAGAAGCTTGACAGAAGAGCCCAGAGAGGCTCCTCTCTTGCCTGCTGATTGGGGCGTCTCTCTGCTGAGACCTCTTATGAAAACTCCTGATAACCAAATGAGCATCTAAAATAAATAACAGGCTGACGCATGGCAGGCTCCCAAACGGAAGAGACAGCCGCTCATTAAAACCACACCAGCAGTCAAATTTTTCAGATTTTTTTTTAACTATGATTTTACATATGTACAAAAATATTACCTATCCAAGAAGACAGGGTTCTGTTTCACATTCCTTTTATTCCTTTTGAAGTAAACAGCGTCTTAAGAGAAAACTATCAGAGCTTGGATTTCGTAGCTCCTGCCATCTCTACTGATAACATTGTACTCGCCAAAGTGGTTGCTGCGATTTCGAAAAAATGTGGCGACATTGCTAAAAAAAACGAGCCAACAAGCACAAGCGGGCAAACGTCATAGAGCTTGTAAACAAACTCCCAAGCAAGTCAAATTTATTTAGAAGAGAGGACAAAGGCGAACAGTATCATGGTAAAATTACAACCCAAACTGTCCTTTGTAAACCTTCACCACAGCTTACGGGAGACTCTTGAAGGACCGCTGTGAGCTGCATGGCGAATGTCACGTAACTGATGGGGGTAGCCGTGCGCTACCGCTAGCAAGCTACTGGGCAAGCTATTAATACAGTTTGATAATGTTGTTTTAAGTGTTTTTTGCGTTATAGCAAATATATTTCAGTTGAAATTGATAATTGAAAAGTTTTTTGTCTTTCTACTACAATAGCACTGAGCCGTTTCCTCTTCATTATCTGGTGTTTTTTCAGCCAGGCATTCTGAGATTTGGTGGAAGTCTTGCTGGGCAACAGACACACACATTAAAGAATTGGAGGGAAAATCCAATGAAAGTAGATCTGTAATACATAAAAGTTTTGGAGGGAGGTTGGCCTGTCACAAGGCTTTAGTTTGTTTCTCTCAGTAACTGGTTTTACAATGGTGATTATAGTGATAAGCTACTGTGTTGTCAAAAATAAATAGAGGCACAGAGCACAAGTAGACGAGCTAAAGCAAGGCCAATGAAAACTAGCCTACTTACGACTTCTCGTGTTTTCATCGCTCATTAAACATTCGCCTTCCAGGTCCATTCAGAGTCTCCCCAGAGGTTACAGCCTGACTTCCTTGTTCAGCTTTGATCTGCCGTATTTGTGAACACTCACAGTTTTCCTGTGCATCGAGGGATGATTAGTGACATTCCAGGCACGCTCGCTTTTACCAGTTTACCAGTTTTACCTCCAAAAAAAGTAGTTTTGCTAATCTGGCAAAACTATAAGCTTTTTTACACCCTGTATGATCGTCTGATCGGTCGTGTTTGTTGCCCCTTTGGACCTACGTTAACAATGTTGCTGCGTTCCACAACGTCAGCAGTTACATTTAGCTGATGGCCAGATCTACAAAAATAAAACCCAAGTTGTAACAAACCGTAGTTTTCCTTTTAAAAACATCCACAGTAGCATAGACTGTATTAAGTCTGATGTGAACCCAGTGACTGAGCACAACAACAGAGCCGCTTCCTTATGTTCCCCTGACCAGGCAGACCCTTTGGCTGAGGCGACCAATTAATTATAGACGTGACTTTAAAACTTCCTGTTTTTCCCTCCTTAATTAAGCCAATCTGCCCTGCTGCTCTGAAAAGAGGAAATACCTCAAAATAGTCCCCAATTTCAGCACATTCAATTATTTTGTGCCCAGTACAGATTGCATCGGCCGTGTTAATGCACTGATCAACAATGTTTGATCACAGGGAAATTACGTCTGTTATTTCTTCCTGCTTCGCCCCCAAATAATGTGGGAATTGTGAGTAAGATGGTGCCCGACGTGGGCACAGCCTGCGCAGGGATTAGCAACTACGTGCCCTGAGTCAGGCCCATCCAACATCAATCTCTGCCTGAGATGTTTATTATTACACTCATGCAGTCAATTATTCTGAGGAGAGAGAAAAAAAAATTCCCTGATTTATGCCTCCACTGTTACCCTTTCCTGTCCTCATTTATGAAAACAAAATTCCAGTGAATTCCTGCAGTATTAACACTAAGCAGTTATGAGGTCAAGCTTTCACTTACACTGCACAATTCAACTGGCCGGCCACAGTCCACGCACGGATATTGTGCCGTTAGCTGCGACTTCACTGTGCGCCTTTGTTATTGCCACGTAAGCTGAGTGAAGGAGCCTGAACACAAACTTACAAACTGACCTTGACAGCAGACGCACTTCATATCTCTCTCTCTCTGCCTTTTTCTTTTTTTTTCGGTTACAGTAAATCCACAGCCAGTGTTCAAGAGCACCAAGTCAACTTGACTGTTATCATAAAGGCACCAAACTTGTTGAACACCTGCCAGTGTTTTTCAGAGGTGCCCTTTTCAACTTTGAACTGAAACTCACCTCCAGGCCTCACCCCTCTGTGTTTTTCACTGGGAAACAGGAAAAAGGAGGAGAAAGTGAAGACGTACGTGGACGCAAAACTGGAATGTTTTGAAATGGGGAATTTATGTGGAGTTCTTTAGAAAAAAAATGGCCTGATTTAAGAATAAAGGACTGTGGGAAGTGAAATTCTTTCATTAGCCGTATCAGTGACTGCCATCCATTGTTCTCTGCTGTGGTAGCTTTGTGTCAGAGAGGTTGTAGGTGAATCTAACTTGGGTGTGTAGTCTAAAACATTTTCAAAGAGTATTATATATATATATATATATATATATATATATATATATATACACAGTATATACTGTATATCATTGATAACAGTTTTACCCCATTGCTGCAGATTCTTAATAAGTAAGATATTGGTTGAGGATAAATGCGTCTCTATGACACCTTTTCAGTTATGTCTTTGAAATAGAGACACAAAGGTATGAATAAAATGACGGTGAGTAACAGAGAAGGCGAATTTTCATTTTAAAGCTTTTCTCTTTGCAACATTATTAGGGTGTGTTGGTGTTGTGTCCCAATAAATTACAAGTACCAGTTCACATATGAACTGAATGAAAATGTGTGAATGAAAAATGTGTGAAATACAACACCATAACAGAAGTTGATAAAAATTTGCATAATTGCCTGTAGCTGCTATCTGTGTCAATTTGTAAAACTGGGACCTAAAGTAAAAAATGATACTTTGTGATATCAGATCAAGACAGTTTACATCACTATTAACATGTATTTTGCTAGTGTTATAATATAAAATGTATTGAGTGAATGATGCCTTTCCTTAACATATGTATACATATATATATATATACAAACCATCTTTTTAACCACCTGGATGGTCTTGTCACAGATGTGGCCATGCTAACCTATATAACTAGCATAACATTGTACTCACCAGATGTGCATTGAGCGTTCAACTGATCACAGAAAACATGAACCTCAGACATTCAGTCTTCACTCACTCAATTTGGTTATATAAACAAAAGTGGCCAATAAAAGTGATATTACTCTGACATGCAACTTCAACTATCTGTGGTAATGCAGAACTCATTTCAAGTTCAACAGGTTGGCCCAGATGGTCCACCTATATCACCATGTGCCATATTCATGCGCAGTGCTGGTTTGCTTACAATGAAACACGACCTGGCTATCGCAGATGAGAGGTCATGTAGACGTTCTGAATTCAGGACACTTTCTCTTTTGTTTGTTTAAGTCTTGTATTTTGTGACCCCACAGAGCTGCAGTGTAAATCTGCTACAGTGCTACAGTGAGCATGTTACATGCTAACCTGTAGACACAGACCAAATCTATAAGATCCTGCTTCCACAAAGCGGGTTAAACAAAACCTGAACCTGAACCTGGACCCAAGACGGCAAACTCAAGAGTTTTCACTAACCCTGCTTTTTGGAGTAAGCCCCAACTGGTGGATTTTTTAATACATATATTTTTATTCAAATTTGCAGTGGTTACAGGGTATTACACACAACGATAGCCCCACCCAACCCCCTCCCACAACCTGTAACAACAGGAGAGAAAGTGGTCAAAGTAATAATAACAATAAAAAAATGAACATATATAAAATAATAATTAAATCATAGAAGTCACATGCGTTGGAAGCACCATTTGCTGGTGGAGGTAGTGGGAAAGTGAGCCCTGAGCGTAGTCATTGCACAAAATTTTACACAACGTATTACAAAACCGTCACTCATACAATGATACGCAGACCCAGAACTAATTATGAGGGTAGTGTAACATATAAGTAGGGAGGCACAGACTAAATGGGATGGTATGGGGTAGAAATGCGAAACAGAAAAACACTCCAAGTTACAGCCCCTCTTCCGAAGGAAGCCTCCATCTGGTGGAGTTTTGTTTTTCTTAGTTTTTTATTACGGCCATTTGATTATTTCAGTGAGCCCGAAGGTGGCAAATGTCATATAATTTAACATGGACAAAAGATATCGCAGCAAAAACGTGTTGGTTTCACATTGTTCCTCAAGTGGCTGAATTCCTGTCATTCTTCAGAGTCTGAAGAAAAAGAAAAACATACTTGTAATTTGTTAATTTAAACGCAGAGGAAACAGTCCTGCTGGCTTATGACTTATTTGGCAAGATTAAGAGGATTCTGGCCTTGAATTCACAGTAAGTCAAGTATTTAATGACAGTCATTCTGCATCGATTGTCATGATGTGTTTCTGCAAAGCTAGACACTTCACAGGCCTCAGTCGCAATAGCTGACACCTGCAGTGAAGAATATTTGCGTTTTTAATTTCCTGCATCACCATTGGTGCGATGCCGTACAAGTAAAAAACCTGAAATCGTGTCACTTCAGTTGGTGGTTTCACAAGGTCACACTGTTTCAGTTATTTTGCATGATTCTTTCCAACTCTGAAGTAGGAAAGAAAGGATGCCTGATTTGGTGGACTGGCGGTATGACATCATCAAAGAGGAAACTCAAGCTGGCCTACTAGCTGTCCTGCAAGAGGCCCCTCAATAAACAGGCTGGTTATCACATCACTAACATTTATTTAACCCTTTTGCAGAAGGTGCTCTGTGGAGGGTGTGCAGGGGAGGGAGCTGTTCCTGAATCTCTTTGGCTGACCTGTTACGAACTTTAACTGATATCCCGAACACTCATAACGACACAGACAAGCCAATGCAAATTCATACACTAGTACTGTGTAGAGACACACATTTACTGTCTTCTCTCTGCCATTAAGTGTTTTAGAGTGCTCTCAAGACATCCCCCCATACTCCCTCGAACTCCACTACTCTCCGTCTCCCACTTCATCCAGTCCTCCCAAGTTTGGCTGTCTCTCTGGGACAGAGGACTGAAAACATGACTTCAGCAGAGGGAAAGGTTGTAGGGTCAAGAAATAAAAGGATGTGAGGATGAAAGGACGAGGGAAGCGCTCCTATCCTTGGATACCTTGCACCCAACTCCATTGCTTTCCGGTTTGCAGTGAGACGGTGCACGCAGCTCTCTCCCACACATCTCCACATCCCAGCGCCAGGCCCTGTGTTTTCTTAATTCATTACTTAAAGGAAAGAAATGTAGCCCATACCAAAATAAATATGGCTCTCTTGGATCAGACCATGTGTCATAGTGCGATAGCTCCAAGGAAAAGGCTGTTGTTTTAACCAGAGGAGGATGGAACTCTTTGGCTCTGCAGAGCGTCTGTCACTCTGCTCTCTGTCTCCGTCACACAGCACAAACCAGCAGCATGCACCCTTATCGCATGATTTAGGCCTAAATACATTATTTTAAAGTGAGCAACACCCAGTGGTGAAACCAGATTCACTGGGTGTCACTCTGAAGTTAATGACCTGAGACTGAGCTTTTGGTTTAAGCAGTTTGTTTTATGTTCTTTATACAACTTTTTAGCCTCGCGAGCAGCATGGTTCTGTCTCTGTCTGCTGGTTGGTCGGCCCACCACTTTGTTCCAGACTGAAATATCTGAGCAGCTATTGGATGGATTGCCATGAAATTTTACATAGACGTTCATGGTGCCCAGAGGATGAATCTTGACGACTGTGGTGATCCCCTGACTTTTCTTCTATCGCCACCGTGAGGTTGATATATGTGTTTTTTAGTGAAATGTTTCCACAACTATTTGATACTGTAGATTATCATGAAATAAAATAATATGATACTTAATTACTTGGTGAATATGACACAAACTCCATTCACTCATTTCTCGATGACCTTAACGTAGCGTGCATTTAAATTTAAAATCTTTGCTCTGAGTTTACTGAACAGTGGCAGAAATGTATCAAGATCAAGAGTTGTGCGATAATTTTGTTCCTATTTACAGTTTCTTGCTATTCGTTTCAGAGAAACACAAGCACTTGTCATTAGGAGTCCGCAGCCGTCTTCATGGAGCGTTCACTTCGGGTGAGGTCTGTTAAATGGCCAATTGAACGCTCTGTCAAGCAGAACCTTCCTGTGACCCTAACACACACGCACACACGTGCACGCACACACAAACATTTACTGCACTGGCACAGTCTAGCACAATCCTTTGCTAGAACATCAATAGTTTGTTTATAATTAGCCCTGGCACCTCTTGACTACTTAGAGAGAGTGATTGTTTTTGAAAATGGCCCCTGGGGTCCTGTTGACTGATTGGCCTGAGGTGGTTAAGGGGAATAAAGGGGGGGAGAATTGAGGGTCTGCAGTTGCAGTAGAGGGTCTGTTGCTGGCCCACAGTTGTGGGCTGCATTCCTCTCAAGCTGCTCTGGACCCTCGTCTGACAGCCACTCCGATAATATCCCAGTCAGATAGAGCCGCAGGGGCGGCGTGTCTGAGCCCTGTTCTGAATCACTCAATTAGTGCAGCAGGACGAGGAGGAGGAGGAGAAGAAGGAGGAAGGGGGGAGAAGGAGGGGAAGGAGGGATCTGGAATATCTTTGTTCTCCAAAACCCACACCAGCAGCACAGAGTAGCACACAAACAGCGTGAGCTCAATTAATAGCAGCGGTGTTTATGCAAAGCAATGCAAGGTGTAAATACAGTTTGTGTGGTCTTGCGGTGAATTCTCTGTTGGTGGGAAGAGGTGTGAGCGTGTTTGTGTGTGTTTGTGCTGACTCTGTTTATAGAGAGTAACATCACTTCACAACCTGACTCCGCATGGGCGCCAACGCCTGCTAAATAGATCTATCACCCTACTATGAATTTAAAGATGCCTGCATCTGCATGTGCTTGTTAGGAGTACATTTAGGAAAATATGCACTTTATTCTATCTTCAATTTAGTATTTGTTACAGTCAAGTCATTTTCTAAAGAGACATATAACATATCATTAATATACCGTATGTCAGGAAATTAGGAGTTTTTTGAGCTATAAAAATTAATGCTGCATTAAATAACGCATGTTTTTTGTATACAAAAATGTTTTAAAGTGTACATGTTTGACAAAATATTCTTAACTGAAGGTTCACTTACTAGCTTTTTCCGGGGCTTTCAATCTCATGGTCTTGGATGGGGTTTGCTCAGTTGTCATGGCTACTGACATGGCTAACAGAGCATCCAAAGCTAAATCAGCTGTTGTAGCCATTTCAGAGTTTCGAGGATTCAAGGATGATTCTGTTTTATTACAACTGGGGTTTCATTTTCACAGTTTTAGCCATCAGTTCCATTGGTTAATATAATATTGCACTCACTCACTCAGTAATAATCCCCATTGCACAGGAAAACTGTGTGCACACAACAACAGTAAGAACTCTAGATCATATTTGAACCAGAAAGTTGGTCCGTAATTGGGATGGATGTTTAAAACTGACAGTTTTTAATAGTTTTATGCTTCGTTTGGCTGGTGTAGGGACTGGGGCTGTTTAAAACCTGTACGACTGCTCTTTAACTTGATTTCTCTTTATCTTTAACTTGACAACTAAATTAAAATGTATTAATTACTACAAGGAATGATCACCAAAACTGTGAAACCATATGGCAGTAAGGTGGTTTTGTGTACAACTTGCGGCGTTTCTTTGCATTTCTGCAGGACATTTCATCCGTGTAATCAAACTGGTGAGTGGTTTATTTCATTTTCTTGTGTTTTGCCTATTCGCAGATGTTATCTGAAGTTGCAGAGCGTTGAACTCTCTTGTCGGTCGTAAAAGTAAGACCCAAGTTGTAAGAAACCGTAATTATCTTTTACGATCTAGATCTTGTAAAATAGAGTTTTTTTTTCCCACCAGAGATACACGTAAACTTAAAATGAGACACAAAAATTAAAAGAAAATGCAATGACAGGAAGTGTAACTAAGCAAAGAAACCATTTCTGCAATTGTGTGAAACATGCAGGAGAGTTATGGGAACAAAAACACATGTTATATGTCATGTTAGTCTGTGCATTCTTGTGTTTTCAACATCACACGCAATTTATACTGATATTTGATATATGCTTTACATAATGTGTATATATATTATACTGTAGTGGAGACTTTTTTTCTCTGAAAGACAAATACGTTACAACAACAGCATCTCAACATCACTGCCTATTTCAGAGCCACAGATTACTCAGCCACTCCTTTGATGAATACGTCTTGTCTACTTTATCGCATAATGAGTAGCAGCAGTGTTTGTTGGGTAATTTTTCATCAGTCACATTGGGGCTATTTGGTTTTAAAGGGCGACGGTTTCATTTCGGCCGAGGTGGAGGAGTGGAGATTCAATAGTAAAAACTCTCACCTTGGTCTTCCACTCAGCCAACCGGCTTTCTTCTTTGATTGCTTTTCTCCATCCCCGCTCAGACTGGCTGCTCTGCCAGCCTGCAACCGACCCTTCACCTCCCGCCGACCTGTCACCTGCAGACACCCTCTGTGGCCGCCTTTGATGTGGTGTTTGCTCTTACGTACAGTAGGGGTTAATCACACACCTTGAGAGAGCGACGTGCAATTCCATACAATGGGTCCACTGGCCTGTGTTGTCTGAGGGCTAAGAGAGGGATTAGAGATTAAAGGGCAGCCAGTGTGTCAGGTAAACAGCAGAGAACAATATTTTACCTCCTCCACGTTTAGTCAGCGGATGTTGATGTCAGTCAACTTTCTTGATATATGGCTTGGACTGAAAGGCTGGTGGCTGCCAGGGCTGTGTGTATTCTCTGCATGTTTTCACTTTTGATCTATAGCCTAGTTGGATGTAAAATAAATGGCAAAATAAAGTATATCTTAGGTACTTCTTGTACTATTTCTTTAATAATATTAAAATGGGGCATTCATGGTGATTTGTTTATATGCGTATGTGTATATCTTATATGGTTCAGCAGTTATGATGGTTTCCTCTGCTACTTGGCCACACCTAACTAACATACTATTAGTCATCACAAACTCACAGCCTCAGTGAAAGCCACATTTTGTTCAATATTTCAAAACATACATGAGGTGTAGTTTGTGCTGGAGCTGCGAAGTTGTGGTGCCTTAAACATGTTTCAAGGTTATCAACCATTTATGGTCACCTTTTATCCAAATTAAACAAAGATGTATTTCAGTGAAACCTAGGATAGCTCAGCCATAACCGCCACAAATATGCTGTCGGACTAATGTTCCTCTCTCAGTCTCAGAAGGGTTTGGGGAAAAAACAACTTTAACATCATTGATCTTCTAATCTGGGAAGTAACCCAACATTTTTGTAATATTCGTTCAATCTTTTAGCTTTGCTGCAAAAACTCGCTCGTGCTGAAAGACGAGCTCCCTAAAAAACAGAAAACATATTCCCTCGATCGCTGAGTGCTGTGCTCAGGAATGACGCTGTTTAAACGTTAATTGTAACAAGACACTCCCTCAAGAACATGGTCATTCACATACTAATTGAAACTGAAGCACATGAGTTATGGCGTAACAATTCCGCATAAAAAGCACCATTCATTTTTGTGACAGCAGAAAACAAACCAAACTAAAGAGTACGGTAGATATCATCTCGTGGGAAGATATCTGCCACACCCAATGAATGGATAGTGAATGCATACCCCCAAAAGGGCCTGATTAAAGAAGATTAATAGCTAATCAATGCTCTTCTTGATGCAGACCACCAGCTGTGGTGGAAGAAGTACACAGATCCTTTACTTAAGTAAAGCAACACCAGAATGTGAAAATACTCTATTACAAGCAAGATTGTACTTAAAGGTGGAGTCTACGATTCTGGAAAGCCCAGATCAATCCGAACTACATTCAGAAAACAAGCATTTTAAAAGTTGTTTGCTTGTCATCTTGCGGGCAAAGCATAAATTCAGACTTTTTACAAGTCGGCATCATGATGTAGTTATTTCGGCGTCCTTTTTATCCATTTATTGCAATTAAATCACGGCAAAATCTGTTTATTTTGGTATCATACAGCTGTAGTAAACCAGATTAATTCAGCTGATGTGAGTCTGGCTAGATACAGTGAATATTTATTGATTTTGACACACCAATTATGAAACTGCCACTCACCGGAGACAGATGGAGAGGCGAATATTCACAATAAACACAAATGATACCGCAGTCAAATTTGCTGTTGTCCAAACTGTTGTCCTGTGCACCAGCACGAGTTGTGT
The DNA here is from genome assembly GCA_003416845.1 of Oplegnathus fasciatus. NCBI lineage: Eukaryota > Metazoa > Chordata > Actinopteri > Centrarchiformes > Oplegnathidae > Oplegnathus > Oplegnathus fasciatus. The sequence goes on along the minus strand of NTHP01000171.1, from coordinate 432,553 downwards.
GGCTCGGCCTGCAGACTACACCTTTATGTACATTTCACGCTAATTTGGATTCAGGTAGTTTAAGAACCACACCAGCTTTTTTTTTTTTTTAAGTTTTAGCTCTTTAACATTTCTGCCACTTATGTTTAAATGTGGAGTTATATATTTTAATGCAATGTTGCTACTGTTACAGGCATCATAGGTTCCTACTAATTTCTGTACAGAATGAAAATCTCAAACTCTTGACATTTATGTAATCCATCACAGTGACCAAGTCTGTATTAGTTTTCATCAGTTCCATTTTTATGCACAAATCTAACTTGGACAAAAATGAAGGCAGACACGATGTACTCTGTGATGGATTACACAAGTTTCAGCCAGTTTCAAAAGTTGCTGGTGGATTTTTGTCCTGAATCAATAACTGCTTAGAGTGGTTTTGAAAACGCATCCAAAATCTCCAACACAACAACATGGTTTACAAAATGCTTAGCTATGATGTAATGTACAGTATATTTTATGTGTAAGCTAACACATACACCCCTACTGGTATGGTCATTTACTAAATATATAACAATGCATCATATTTCATAAGATAATCACATGTTTTGTCTGTAAAGTGACGAGGAACTATAGCTGACAGATAAACGTTGAGTAAAAAGGTACGTCAAAGTATAACGTAACATAAAATGGAAATACAAACTTTTACTTTAAATACAATCCAGGGCCCTTCATCCTCCAAAACATAACCATATGGATCATCATGACACAGTTTGGTCTTGACCAAGAAAAAACCCCACAAATAAAATGTCTTCATTTTCGCACAGTGTTACTGTGACAGCAGCACGCTGATGATGAAGCCATTCTTTTTAGTCACAACACCACCAGTGCACTAAAGAATTTGAGGGTGAATCATGCTATGACAATATTTAGCTTGGATCACAGCCTCTCGCATGTTGTGCAATGCAACAGGAAATTCATAGGGAGACGGCAGGGAGTGTGGCTGTACACAACATTGTGTCTGTCACTACGTTGTTCTTTCAGACCTGATGATCACTGTCGTTGTCAGTCCCACACTTTCCTCTTAATGTGCCTCTACGACCAGTAGTAACTCTTCCTCGTTGACGTTGCAGTGGGTGCGACGGTGATGTTTGTTCAGAAATTACTCACCAAAAATGGAACTTTTGCCAATTTGAGTCTGAAGCGTACTTTAGAAAAACAATTGTTTTATGCAGACAGATAAAATATTGCTCTAAATATAGGACTTTTAGATTCACAGTTTGGCCATTTGGCTTCATAACACAGCTGGAACACTTGGATTGAGCTGCACGCCCTGTTTGGCGTCATTCTCTGCCCCGCAAATCCCTGTTGACTTCAGTTATTTGGAGATTTCTAATTTTGGGATCAGACTACACAACATTTTTGTCTTTCGAGATGGTCACTGTGTCAGATTAGACGCTCACAGAGTCATAAATTCTCACCATGACTTGGCTACACATTGGATGATCAATGTGCTTAGTTGTCAACTTCATGGAAGGACATCATAAAGGTTGTCAAACTAGGTGAGAGAAGGTTAAAAAAATGGACGCATCAGTCTTTTTGTCAGGACGTCGTGAGACATCCCAGATTCTGTGTCGGTTGTTTTCCACTACACATTTCACGGGATAAAACTGTCATGTCTGACACTCATTTTTGTTCCCAACACTGTTAACATGCAGCTTGGACAAACTTCATCATGTGTTTTGACTGACACCAGAATCTATAGACAACAGTTCATAAAATCGTACACCATCAGCTGGCTAGGAAGTGTTGCACAAAACTTAAATGAATCCCCAGTGGCTTGCATAAACCATCTGTTTGATTCTGCAACAATTCTTATTAATTTCTGGAAATTATACAGTCATATGTCATGTGTGAGCAATAAGGCTCTGTTTTCAATTACATTTCTTTCTTGTCTGCCATCACTGAGCTAGAGACACAGAACATATGAAATGTGCTTTAAAATAGGTTGATCAAGTTCTGTGGAAACAGATGATGCTTCAAAGTTGCCACACAATCAATTTTCTGTGTAAAACTAAGCAACAAGAGGAGTAAGAGTGCCGAAAGACACGAAGCCTCTGGTTTCAAAGGGCATTGCTGATGAGATTTCCTAGAAGAGGTGTCAGTAGGAGTCAAACCGTGTCTGTGAACAGGCCTGGTTGCTCTTTGCACAACGTCTTCATCCCTCCCTCCCACTGGAATCTGATGACAAACTAGGTTTAACCTCCCAGCTATGAGTAGCTGGGTTCAGCTTCTTATTGCGCCGTGTGGAGGAGTCGCTTGTCTGGTGAGAAATGAATTCTAGCGGTAGGTTATGATTCAGGGCAGAAGGAGGTATGGATTTATGTTCCTTACAGCATACTGTGATTTGAATCACAAGCACCTTTAGACATTTTAACAGACAGGGACAGATGGATGGCTCTGCAATTTAAAATGTGATCAGAATGGGAAACAAAAACAGTGTGACTGAATTTGTTTAATTGACCAAATTGAGCTTTTAGATCCCATTTTAAGCTAAACCTGCATTAGTTGATTTTCTGGGCACTTGGGGGCAGCGCATCAAGCTGTAAGCACCTCGTTGACATATTACCACCTTACTAACTTGATTTGCTAAAGGTGTTAGAAAACAGTTGCTTTACACATCCAGCAGATACAGTGCAGCATTAGCATCTATTTTGAATCAGGTTTCTGGCCACCTGATGAATGTCAGTCCAATATTCACTCTCCTTTTCGCTTTTAGCTTTGGACCAACTCCTGAGGGAAATATTTGTCTCTCTAAAGCTGTTAAATGCTCCACTATGTTTACCAGGTGTCTGTGTGCCGTTGGGTGCCGGGCAGGTAGCTTGGGGTTATCGGAGCTTTTTCGCTGAAAACAGCTGCTACATGATGTCAATGAGAGCAGTGAGAGTGAAATGTAAACAGTAACACTGTGGGCCATAATTCAAAACTATGAGCTGAAAAGTGCTCAAACACTCCACAGAGCTAAAGGAAACTGTGATAATTATCTGTTCATCACTACGAGCGACTCTCTTTCACATAATATGCGGTGATTTGATCCATTGTTAATATAACACAACCCCACAGCCGTGCTAGTGGCTGTGGGGCTTTGAGCTGAATGCAAATACACCTTAGTTTTTAGCATGTTAGCATTTTTTTTAGCATGTTAGCATGCTAACATTTGCTAATTAGCACTAAACTAAATTATGTATTGTTTACATTTATGGTTACTATTTTCAAATGCATGATCTACATTTTTTGGGTAGATTTTTCTTATAGTTCCAGGCAGCCATTAGTTTCAATTAAATTCTGTATGACATGAAAATCAATAAGCAGACTCTTGAAGCTTGGTCTGGTTGTGTAATCCATCACAGTTAACATCAAGTCTACATTATTTTTTGTCAAACTTATATTATCATTGCATGGTAGTGCAGTTAATTCATTGTTTTTGGGAAGTCTACATTGAATACCCTCTTTGTAACAATAATGAAACAGCGTGTTTCAAGAGTGTGCTGATAGATTTTTACATGGCACAGAAATGAATAGAAGATTTCCAAGAGTAGGATTGTTCCCAAAATGCTTAGTTGTGATGTCCAGTATAAGTGATCTGTCTTGGTCTGAAACGTGCAAAACCACTGGTGTGGCCCTTTAAAGTGTACTATACATGACTTTTGTTTACAGAGATCTGGCCACTGGTTTGCTGGCAAGATCCTAAATGACGCTGGCCAGTGCACACTGGTTTAAATATAGTCTCAGGAGGAGATAAAAAACTAGTGAAAGCTCTATTATCTGTACTTCAAAGCAGCCAAATTGTCAATACTTCCCCATGACATTTCAAGTTGTGCCAGTTCTTTCATCTCTGCCCATGGTCCTTCAGGGCCAGGCACTTAGATGGAGTCAGGAAGTCATTGGTACTGTTTGGCACACTGCGATGTGAGAGGCAAAGCACTATATAGTATAGAGCTACAATCATGCTTGTTGGAGCATTTATTCAGCCAGACCTTGTTTCTGTACTTTATGATCTAATGGTGTCTTTTTGTCAGAGGTAACTTTTCTCTCAGCCTCACTGACTCTCTGAATTAATGACTTAAGACAAGACGAAATCCTGTTGTATACTGTCCCTGCTGGGGAAAAACCCTGACTATACAAAAACTTAAGGAGCTTTCTCTTACAGTCACCACTTGGTGCCACCAGCTACGCTTTCACATGACAAATCATTCACATTTCCAGCCTAGGTGTTTCCTCCGAAAACCATTTCACAGACAAAAGAAACCAAAAAGTGCTGATGTAGCATGAAGGATGGTGTTTTCATAAGTGGTTTGGCGTCTCTGTCACAAAGCCGGCCACACACCACTATCCATTATCTTTCCGTGGGACAGGGGAAGTTATCTTGGGGACCTATTGTGTGCTTGGTGGAGTTTTGACTGCATGTTTGTGGCACCTCCACTGTGCATTCAGGAGGTGTCGGGGAGACCGGGGCTGGAGTCTCGGATCCCAGAGGAAAGTCTTGGCTCCAGGGGGGCCTGTCCTCCCCTCTGGCCCTTGCTGGGCTGCTGGGGAAGCCAGGCATGGAGACAGTAGAGTGGGGAGGGGGGGGCAGCCTAGAAGCAAATGAGCAGAAGAGGTGCTAGGCCGGCTCTTGCCCTCTCACTGACAGGATCTGGTCAATGTCCTGCCGCCAAGGGTCGCGGCCCAGCTTACGCACACAAATTTATCTCCAGTGCATCTGCCGGGCCGCCTGCGCAGTCAGGCTGTCTCCATTGCGGGCCACGAGCGTTTTCCTGCTGGGGGTGAGAGGAGGATGGTGGGAGGATAGTGGGAGGAAGGGAGAAGGGTGGGGGAGATGCAAGGGGGAGAGAGAGGGGCTTGAGGCGGGGAGGGACGGGAGGGGGCTCAATGTGAAACTGCCCCTGTAGAGGCCTGCCAAGTCGCTGAGCTATATGGAAAACACGAGCTGCCTCCAGGGTAACAGGACCACTTCTGAATTTCTACAAACAAAAATAGCTCTGATGTCTGGCTACGACCTCTCTGTTCTCTGGCCCTCGCCGCTCTCTGCGTGTCTGTCACATTCAAATTCCCACACGAAGACAAAAGCTCATGTTCGAACCTAAACAGCCCTCAAGAACAACTTCATTTACTGTTGAGTGGGGGGGGGGAAGAACGCAGAAATTTAATAATTGTGTGGAGCCGAGCGTATTTATCATTCCTTCTCTTCTCTCAGATGGAGATGACCTCTTGGTGACCAATTGTGTGGACCTCAATCGAGGTCCCTTTGGTGAGCCATTTCATCATTTAAACAGCACGAGTTCCAATTCTCATGACCTAATGCGTTGTAGAATGCCTGAAATCTGCTGCTTGTGTTTTCTCTTCTCTCCCTCAACCCTTTCTCATCAACAGCAACGGGGATCCATAACAGGAAGAAGTGGTTGACAATTCTGAGCTGTTGGGACGAGGTGGTGAGCTTGCAGTCGAGGCAGGACTGAAATGTGTGTAGTTGGAAACACTTTTATAATGTCAGTAAGACATCATTTGCTTTATTTAAATCATTGCTTTGGCATTTTTGTCTTTATTCTGATAGTTGACAGTACAGATGTGGACAGGAAACATGAATAACATTGTATAGTCCTTACCAAGATCATTTCTGAGATCTGGAAACACGGTGACATTGAAACAACAAAGTCTGTCAGGACCGACTTTGAGAGACAGGACAATCAGACAGGTATTACACAAGCCAACAGTTTAGTGATATTGTATTTAAACTACTTTATTCAGAGGTAAAATTGAAAGTGAGCGCACTCGAAATGTTGGTAATAATCTGTCGTTGCACAGGAAAACTATGTGCTTGCAGAACTACGGCAAATATGGTGCATATAAGTTGAACCAGGAAGTCGGTCTGTAAACTGTGATGGATGTTTACAATGGACAATTACCATAATCATTTTTTTAGTTTTCTCCTCCAATAAGTTTCGCTAATGTGGAGTTTTTGTTTAAATGCCATCGTATCACCAGACAAAATTTTATTGGACAATCCCACCAAATCAAGCATTATGTTCAATGACAAAAATGTTTTAATTCTTGCTTTCTCCAGTATCTGCGCATGGAAACTACTGTATGGTTAAAGTTAGGGAAAGATTGTGGTTATGGCAAAACTATGGTTAACTTATGGTTAAGGTTAAGGTAAGATGACGGTTACGGTATGGGATGCAGACTCCTGCATGAAAGTTAGACTTGCTGCACGCCCATCATCCTGACCTCCACACACTTGCCAACCGTGTTGCTACATATAGAGCACACTACGTCCTCCATTGGCTCTGAACGCTGGACGTAAATTGTGAGCTGCGGAACCGTCCAACATGGACGTAATTGATACTCTTAAAACCTGTATGACCGTAGTCCTTTCCCAGTCTGGCTTCTTTTAACAATGCCACTGCGTTTCCAGATCTCCGAATTACTTTGTTGACATCAATGTTATTATTACCAATAGGAATGATGCCCAAACCTATAGAAATAAACCAGAATTATCCTTTAATGCAGAAAAACAGCAGAATGACTAAAATTACTTGAATAAACTCTAATAAAACTGACCTTTTTTT
>NTHP01000171.1:407009-425835 GCA_003416845.1 Oplegnathus fasciatus | reverse complement strand
TTTTTTTTTTTTTTAGCTCCCTTGGCTTCAATTCTTCTGTGGTCTGTGGGTCAGTTATCTTTAAGGGTAACGTTTCACATTTTGGCTGTAAAACAGAGCACTATTCCCCCCATACTAGTTCTAAAGTCCCAGGACCTGCAATAGATCCTCCAAGTCCTACATGACAGCACACTCGACGCTGACACATGCACACCTATAAACCCTATGCGCACAACTCCCCTCATCTGCTACTCATTGGGTGCACTGTTGAAGCAGGACATTTAACACAAAGATAAAACCATGCGATGGGTGTTTACAAGGCAAAGTTTAGCCACGTGACCTCCGACGCTAAAACTGTTTGACAGTGACTGAAGGAGGAAGGGAGCAGCAGGGCGAGGGCTAGATTATGGCGTACTGCTCTTCAACCTTTAAACGCTCTTGATGTTAAGAAACAAACATGACAGTAAAATGGAGCCAGCGCTATTTGAACCACGTTTTTTGGGTGGCAAATTGGCTCTGATTTCACGGACACAACTGTGAAGCAAATAGGAAGTAACATAAATGAGGAAGAGCTGAATTTACCCTCCAATTTGCACCTCAGTTCAGAGATTTTTAGGGAACTTTTTTTAGCCTCACCATGTAGTTAGGATGGAGGGTGCAGGGAGAGAAATAAGGAGAAGAGGGGAGGAGAGACGACCTCCTTAATGTACATTCTGTTCTGCTTTGGCTGTGATTCCCAAGGTTGCCTGTCTAGTGTGTGTCTTTGTGTGTTTGTGTGTGTGTGTGTGTGTGTGTGTGTGTGTGCCGGTGCCAGGCACAGCGTCTCCTCTGGCTCACACAGTGTTGACCCTGCCCTGTACTCTCCTCCTACTATGGGCGAGGCTTGGCGGTGCAGCACGTAGCAACACTGTGCTAATACTGATATGTGCATACACAGATAGGTCAACAGAGACACACACATACACACCTACACACACTCAAAGAATAAAGGCTGTGATATTTGCTCATTGCATGAATGCATTCAAAGTTCAGAATCTGCAGAAATGAATTCTGCTTTCTCATATTTATTCCTCCAATATTGCTGCTTTTAGCGTGGAGCAAAAAGCTCAGCTGCAGTCTTTCATCATGCTCACTGTTATTTATGAAGTAGACAATGGCAAGCAGGCTGCCAATCACAACAGCGTAGTAGCTTTATTAATGATGAGGTGTAAAAAAGTCAGCGCAGGTCACGTTTCTCTTCTACTTAGTTATTATGGATTGACTGCTTTAGAAGAACAGAAGAATTCAAATAAAAGTTTTTTCTTCACATCACCTCACTCCTCCATCACCCAACACTCTCAACCACAGATTTTATAAGTGAGACAAATATTCCCATGTGAAATGAATTGCAAGGTATGTGAAGGTACATTCTTGCAAAAGGTTTAGCCTGATTTAAGGCTCTCTTGCCCATGTTCGGTTCTTAAACCTTAAACCTCCACGCTCACATGTGAGAGCCCATGTCGTCCCAGCTACAGCTCCCGATCGTATCTTGCCACTCTGTGTCTCTCACCCACTCAATTCCAAATGAATATAAATGAGTGTTTTCATTGTGAGACAGAACGAAAACAGCAAAGTATGTTACCAAAAACACTGGCTAATACTCTTAAAAGGAGCAATCTCATCTAAAAGGAAAACAACAGTAGGAAAAAAAAAAAGTTGTGGCCAAATTGTTTTTCATGTCTGCCTTTGGCTAATGTGCAAACTGCAGAAGAACAGAAGAAGACAGATGAGGAAGACCATTTACAGTAAAATGAGGCGCATGGTTAATAATTAATGTTCACATTGTAATCCACAGGAAATTCTACACATTTACGGTTGCTGTAGACATTTAGCTGTTAAATTATCTGAGGCATCTTACAATAAGTGCAACAGTGAAACAGGCCTACATTCCTCGACTCAAAACGTTACAAAGTGACTAATAGGAAGGAGTGCAAAGGTCAAAGCAACAGGAACAAGTCACTGGATGTGACATGAATTTGTGCAAAAGCGGTTCAGATTTTCACGTGCAAGATTAACTATAGATCCCATCTTACTATTTAAAAAGGAAATATGAAAAAATAACTGACCTAATGTTCCCAAAAAGTGATTTCGTCACTACTGTGGAATCCTGAAAGATGCCAGGAACATGTCAGAAATATAAAGGAGGTTTTGAATAACTTTAACCCTGCCTGCCTCACGGTCTGACAGAAAGTATGTGCTAATGTGTTTATAGCGTTAGATGATACTGCTGAACATTTACAGCAATGCATACATACAGAGATATCTACAATTAAATTATATTTGTGGATAATTTATCAATCATGGTGGACAATCATGATGTGAGTATCAGCTAGCAAACTGAATTTACGAGCTGTCAGATTTAAGGCAGACGTCACAGAGCCTGAAATGTCTTCTTCTGGGTCTTACTACGATCTGAAGGTAGTCTCAGCGTAAATCTCTCGGTTCAGGACCTGGGCTGACCCTCAGAGTTAGCCTTTGTTTGGCAGACGCCTTGGCCCCCTTTAATCTTGTGAAGAGATAAATCCTTTGATGGACCTGGCCTGATGCAGTTGAAAGTGCTGCCCAGCCATCTCCATAGATCAACATAATACGGCATGTTTGATGTTGGGGGGCTGTGGCACGCGGGTGGGCTCCTTCTCCACAACCTGTAACAGAGTCATCAATCCCAGGCCACAACCGCAGACCCCACCACCTCTCCACGCCTCCTGTCCCCTCCTTCTCCTCCACCCCCTCCTCCTCTAACTGTGGGCCCGACCACAACCAGCCCTGCCCTCTTGACCACAGAGTACTAACACTCCACCAGGACAGCACGTCTGTCTGTGTGAGGCACAAACAGGCAGACTTTTGACACACAGACACATTCCTTATTCAATATACAGGAATTGGCCCTTTTAAAAGAATAGTTTGACATTTTGGGAAATACGCATATTCCCTTTCTTAGTTAGTTGCCTGGCAACCTCACTGACAAACACTCCTGGAAGTCACCGCTCTCTGCCAAGAAATAGTCCGACACATAACCCCCCTTAAAACCCTAACGTGCCATTTTTACACTTTGTTTTTTTGTGAGGATTAAACAAACGATATTTAACATGTAAATTAGTGAGCTTTAGAGGTGCTGGTAAGATTTTGTTAGCCTTGGATAAAGCCAGGCTAACGTTTTGCCCTTGTTTCCAGTCTTTGTGCTAAGCTAAGCTAACCTGCAGCTGGCTCCAGCCACATATTTACTCTACAGACATGAGAGTCATCAATCCTTTTCTCTAACTCTCAGCAGGAAAGCAAATAAGTTTCCCAAAGATCAGTGCAGATAATTTCCTCATCGTCTTCCTCAGAGACTTGATGAACTGTTGACTCATCAATAGTCCCTCGATAGAATAAAAAATTTCACTCTTATGAAAGAGAACGATCCTTTCCACTGAGTACATCACCGGGCTATATAAATGTCATCCAAAAGCCTGCGATTAAACTGAGGTGAACTTCAGGGAGCCCTTTTGATTCCTCTGATAAGACCCGGGGTCCCATTAAGACAAGCCGCCCCTGTGTGAGAGCTCAGCACTGGCCTCACGCAACTCGCTCTTATCTAAATCCTTCATCAACGCACACCTAATCTGACCACGGCTGCTAATGTTGATAGATTTGACTCTCCTCTGGGGAATATGGGAGAATTCAGTGTCAAAAATCAAACAATAACAAACCATTTCATTATCCCAATGTATAGAGAGGGTCAGGTTATGGATTTGCTAAGCATTTTCTACTGCACAGTATATTAGTATGGTATAGCTTTCTTGCTTGGGTGCAGTAGGAGCTAAGGCACTTTATAGGTGATGCTGTCATGCTTTCCTGGCCCTGTATTTGTGTGTGTGTGTGTGTGTGTGTGTGTGTGTGACACGCATGTAAAGAGTGTGTCCCAGCAAGACCAACTAAGGCAAGCAGCGACATTAGCACCCCTGAAATAGCTTGGCAGGCATTTTAATTGCTTTACCCTGCAATGACTCAAAATGTTATTGGTATAAAAAAAACAACAGGGTGAAACTTTTCCCAGGAGTAAGATTACCAGAAACACCAATCGTACGTCACTGACAGGGAGTTTCTCCCAGTGAGAGCTAAATTCCATGATTTTAATAAAACAATAAATACTTGGATGACTAAATTTTATTTCCCTATTGTTGTCTCTGATCTCTGTCCTCTTCCTTCCACATTATTTCCTCTCACCTTAATCCCATTTTTCTTTCAAACCTCTCCATTCATTATTAGGGCCAAAATTACTGCACTACTGCACAATGCTGTATCCATTAAGAGATTACAGTATTATGTTTCTACCTCTTTGGGCAGTGCGGGAAAATTTATGATGCACGTTGGCTTGTTTGTCTTTAATCATTGTGGAGTAATAGCAGAGTCATGTGCATGAAGCCTCACAATGAGGTGCTGAAGTACTTCATGAGTAGGAAACTTCACACAAACACAGGAAGCTCAGTGTTTCTCGCAGAGGGCAGGAGTCTTCGACGCGGCGCTGCAGCGACTGATGGGCCGCGCAGATTAAGTGGGGCCAGAGAACCTGCAGTTCCTACACTTTATTGTTGCCCAGGCTGTCTACAGAAAGGCATCAGAGCGTAGATCTGCAGGGTATGGTGTTGTTATCCCAAGCTAAATGTTAAATGTAGATATGTTGTATGTTGATTTCTGGATTTGAACGTTGGTGATTCTTTCCCTGTACAAAAAGTACTCAAGTGAAATAATTAATACTTCTTTGGGTGTTTTTTGGGAACAAAGGTGAATTAAAATCAATATGTAAGGCAAAGAATGGAGTAAAGATTAATCATCAGTAGTGCTGTGCCTGTATATATCATTACCATACCTCAGAGGATGAGTGACTGAAATCATTAAAGAGTCTCTATCATATGTCAAGAGTGCCTCTAACCTGTGTCAGTTACAGTATTTCAGAAATAAAACACACTGCCAGGAGTTTCAAGGTACGTTTACACTTAGGACTGATAATATGATGTACATCCACCCCGGGGCTTTATAAACACCAGTTACTATGAGCTCTTTTGTGCAATGCAGAATGTAGGACACATGCAGCATGGTGCAGATTTGAGGTCCAACAGAGACCTCTAGTGGTAAAGAAGTGCCATGTTGTTGGCTGCGTTTACAAAATACGTTCTTATGCCAACAATGTCTTTTTTTTAAAAATATATTTGATTCAATTTAGACTAATTTAACATGTTTTGTCTGTTTTGTGAGAGCTATTCTGTAGATGACGACAGGACTAATGGTGTTGTGGCTTGGAGGACAGGCCTTTATTATTACTTTATTATTATTATTTCTTTACACACATGCTGTATATGATCAAACATGGTTAAAGTGAACATTTCAAAAATTTTATTTTGAGTGATCATTACCGTCTTTTTTCAGACTAACTTTAGTTGTCACGACTATTCTCGGTATTGATAGGCTCACTAATAATTGACTAATAACTAATAATAACTGAAATTCTGAGATGGTCAGAATTTAGATAGACAGATAGGTTAGTAGCATCTGAATTACACAGCAGTTGAAAGTCTCCACTCAGCAGGTTTATAAGATCGAAGACAACTCAGACTCCCATATTGCAACAACTCTGGCAATGATGTCTTATTGTCCACAAATTACTATTAGACATTTCTGTAGCCAAAACACCTGTTAAAAACAATGTAATGAAATGGAATAATTTTGAGGCATTTGACATAGCTCAGCTCACCTCACCTGCGATTGCTGGGACCAGAAAAGTAAATTTACCAGGGTGAGTGTTAGAGAGAGGAAGAGGTGCATTACATTAGATTAGTAGTGCTATGGAGCTGTCACTCTGCAGATTTTCATTTTGTTCAGATCCTGCTCTGATGTTGCTGATTAGTTCCCTATTCTCTGGCTGAACATGTGCAAATGCTGAGTTAAATGTCTTCCTCTGGTCGTAGCTACCAATATTATTTCCCTTGGTCAAAGTCAGGAGTGTGATTGTGATTATGAGCATGTCAGTTTATCACAAGACATTTGGTTTCGAGGCAGGGAGAAGAGCATTTTTGTAAAACGAGGCTAAATCCTGCATTGTTGGACAAACATTGCTGAGATGGCAGGGAGCCATTTGTCATAACAGGCAACTGACCTGCCCTGTGGCCCCCAGACCCCCAGGTGCCCCCAAAGCCTGCAGCTCACTGTCTGTCAGTTTGTAGTAATTTGATTAATTGCAAATTGCTTTGAGAATTTCCACCTCTGAATTATAATGTCAGGCTTGTCCTGCATTATTACCTAATCATGTGGCTTTGTGCGGTCTTGTGGCCTCATATCAAAATCTAGTTTTTAAGACGTTCATTAGTTCAGTTTATATTGTGCTCACATGGTGTCTAATCCTGAATAAAGTTGCGTTTGTTCATGTTAACACAAATTGAGGCACAGAAAACCTGATACCAGCATATGAGTTGTTTTTTTTCTGGGTCTGGTGTTGTGCTACTTGCACTGGACTTGGGAACATGGCAACAGGGTACACAACAGGGGTCAACAGGAGTCAAAGGCCCAGGAGCATTTTTTGTTCGCCCAGGGCCCCCTAACAGTTTAATCCGACTGTAGCAGGGAGTGTTTAACATCACTTTATGTCAAGGCCAAACACAGTTTGTCTGGGCTGCATTTGTCTGTCCTTGTTTTCATGTTCATTTTAACTTTTCACACAAAGTTTTAATAATTTGGGGAATGAGCAGTAGGCTATTCCCACAAGGCTGTGAATTTCCCCTGTGGGTATCAATAAAGTCTAATCTTAAATTCGACAGATACAGAAGTGCATACAACACATGATTACATCCTCAATTGAATGACCAAATCCTGAGTAACCTCCAGCTACCTCTCTAGAGCTCCTCATCAAAACGTGCTGGCTACGGCTCCTACATAAGCCACTGTGGCTGTCACCTAAAAAAAACCCCACTAGATGGCATATTTAATGGGGTTATGGCCAAAAACAGCACATGCACTGCACGTCAAGCAGACAGATGGCGCAATTGCTGCAGAGATGCTGACTCGCACGGTTCAGAAAATGATCTATTTTCTCAAAACAAACAGAGCCGGGCCCCGTTCTGTCAGCGCCCATTGATCATTGCGCATACGACTGCGCCTCGTGCGCATTGAGGAAGCAGCGAGGAGCTCTTTCGCCATGCCCGAGTGACATTTGTCATGCAGAAAGCTGCTTTCAAAAGTTAAACATTTCTTGCAGGAATGCGTGTGAACTGATGGAAAATAATGATTTGCTTACAGGTTAATATAGAGCAGGTCAGACCGATTTAGAGATGCCGTGCTCAGTGTGTGTCGGTTTGGCAAACCCTGTGAGAGAAGCGAGTGAAAAAAAAAAAAAGAAAGAAAAGAAAAAAAAACCCACATGTATTCCTGACAGCCTATTGGTCCAAATTTTCCCTGTGCTGCCACAATACAGCACACACGTGACCTCCCTGTTTTCACCCAGTTAAACGCATGTACTTAAAAGACAGGCCACTACCATTCACCAACACAAGCACGATTAACACTACATTAATGTCAGCAAGGTAAGATCGCTGCTGCGGAGGGGGGGGACTCGGATCACTGGAAGCGGACCATGGCGGCTGCCACGAGCAGCAACACATCCACAGCCACGCTACAGATCAAGCACTCCAGTATCGAGCATACGCGGAAACGCATAGACCCGAGGAGGAGGCAAGCGGCGCTGTCTTTTCTCAGCAACATTTCTCTGGATGGGCGACCCGTGCAAGACGATGCAGACAATCAAAACGAGGAGGATAACTCGCTCGAAGCTAGGACTAGACAGAGCCTGGTTTCTCCGGAGCGCTCGGCGTACAGGGCTGCTGGCGCCGCCGCCGGAGCCGCTGCAGCTGCTGCTGCGGCGGCGGCGGCGGCGACCACGGCCGCCCAGGCGCTCGCTTTTGCAAACCAGGCTCTCCTCGCCAGCAGTCGGGCCAGTTTTGGGACGGGTCCCGCAGCTGCCCCGGCGGGCGCAGACGCGGATGGCGACGCCTTCGTGCCCTCCACGTTCAGTTCGCCTTTCTCCGCGGTCCCAGCCGCGACTAGAGGGAGGCTGCAGACGTACACTCAGGGAGTCTTACCTGCCCCTTACTCCAGGCAAACCTCCCAGAACTACTGCCTGGAGGGCGGACAGATAGCCAACTCTGCGATAGAGCTGCAGAGATCAAGGTAACGGTGTGAACAACGTTTTGACTGAGCTGTCTGGTGTTTGGGAACATGCAGTACAGTGTGAGTGGTGTTCCAGCTTGTCTGCAGGATGTGCACAGTCAGGTCATTAAACTGCACACTGATGTCATCATAGCAAGCAAACAAAAACTCAAGCACGTTTCCACTCCCTCCCCTCCCCAAATAAAATCTATAAAGTGTGCTACTGCAAGCATGCACAGGAGCAGCCAGCCATGCATGTTGGGTAAAATCGCGAAGTGTCAAGATTACATTTGTTTTTAAACATCATGTTGCCTAATGCCTGTCCAGTATTAGTTCCAATAAGAAGCCACTGACAAACCCTCTATTGCCTTTTATTTTGTTGGTTTACATTACTAATCACCTCCAGCTTACAGTAGTAGCCAAATTATTGTTTAATCTGTTGTTCTGCATTTCACAATTTGGCAAATCAGTTATTAGGTCAAGGTGTAAAAATAGTGAACAACTTTTATTTGGATTGTTTGTGTTTTTTTGTTTGTTTTTTTACAGTCAGCTGTTTTGAAAAGGTACTTTTGGTTCTCAGCAACACCGTCTGATACACAGCAGGAGGATAAAGTTCAGCTGTTTGTGTATTTGGCTCCATGCAGGTGGTTGTAGCCTCATGACTCGCTGGTCTGCACGGGGACAGATAGATACAGTGTGATCACAGGTCCAGCAGCTGTGGAGCTGTAACCTAGTTTCCCCGGAGAGAGAACTCAGCAGTGCACCTCATCAGTGTCTCGCTTTGTTTCTGTTTTCCTTTCTTACTTGCACACATGCTCTCATGCTCTTTGCCAAATTTACTAGACCTCAAATTATTTTTAGCGAATGTCATTCCAAAACCTGGCGCACACCTGCTGTCTCCTCCTCTGTAAACATCCTGTAACTCTACACCCCTGTTCAGCTACATATACAACAGGGGCTTGCTGCTCCACGTGGATGTCTTTTATTTGCCCTCTTTGTCCGCTTCGCGTCAGAGGCTCAAGGAGAGTTTGGAGGGTCTCGCCTCGCAGCAGGACAGCTGTCAGTAACAGTCGTCTCGTGGTCCTCTCGCTGTCAGAACCTGCTGTCAGATCCTCTCCGCTCTGCTTTCCTTTCAGAGCCCCTCTCTTACCCAAATCCTCTCCTCCCTCTGGTGCCTCTGCCAGACTTCTCAGGAAGCTCTGCTTCATGGTGAAACACTCAATAAGCATTTAGTTCCACTTCCTGACCTCCATGGAAATTGCGCTGCCAAACTAACAGCTTCCGAAAGTCTCCATCTGTCCTTTTTGATAGTGAAAGAAGTGAATTAAAGAATTTATATAACACTCAAGACAGCAGTAATAATTTTTAAATGCACTCTGTTTTTTCCTGAGAGATCATTTATAGTTTACAGATGCTCAAAAAGTACATGGAATGAACAAAACAACAGAAACGCCTTACAGTGAAGCACAGTCCAGTACAGAACCATTAACTACAGCTTCATGGTACGCGGGCTCAAAGTTAACATTCGCTGACAAAACAATCTCAGTTGCCGATCGTATCAAATATTCAAATAAGCTTTATTGGCATGACAGATCAGAAATCTATATTGCCAAAGCAGTACAGAAAATGATTAATATCAGACGATTACAACATAACGACATTAAATGACAATAACATGGGTGGCTGTAATACTTTTACAGATGTTATCACTTAGAAACATTTACTACAGAGCTAGTTTATGACAGTCAACATATTTTGCAGCTAATACTGCACACTGACTTTTCTCTCCACATAGATAGGGCAGTTCACTCTGTCACACTGATGATCACTCAGTCTTCCTCAGTAGTGTTTGCTCAGTTGTCATGGAATTGTAGATGTTTAAATTCCCATTTTCCTGAGCACTTTGAGGACCTCCTGTTCATGTTGGCTTAAAAGCCGAGATTGAAAGTCCATTCTTGACCTTTGGACTCAGCAGTTGACAGAACAGTCTCACCGCAAGGTCCATTATTAGATGTTCTGGGAGCCAACATGGACGAGAAGTCCTTAAAGTGCTCAGAAACATGGAGAACCTACAATTCCATGACAGCTCGACAAACTCCATCTGCTGAGGAAGACCGCGGGATACGATCGAAAGCTCCAGAACGAATACTGAACGGACCTTGTGGTAAGATCGTTCTGTCAACTGCTGTTTTCAAGGTCAAGAATGAACTTTCAGTCTTAAAGTGACAAATTGTTTGGTTCAAATAGATATACATGGTGGTAATGAATGGTGTCGAGCTGTATATGCATGTGGCTTTGAATTGCATTATTATTGCACCACTGGATACATTTAAATGCTCTATTTTCACCACAGCTTCGGCAGGGTATCATTCCATTTTTATTTAAATTCTTTTTTAATAATGTATATATTTAATACATGTTTTTTATGTATTAACTTTTTTCATTTAACAAAACAAGCCAAACTTCTCAAATGTTAAACTCAAGCAGCCATGCAAGAACTTTTCCTGAATAAACTGTCATAAATTGGTAAAATTATGATTTAAATCATAAATCAACATTCTCTGCCGTCTTTTAGTACATGTCAGTTTTCGACACTTTGTGCGCTATGGACACATTTCGGTTGGTACCAAAGAAGCATTGAGGTTCAATCCCCAGCCCTAGCCACAGTGTTGCATGTCTGGCATCTCATTTCTGTTGCTCAGTCAGTATATACAGTATGAAGCTGTTAAACCCTGACTGTACCCTGCTTGTGGAATGTGCTTGGAGGATGCCCACACAAAATGAATTCTAACGTTGAGAAGTAAGCAACCTGTTGATGGAGCGCGGCCATATTCCACCGGCGCGCAGACAGACGAGCGCTCTGCACAGTGCCTGGTTTGTTTTCTGAGGGCAGCTGGTGGAAACGTGTCCAGAGGTCCCTGGCTGGGAGAGGCAGGATGCCCAGGCTTTCTGAGAAGCAGCCTGGCTCTCTGCTCTGTATTTTCTGTCCTCCACTTCCTCTCCCAGGGGCATCAGAGACACACTCTCCCCTCAGACTTTTGGCCTTCAGTCCTGCTCCCATTCAGGAAGTCGCAGAGCCTCTGATGTGCCGCCAAAATAGACTTTCTGAGGCCAAAGCTGCTTTAGAGCATATCCTCATCAGAATCTAATACATGAAAATGATGGATGATTTCATATTCAGCTTTTCCTTCCACTCTTCAGCTTTCATCCATCATGAATCAGCATGCCAAGAGCTGCGCTTTAAATATAGAATACCTATTACCATCTGGCCCTGTCTACCTAAGGTGTAGAGCTATTTTCATTTCATCCTTTCCCCCCCTAAAACATAGGCAGGTTTCTCACGTCCTCTTTTAGCTACGTTCCCACCACCGTTAGGTCGTGCCGAGTCATGTATTTTACAGTATTTTAACAAGATTTTTTTAGCATGAGGCAGCAGAGGCTGTGGCTGGAAAACAAGCAGCACAAGCCATTATAATGGTCCTGTGGAGGTTTGTGCGATTGGGTCACATACTTCTGGTTATGAGGTTGATTGTTGTTTGCTGAGGTCATGGTTGGCACAATCGCAGGATTATATAAGAATGCTTCATTTTCCTTCACAGAGTCTCACAATGTCTGAGCTGTCAACAAGCACTCAGAGAAGCCCATAAGATTTGTCAAGTGTAAGACAGAGTAACAAGGGTCAGCATGTGTTTTACTTCATGCAGTTTCAAATTGGACCCCGGAGTTAAATTTCCACATTATGACTTGTTCTGTTTCTCACCCTGAGCAGCTAACAGTGCCATGAATTCCTGTTTTACACACCAGAACTATTTTATTTGCGTTTCTGTTTCTTTAACTTCCCTTTTGCCCATTTATTTTTCAAATCTGCTGATGCATCCCATTTGTACTCCAGGTGTGTTTGAGGATCAGAGAGGCTGAACTGCTCTGACTGGATTTTTTTTTTTTTAATCTGAATAATCACATTTCCGTTTGCCTGGGCTGTATTTGTGTGAAGAAGGCCAGAACATTACATTTATTTCCACTCAGCGACTTTCCGGCAAAATGGAAGACTGTGTCCTGTGGCAAGCTGCCAACAGGGCGTACGTGTGAAACGGTTTAATCTCCACATCTAAATAGTCCTCTTGAGTTTTATAGCTTCATTGCATGGAACCACTGGGCAGGATTATCAATAGCTTTTTGAAACATTTTCACCGCAAGAGGATGACATTGTGTTTGCAGCAGAAATAGCTTAATGCTACATGGGTTGCATTTATGAAACATGTTTAAACAAAATCACTTGAGGCAACAATAGCAGGAATTGTGTCAGAGATACTGAGGGATGCTTATTGTTGCTCCTTTGCCGCTGATTTATACTGAGGCGTCTTTGAAGCCTCTGACCGGGCCTTGCTAATGTCAAACTGGTCAGAAACTGACTGTTCTAACCCTGGTTGTTGTGTCTGGGGTGAATGAGTGGCCTGGTCTGTGTTATTGTTTCCAGGATCTGTACAGGCCTGGAAAACATCTTTTGCATTAAAAACACGTCCTGCTGCTGCTGTTCATCTACAGTGCCTGGATCAAAGTCCTCACAGTTAATTTGTGTCCTCATGAACTGGAAACATGCCCTCGAGCCTACTGGTGAATGATTTTTGAGGAACAGCAACAATTCACTGAGATTTGGATTGGAAAAATGACAAAATGTCACACAGAATGGAGACAGATGGCTATAATAAGAGGTTATTTCATCTTTGGCTGAGATTGGGGATACAGTGTAACACTCTGCAGAATTAAAGGACAAGTTTGGATTTTTTCATGTCTATTTTAATATAATACTCATGCCCATACGCACAGATATTGGTGGCTGTAATCATTTCCCCTGTATATACTAAAGTGATCACACCTTCACTTTAAGAGATCGGACAAAAATCTACATTCCCCCTTTCCTGCAGAAAGCCAAAGCTTATATGAGACTTCAGCAGTCTAACCTGGGGCAACAAGCTGTAAACAGAACACTGACATTGACACTGACCTTATAAAGTTGTCATGGTGAGCGCTGGCAAACAGCAAACAAACAACATAAGCATAAGAGTCGGGTCTCCGGCCACCTGGTGAATATAAGTCCAATATTCACTCCTCTTTTAGCTCTGTTTTGGTCTCCACCAGCTCCTCAGAAAAGTATCTGGCTCTGTAGGTGCTAAATGCTCCAGTATGGTCACCAGCTAACTTCAAAAATTGTTATCAGTTTGGGATTAAAGACTATGGTAAGGTGATTTTTGCTTTCTCATTAGCTAAATTTCACCTCTAAATCCATCAAAATACAGAAGCATGACACCATGGACATGTTTTGTTATTACCTAAAATATTGTAAAAGCTTCGTACAACATAAAGTAGTTGTAGGAATTAAGTGATGCACCATCAGAGAAAACTAGAAGCCTTGTCCTCTTAAACTGCCTGTAGTCTCAGATCCTTATCCAGCCAATCCATCTCTCAGGGTTGTCACTGGAGGAGAGGGATGATGTAAGACCATAAATCACATGATCCCACTGAGTCTGACCTTCAGGCAGAGGTCACGCCCCTCCTTTATGACCCTTTCGACTCACTAGCAGAGATGGTGTTTATGTCAGCTGCCCATTGTTCTAATCATTTGGACTAAAACATTTACTGTTCGTGCCTTTTATCGGAGCTTGATGTTCTTCCCTCCACTTTATGATCATTAGGGTCATAATATACAGTGCAGAAGGTTAGCCTAGTATAATGGCCCACGGTTTCTTGTCTGCTTCAACAGCCTGGCTCCTCGTGTAAACACTTATCTCACCCCGTCTCCTCCGGTATACAGTGTTCACTCAGCTTGTGTTGGTTTAAACCCTGGGAGATCCTCAAGGACGGAGTCATCTTTTGTTAATCTGTCCTCATGCTCTGTCGTTTATTAACCAGCCACTCTGCTTTGCGCTCCGCTGTCTCCCCCTTTGGCTGAAATGCTCAGTGAAGAGGGGGTGGGTCAGGTCAAGTGTCATCAGCTTGTCTTGATGCTGCAGGGTCTGCAGCATTACAGCACATTTTGATTGAAAAGAACTGGATAGTCCAAGATGATACAATGTATGAATGGTGTGAACATTTGTTTGTACCCTTACTTGGCCTTGCAGCGGAGAAAGACTTTGCTGCAGATTTACTTAGTACTTGATGACAGATAGACCCTTTGGGAGAATGTGTCAAGTTTTTGCTATTTGACCACTAATGTGTTAATTTCCACTACTTTAAATGTGCCCACTTTGTAAAGCTGACTAATGAGTTAGATTATGATGTTATGGTGGTGCTAAACATGCAATTACAACCTAATTTTGGAACAGCTCAGGCATACTTAGCTATCACATGTGGGTTTGTTTCTTAAGCTGGCAGCCGATCATATAAAAGCGGTCCAGCAGAATTAGCCTGTTGAGTCGTGCAACTAAAGTGTGAAATAAAGGCCATCTGTGACAAAATGTGTTACACAAAGTGCTTGCAGAGCCAGCTCGTTATCCTCTTAGCAGCTCTGATCCTGGAAAATTCTTTGTGATCTACGCAAGATTGAGGAGTGATGATTGACGACACAGGCACACAGTGGTGTTAATGGATGGCCAGAACCCGACCGTCCACGACTTGTTTTTGTAAATTAACTACAGAACATACACAGACAGGTGATAATTTTACACCATTGTTTGACCTTTGTTCCAAGGACTTCAGTGACCACACATGTACTTTGTTCCAGGGCGAATTATCGAACTTTAATGTTTTTTGAGTACTGACCGAAATGTGTTCTTAGCATCAAGTATCGAAATGTAGCACATATCAAAAGTTGACATTGAATGCATCAGTGGATCATGCGGTCAAATTCTTAGACTTGTTTACTGTCCTTGATCAGATCCTTGTCTAAATCAAGAAACCTTTCCAGCTTTAGAAAACACCTTCTTCTTATTTGGCACTGATTCGTAGAGCAGTTTTACATATTTTGTTAAATTTTAAAAAATGGGTTCAACATACTATTCCTCAAACTAAGGTATCGAAAAAGGTTGTTCATCACTGGAGCATGAGTGATGGGGACACATTGCTTGGCACCAAGTAGGTAAATGGAGATTTGTTTGTGAATGCTGATACCTTGTTTTATTGTAAAAGCTAGACTGACTTCAATTCGTGAGGAAAATGGAGAGATATTCGGTGCCCACTCTTGCCATTTTAGGTATAGCTGTGAAATTGACTTTGATTTAGTGTTGTGCCTTTTAATAAGATTGCTTTGTGTTGATGGCAAAAAAATGATCACGAAAAGGATTATTATTTTGCCAGAGTTAGTTCTTCTAAAAGCTGTTTTGTAGGAGGACAGTTGTTCCTGTGTTTGGTGTGATGATGTTTCTTCATAACCCCATAACTTCAAACTTCCCCTCTGTCTGTCCTCCCAGACGAAGACTCATCTCTCAGCGCTCTTCGCTTGAAACACTAGAGGACATTGAGGAGAACGCTCCTCTACGCAGGTAGTAAACTGCACAGAAATACCACTCACATTGTCTGCTACTATATTTTGTTTCTCTAAACTGAGACATTCAGCTCAGTGTAATGTATCCCACTGGCACGGTTTCTCTGTTTTTTTCCAGGTACTGATGTTTTACGTTTGTTTTACATTTTAGATGTCGAACCCTATCGGGTTCACCCCGACCAAAGAGCTTCAAGAAGATCCACTTCATAAAGAATATGAGGCAACATGATATGCGCAATGGAAGGTATGAAGGCAAACAACGCCATCCTTTAGTCAATACAAGTCCTCAGTGGATAATGGCAGGCTGCCCCAGTCAATGAACTGCAGTTTGGATGTTTCTCACATTACAAGCCACATCGTAGCCAAGCAGGCCCAGCCCCATTCACTGCATGTCATTCTGACTTCTAAATGAAATGTCATTGATTGAGAATCCTGTCCATATTACACAGAATATAATCTGATTGAATTTTATTTTAATCTTTATTTGAGCACTGTTAAAAAAATTGGAACCGCACCATGAAATCACTGTGACTGCTAAAAGCTAAATCACATATCATTGTGACACTTTACACAAGCATGTATTCAGCACACAAATCCATAATTATAAAAAAAACAATTGGCACAGTGGTGTTAATGTTGACGTTTTACTGGGTCTGCAGAATGTAACCATAGGAAAGATGGTTGTCTAATCCCAGGAGACCTAGGAAGTGTTTCAGAGTAATACTGTTCTGGTTATTTTCATTATTATCAATGTCAAATTCTTTGGATTTGAAATCTAATTCAGTTTTGTGATGCAGAGTTTAGTTCTGGTGCTTTCTGAGAAAATAATATTTAATTTTTTTTAAAGTGTAGATGTATTTCTTAATCTTCAGTTCTATTATTCAGCATTTGGTTGATGTGAAGAATCAGATCTCATGCGTGGTTTAGGACAGTATCTCTTGTCTAGACAATCAGAGTACCAGTTAATCAGCGATAAGTTCCACTTGTTAAATTAAGTCCAATGATAGAGTTGTTTTTCCTCAAATCCAGACCCATGACTCACGTGTTGTTTATGTCCTGATGTTGCTTTTGGCCGAGTAGTGAGATTCGTCAAGTGTCTGCGAGTTGCAGCTATTAAAAGAAGTACATTTGAGGTTGTTGTAGTGTTACGTAAAGTCAGAGCCATTCTGCTCTTTGTGCTGTTGATATCTGGTCCGGGAAACATCTCTGATTGGATACTGTGTGCATGTTTACACAAGTATGAGGCAATTCAGTTTAAAAATAGCATATGTTAACTTAAGTTATTAATAAAATAAGATCTTGTAACAAAAATGCATCATTGTTGCCCCCAAACCACTGACTACATGCTACATGTGCTGCAATACTGCAAAACAACACACACTCGTACTGAAGTTTCAGCTCATTCTCTTCATTCTTATTTTTACTGCACACTCTCTCCAACTTTAACCTGTGGATCTTGTCAGATAGATATTGATTAGCTTGTTTACCATTTTTGTTTTTATAGGATAGTCCTTATCAGTGGCAGAAGATCCTTCTATAGTGTATTTTCTGTCCTGCCCTATCGAGATTGTAGCCAAGCAGGGTATGTATCCAACAGCATGCCGAACTTCGTAACCTCCTCCAGCCTGTGCTCCCTCTTTCCCTTTGTTTTTCTCATCCCTCTTTTTCTGTGGATGTACTCTCCTTTGATTGGTGCATACATTGCTAAGGATTGGTTTTGGTGGATGCATTTTTACCATTAAGGTTTAATGAATAAATAAACAGTGGACTGAAATGGCCTTCAAAGGCTTAATTCAGTATATACTTGGACTATATTATAGCCCAATGCTTGTTGCTTGTATTGCTTTTCCCATAATGGCTCCGGTGGCTTTTGGGCACTCATCCTTTTTGTTCAAGTCAACCCATTTTTTGTCTGTTGCAACTGTCGCTGGCTTTGCTGTTTAGCATTTAAGATTCACCTCTCCCGGCGTTCCTGCTTTTCTTAGACACTTTAGCCCTTAAATTACTTTCATGTGTTGTCTTTGGTCTAATTATCCACAATGCTGGCAGGCTGGAGTTTCTGTTGCGTGCACTGCACACAGTCCTGACAGTTTGCCATTAACCATTTTTGTTTATTCCTTGGCTCGGTGTAGAGTTTACATTTCTTGGTGTTAAAACAGAAAACATCTCTGGCTTGTAGACGACACTTGTTTCAAGCGTGTAATGGGAACCCACCGGGCTTGCATGTGGATAGCTCTGGTGCTAGACCTTGGTCGTGACACCCCCCAGTCATATGAAATGGTGTGTTTTGGAGGAAGTGAAAGAGAAAGGGTACAGATAAACACCAGAGAATACAATGCAGAGAAAGAAAGAGGCTCCACACCGGGGTTTAGTGAAGAGCATAAAAGGCTCAATCCGTTTGTGGAATTTCCTAAGCCAGCCAATCAGTGCAAGGTCAAGGGTTAATAAACCCCCAGGGCTATCCAATATGCACAGTTGACTGTTCATTGCTGCTAATTGACAGTTTACAGTTAGACTTTGGCTGGCTCAGTCAAGTGCTGTAACTGCAAAACAACATTTTATTAGACGACTGGGCCCAGATGGCTGATTGCATGTATTTTTTCCTCTTTCTTTCCTCTTCTTTCTTCTGTCTCTCTGTCCTTATGCTTACCATAACTACTGCCCCATGAACCAAAATTGCCAAATTTTTCACAGCAGCCAGGTATGGTCCCAAAAGACTTATGGGGACATAATATGGGGACAATTCTCCTACAGTTGTAAATAGTTACATTTAAAGGAATGGTTTAACATTTTGGGAATATGCTTATACGCTTTCTTGCCAAGAGTTAGATGAAAAGATTGATACCGCTCTGGTATCTGTATGTTTAAATATGAAACTACAGCTAGGAGATGGCTAACTTAGCTTAGCATAGAGACTGGAGGCAGGGGGAAACAGCTGGCCTGGCCTTGTCCACAGGAGGGGAAAAAAGTGCCTACTAGCATTTCTAAAGTAAAAAAAAATTGGGTTTAAGGAGGGGCGTACGTGAGGGACTATTTCTTGGATGGACGCAGTGTCTTCTCTCACGGTAATGACAAGGAAGAAAAAAAAAAACATAGTCCCGCACATGACCTTCCATAAAACCCCAACTTGATGTTTTTACATTTCGTTTT
>NTHP01000171.1:391996-404111 GCA_003416845.1 Oplegnathus fasciatus | reverse complement strand
GTGTTTGGGACGTTTCTGGGCGTCAACCTTTGGGCAGTGGTGTGTAGCCCCCAGCCCAGCGAGCAGGGTGTGAGGGTGGGACTCTATAAAAACGTAGCAACCAGGTGCCAGATCGTAGGCACGTGGGACCACCAGAGGCACGTGCGCTTTGAGCCAGAGAGGTGGGGCCAACTTTGAATGTTGTGTTTACAAACAACAACAGACAAATCCTACTCGTTATACCTTTAATGAAAAAACTTTATTTCCTTTTACACTAACTGTTAATTCAGTTATCGCAAGAACAATTTATTGCACACTAAGAAAACGCCAGAAATGGCAAAGATAAAGTTTTTGAGCACCAATGCTCATTTTCAGCAGTTTGAAAAATGGATAATATATTACTTTTCAGACTAGCTTAAAGGAATACTTATAACTTTTTATCAGTTACTTACCCCTGAAGCTTGTAATGTGCTAGACAAAAACATTTATACTGTTCCTTTAAAAACCTTCCAAAAGTGGTAGCTAACGGTGTAATAGCCACATCCCAAATACGGCTTTCCCCTGAAATAATGCAAAATAATCCTGAACAACTATTCTCCACAGTATTCTCTCATTCACGAGTGTGTTAAATGTGTGTGCGCTAAAGACATTCGCTCAGTCACAGCTCACCAATGCTTGAACTTTGAAGGGGGGAAAAATTAGCTAGCTCACTAGCTTGTTAGTTGCTAGCTGCTGGCTAGAATGGCACTAAACTAGCTAGTTGGCCAAATTATTTGCCTTTTAGATACTAAACTGTTTATCCTGGGTTTTTGAAATTCAGAAAAGAAACTTGTGTGTCTCATATGTAGTGTTCAGCAAGGTAATTCCCACAAATCAACACAGCTTTTAGCATATTTGAACAAGGCAATAGGCATATTTCCAAGCAGCATTTTGACCTGTCATAGCAGGAAAACCACATTATTAATAACTGCATTCAATTTAGGAAAGTCAGGCTCCTGTTATTGTGCACGCTGGCTCACTGGGGTGATATACTGGGACTCTTAATGAAACTGAGCCTTCGTTAATGTTATTGGTACCACCTGTGCTTTTCCTGCTTTGACAAAATGCTGCCGGAGGGGGAGAAGATCTATTAATCTAACAGGTTGAACAGGTGTTCAATATAAGAGCTTTTTTTAGGTGAGACAGACATTATAACTACACCTGTGTCTGCAGACCGTGTCCTACACCCAGTTCCTGTATCCCACTAACGTGCTGGGTGGTCGAAGGAACACCATCGACTCCACCTCGTCCTTCTCTCAGTCTCGTAACGCCAGCCATAGAAGCCTCAGTTTGGGCCGAGCCAACAGTAACCAGAGCAGCTTAGACACAGGTTAGTCGACCGCCAACAGGTACTTAACTTATTCATTATGTTTTATTCCTCACCTTCAGTTGTTTTGGTTTTTTTCATTATCCAGTATATTAGTATATCAGTATTTTATAGTGCATATGTTAACTTCTTGCTCAACCTGTGTTGTTGTGTTTGTGCCCGTGGCAGGGAATGACTTGGGGGACTTTCGCGAGTACGACCCCAATCTGCTGGATGACCCGCAGTGGCCATGTGGAAAACACAAGAGAGTCCTCATCTTCCCCTCCTACATGGTGAGAAAGTACTCTAGCTGCACCAACACCAGCGACAACAATAACAACAGCAACTGCAGCCTTGTGCTCTTGAGAGCAGAATGGAAAGGTTGTGTTTTTTCAGGACATAATTCGCTGAAACAGATCCACCTCTGTTTTGACATGTTTTGTTGAAATGTCCTTCGATATCTCTGTTGTTGTTTTTTTCAATGGCTATTTTTGTCTTTATGGACCTTTCTGTGCTCAGTTTTCCCACCACAACCAAGAACAATAACACGCCGGAAAGGTTTCTCTGCCTTGACAGTTTCTTTCTAAAAAGAAAATCCTCCTGAATTTTATCAGCTTTTGAGAAGTAGCCAGGAGGATGTTTCAGACAGTTTTAATCAGCAAGGTCACTGGCCGAGACTCTCTCCCTCCTTCTGGAACCTGAATGAGCACACGTACTTTATCCCAGTGTAGTGGGCAGGAGCTATTACACAGCCACTTCACCAGAGCAACAGTTAGCGTAGCGTCTGTGTCTCAGCGCTAATCACTCTCGCACTATTCCGGAAAAGAACGGATGTTTTATCGTGGTTGGGAAAAGGAAAAACAAACCTGACTAGACTCCCACCTCATTCTTTCCTGGGTTCTGTTTTTGTTACGGAGACTGGCAGAATACACAACAAGGACTGACATAGTTGAAATGTTCAAGTCAAGGCCAGGCTATGTGCTTTTTTTTTCTCTTCCTCCAATTACAAAACCCAGCGTCTCACAACAATGGCTATTGTGTTTACTGCAGGAATGGAACCAGTGAATTCTCAGCATTTCACAGGTTGAACACAGGCTGCGTAGAAGACATGAATCTAACTGAACTTCCAGGTTCAAGCCGGGGATAATATTAGCTAATTTATACTCTGCATGCAATTGAATCAACTTGTATGACCTAGAATATGAATACAAAGCAAGAAAACCCTCACTTTAGTCATTTTAAATGTGTTTGGTGGCTTGTAGATTTGTGCACTAGCATCGTTGTGGTAAAAACATGGAATAATGAAATGTTTTTATGTTGCGACGTAGGTTAGTGAGAGACATGGTCATAGAAAATTAAATTTTCCGTCATGCAAAGTCAGTGCTGTTCTGCTTTATGTTCATTTCTCAGGGCTACGACCACCGATAAGCATTAGTTCACCTTCATGGTTCATGATCAGTAGCACGTTGTTCAGGGCGGGTGCCATTATTCACACTCCATGTGGTGCCTGCAGTAACATACATGCATACTGAGAGTCATCCTTATATTTTTAGCACCGCTGCATAGTGTGTCCTTACTTAATCCCTTACACTCAGTGGACACTTTATTATAGGATAATTCCATTTGTTTTACAACTTTGGTCTTTTTTATATTTTTTATATTTCTATCAGCGAGGAAAACACTATAATCATGGAAGAGCAGCAACTAACAGTTTATTTTATTGTATATTAATCTGCAGATTATTTTCTGGATTAATCGTTTTTGCCTAAAAAAATGTAAAAAAAATAGTGACAAAGATACATATGTGATAAAGAAAAGCAGCAAATCCTCACATTTATGAAGCTGGAGCCAGCAAATGTTTGGCACCTTTGCTTGAAAAATGACCAATTAACTGTCTTTTGATTGGCTGCTGATTAATGGACTAATCATTTCAGCTGTACAACAGAGTTATTGCTCAGATCTGGGAAACTTCTGGGAACAGAAGTCCAACTGGGAAAGAAACACAAATGGACAGATGATGACATAGTTTGTAAACAATCCTATACTTATTTATTATTTTTAAAGATTATATTATATTATTTTTTTGTGGTGTACTTTCAGTGAAATGTGGACATAGAGACAAGACAACATGAACAACAACAAAAAAAGGAATAAATTTACCAAAGTTGAATCTAATCACAGCAACACTCAATCGGTTGGGTTAGGGGTATGTGTGAGTTGGGCTGAGATAAAAATTTTAAAAAAAAAGAATGTGTATGTGTAACGTGTGTGTTTCGATGTGTCAGTCTGTGTGTATATGTGAGGGTGAAATGAGAGAGAGAGAGAGAGAAGAAATATAGCCGGATAAAAAGAGCAGGAAGAGAAAATAAATAAATACAACAAGCCAAGTAAAGTGGTTTAGATAATCTGCCTAAAGTGTTGGAGGTCAAACTGAAAGTGAGCGCAGCCAAAATGTTGGTCATAATCCTGCATGCACAGCTACGGCAAGTAGGGTGGGTCAAAGCTGTTGTAATAAATCAGAAATATCCTGCATATCTAGCAGTAAAGATTCTTTTTAAGTTGTGGATTCAACAAAGTGTTAGAAGTACACTTTGTTCTACAGGGATCTTGTTTGAAGACTAAACTCTCAGCCCCTCATTATACTCTGATTCACCCTCCTGATACTCAAAGCATGTTAGAGCAGGCACTAAGGATTGTTAAATAGAAGCCTGATGAAGGCATGGAAAGCTCGGTTAGCAATCAAGTATGTTTTGTGTCCTCTAGGTTTTTTAAGGGAAAAGGCTGGTAATAATAAAGAATAAAGTATCTTTTTCTTATCGTCAGCAAATCCTACGAAAAGACCAAATTGTTAGTTGATGTGTTAGTCCAACTTTGTCCAACAACAAACCACAGTGCCCAGATTCATCATAATGACAGAACATGTCGCCCAGTGCAACAGTGTGGCTCGGTAATGTTTTTAAAAGTGTTTCAACAACAATGGTGCCCTATGACACAGAGGAATAAGCTATATCAGGCTTTGTGTTAGCAGGATAAATCCATTGTTGCTTCTGATCTTTTCATGGGATTTGTTGACAATAAGGAAAATATAGAATATCACCAGACTTATCCTTTAAGTGACATGGGCAACGCCAGCCCTCTGTAAAGCCTCATTGTGAGACAGTGGAATCCAACACTAGTGTGTGAGGATCCAGTCACCTTGCTCGGTGCTGAAAATGTGATCACTCTGACACCACCCGTGGTTTTTCTTTTCAGACTACGGTCATCGAATACGTCAAACCCTCTGACCTCAAGAAGGACATGAACGAAACCTTCAAGGAGAAATTCCCCCACATAAGGTTGACGCTCAGCAAGATTAGGAGGTAAAACAGACAGAAATGATTCCTTCACAATAAAGACTATTTAACTTGTGATTTAACTTCTTTAACGTCAAGTTTATCTTTACTTCCCCCTTTCTCCTCTTTTCCTTCCTCATTCTCTGCTTTTTCACCTTCCTGCAGCTTGAAAAGGGAGATAAGAAAGTTGGCCCAGGATGAATGTGGTTATGAGGAACCGACAGTGGCCATGGCTTTCGTCTACTTTGAAAAACTCGTTCTTCAAGGCAAACTGAACAAGCAGAATCGTAAACTCTGTGCTGGAGCTTGTGTCCTTCTGGCGGCCAAGATCGGCGGTGATCTCAAGAAACACGAGGTCAAGCTCCTGATAGACGTAAGTTTCCTCCAAAAATCACGACACTGTGCCTCGATCATGCTTTGATGGAGACTTGTGTCCTCTCGTCACACCAGATTAAAGGGTCAGTTCACTTGAATCAAAGTCAACACATCAAACATAGAGAAGTCTGTGGGTTATTCTGACCAACCAGGATGTTGTTTCCAGAAATATTTTTCAATGCTGTTAGCACCACAAACAAAATTATACTGGGGGTGGCGGCAGCCGTCTCAACAGCAGATAAATCAAAACACAACAAGATAAAACCTCTTGTGGTAAGTGAGAAAATATGGTTGTGATGATTTGGGTAAACAGACCCTTTAAATGGCAGGTGTTAAACATAAGATTTTGCTGACATTGCTTTCAGATCTTTCAGATCCAGGTACACCTGTTGATAGTCACTTTAAGTAGGCGAGACACAGTGAAGCCATAATGCACCAAAAATGATATTAAGAAAATGAAAAGGAAGGCAGCAAAGAGTATTGCATTCACAGGGTGAAATAAATAAAGCTGTAAGAGAGTGTGTTGACGTAACCTTTATGTACCTCAAAACAGGACCTGATGTTGCCTGTCGAGTGGTTTCCAAATCCCATAAATGGCAGACTCTTGTCTAGAGACTCACAGGATCTGGAACTTCTACTCTCTGATGTGCTCTACCATCACTGCCGAAAAGATCCATACCTTTTTAAAGGGGCATCTAGTGAATTTGTATTGCACTTTCATAAATTTTAAGTCATGTCAGATTTCCAGGGGGTGTTAAGTTACTATTTAAAAACAAAATTGTCAAAAATGATGCACCAGATGTTGAGATATTCTTATGTGTAGTATTTAAGAGGGGTCAAGTTCATTAGTGTCTTCCCTTTCACCCTCTCTGCCAGGTAAATGCCCATGTTTCAAACATCATGAGGGTTATTTTGACTTTAAAAAGCTCCCAGACATTATAAATCTTTTTTCACAGTCTTCAGAGTTCTATTCTTATGAAGAGTAAACAGATTGTGTGAAATCAGTGGAGTGCCTCTTTTTAATGAAAGCTTTTAGAACGGCAAATTAGCTCATGGTTTCATTTCTGCAGAACTGGCAAAAACAACAAATTTAGTTTTGTCTTAGTGAAATCAGAACATTTCACCTCTGCTACTATTTTGTCGTTGGCTTGTGGAGTATGGTGATTGCATCAACAGTAGCTTTGTCAGCCATCCGAACAGGCATCTCTTCTCCAAATCTGCTGTGAGGCAGAGCAGGCCGAGCCCTCATGAAATGCTGGTTAAAAATAAGTGTTGAAAGAATTAATTGTATTTATCTAATGTTTAATCTTAACTCTCATTTTTTCTGGCAGAAACTGGAAGAGAGGTTCAGGGTGAACCGCAGAGAGCTGATAGCCTTCGAGTTCCCTGTCCTGGTGGCGTTAGAGTTCAACCTGCACCTGCCTGAACACGAGATCATGCCCCACTACAGACGCCTGCTGCAGACCTCCTAGCATTAGTGACCCATCAGGAGGGCGACCAC
Organism: Oplegnathus fasciatus; assembly: GCA_003416845.1. Lineage (NCBI taxonomy): Eukaryota > Metazoa > Chordata > Actinopteri > Centrarchiformes > Oplegnathidae > Oplegnathus > Oplegnathus fasciatus. Next base: position 397,579 of record NTHP01000171.1, on the reverse strand, counting down.
CAGGTTCTCCTCCTGATCCTCTGCTTCCCACGGTATCCATCCTCCCACCTCTCTCCTCGTCCCCGTCTGACGGCTCTTAAGGTACCGCTGGCTGTCGCTCAGCTGCAGCCGTTCATCACTACCGACAGCACGCTCCTTCCTCTCAGAGACCTGAGATCAGCCAAAGGGACACACGTTTCTAAAACTTTTTTTTTCCATCGTTTGACTTCTACACTCACCATCACTACACGGACTTCTGAAAGAAAGGGTTAAACCGTCTGCAAACAAGTTGTTTTTCTAGTTTGCATGTTTTCACGCGTCTTCATCTTCACTTTGTATATTTTAGACCTCTCTTGTTGATTAAGAGAGCTTTGAATCTGATGGTGAACTTTCTTTCTCTCAGTTAAAGCAACCAATGATTGTAACATTTTTTTTTATCATCTCTTTTCATTAATCTCCTTCTTGTAAACTTTGGTATGATTGGTTGCCTCCTGACCTGCGTAAAATTCAAACAAAAGCCTTTTAAGTGGCTGTTTTTGGCTGGACTTCCTCAGAGTGACTCATCTTTTCGCAAGTCATCGTCTTAAAAGTGCACTTTTTGAATACTGCGAGACATAGGGGGAAGGGGGACATTTTTTCAGACTTTTAATGAGCTTGGGAACTAACCCTGGAAAATAAGCTGTGTTCATAAGCACCACACAAAAGTCATTTGAATGGACCTTTTTGAATTGTTTTTCTCTCTTATGGTTTATTCACGATTTTCTATCCACAACTATCCGCATGAATAGTAATGATTGTTTGTACACAGGTACTTGCAGACAAGATGGGACTTCCTATTTTCACTGAAGTATTCCATTCATTTTCTACCAGTCAAATGCTTGCAATGGACTTCCCGGAGACCATGCCCACTTTTATCAGTGTCGAATTTCCTGTGCTCTATGTTAGAGTGTATTGCTAGCACATTTACAGTGCTATAAAGGGGTCAGGAAGGTAGTTTTGAAGAGGTGTGCAAAAAAAATGCCATTAAGCAGTGATCAGGATTAGCAGCAGAGTGGCAGCAGGGTGCTCTAGTGCTGAGAGAAAATGTCCGTCGCCTGGAGGACGTGGGCTAAGACCCTGTGCCAGTAATTATCCTCCCTGCTGAAGTGTCCTTGAGCAAGACACCGAGTCCCTACAGGCCTCAGGGACACTTCTCTTAAGCTGACCTGACCTCTCTGAGGAGGAGAGAAACCTAAACGAGATCCCAACAGGGATCAATGACGGATCGAACGTTTGCATATAACTTGAATAAACATTTGTTGATTTGAAATCTAAGATGTTTAAAGGAAAAAAAACACTGAAAATTAACAACTTGACCCATGTGACCAATTTAAAAAGTATTATTCCATTTATTTGGCATGTGTTTCAACTTGATTTTCTTTTTGTATTACCTTGAAATTGTCTCACACAATACCACAGAGTATTGAGAAGCCACCAAATCAGTATGCCCACTTGAAAAAAATGGTTTTTAATGCTGCTCCAAGTATTGATGGTATTTAAGTTGAAATGATCACATTAATCCAAATTGTAATGAGAAAAACAGGGATTATGCTGATTTAAGGTGAAAAAAATACTGAGCTTATTTCTGTTTGCAAGCCCAAAGATTTCGCGATAAGATGCACACTGAATACTCTGTGAGGAAAGGCTCATGGGCGACACTTATTTCCTGTGTATGTTTGTAAATAAATTGCTTTGCTTGTTCAATCAAAACAAGAATCTGACATGTTTTTGCTTCGTCTGAATCCAGCGCGTATTGAGTGAACAGAAACCGACCTGACTTTTTGTTCTTGGAGTGAAACTTGAGACGTGTTCATACAGAAAGCAAAGTGAATGTCACTGTACAGATGTGCAAATGTTTCACTCAAGTTGAAACATTTTAAACTCGCTGATTCCTTTTGATAAAAAAAAAAAAAGTTATTAATTATTAAAAGTTTAACACTCAAAAACTCAGTTAAACTGCTTCATTGGAACTGTGTGGGTGTGGTTTGTTTGAGACCCTGGTAACAAACAACGCCACAACTGTTCATAGATTTTGATTCAAATGTAAATGTGCACTCTGATTGGTGCATGGAAATATGTGACATCACCCTTTTCTAGCAGAGCCCCGCCCACTTCAAACCAGAGAAACAACAAAAACTGTTCTAACTGGCAAAAAATTGTGTTTATTTATGAACCCATCACTCATAGTAGTACCTGATTGAGAAAATAGGTCTCCAAGGCTTTTAAACACATCACAAATGCTCACACCACTGTTCAGCTTCTCTTCAGGTTGAACCAGTGTTACAATCAATCTGCTGAAACAGTGTTCTCTCTAAAGTCCCTCCCCGAAGGTTTCTCTGACTGCTGTGCTGTGCACAGTTCATGGTACATGTCAAAGTCAACTGGCAGACATGTCACATTTATCACATTTTGACATGGGCCGCACTTACTGCATACTTAAACATGAGCTCACACCCTTTTCAGTTTCTGCACAATATTCCATGTGCTTTTTTACTGCAATTACAATAAAGCTAATAATCAGCTTTGACCCATGGCTGTAGCCCTGTAAGTAGCATTTTCACTATTTGTTCTCTTTTAAAATGTCTCTTAAATAAGATTCAAATTTAAGAGAGGCAGGCAGCAAACCTGAAGATGTTTTACAGCATTTTCTCGTAGACAACTTCTGTTTCCAGAAAATGCTAATTATTTTATGATATTGATATACTGTAAATGACTTGTCTGGGGCCCTGTTTGTTACTTCAAAGTTGTGTAATATCATGTTGGACCTTATGCAGGGACATGGAACTTGTACTTGTGTCAAAGTCTGAGCTCACTGCTGGTTTACAACATGCTGCCAAAAGTTCTCTTTTCGCTTTGTTCATGTTTTTGTTCATTTTTGTTTTATTATTTTATTCTCTGCATTATGTACTCCTCTGTGGCCACGAACTTCAGGGTTTTGTCTTTACAATTCTGTTTTCTTTATTGTCAATTGATGGGATTTGTGCTTGATGTCTTTAGTCTGTGTTTCAAGTTCATGAACCAGCAGTTCTTGAACTGTCAAGACAGGCTTTTCGCAATAAGCCCTGCTTTTGTGAGCCACGTTTATGAAACACCCCTCCGTCTTGAAAATGCACAACTGGGATTTTCAAACTGTCAGGACTGATTATCTCAGTATAATAAATAGGTGCGACTCCAGAAGCCTTAACTGGAAATGGATTGCACCTGCGGCTCTGATGCAATCTGAGAGGTCAGTTTCTCATCGAGTGGGAACTCTCCTGCTTGACACATATCCAGTGTAAACAAGGCCCGCAGTCACGCCAGTCTCGTGCTGCCATCAAAACAAACAGGCCAGGGCCGAGTGTGGGCACATGGCATACGTGGCTTAGTCCCCTCCATTGACAGCCTAATTCCCCCCGCAGCGACTCATAAAGGGGTCTATTGACAGCCCTTCCTGAGCCCTGCTCACACATAAGTGACCCTCATTGTGAAAATATGTGTACCATCGTTTGGGGCAAGCTGCGGTCTATTGCCCTTCCCTTTAAAATAACAACATTTGGCTGAAACGGCATTTTACCCCTTTCCTGTCATGATACTGTGACTCAGGGCTTTTCCACCATTTACAGTAGTTTGTAAACAAGGAAGTAGTGAACACTGAGTATTGTGGCATAGTAACTAACATAACTCAGTGGCCACCTGTTTGATCCTTAATCTTGGATTCTGTTCTGTTGCAATATTACAAGCACTTGCTAAATCTTTGACTATAAATGTAACAATCTGTTAAAATCCGCAAACTTCTTTCTTCAGCAGCTGCAATGTTGTGTTTCAATGCTGGTCCATGGTCAGGAGGGGTAAGCACTGCAGGTGGACCTGAAAATCTGATCCTCTCTTCATGTTTGACAAGGCTACCTAATCCCTTTTGTTCCACCCCAAGAGTCTATTTCAGAGACAGCTGAACCCACTGTAACAGAAAACCAGTGACGCAAAGCAGGACATTAAATGCTTCTTACACTTATTTATTGATGGATCTTTCAAAAACACGCAGATCATCTTTTTAAGTAGTTGCGGTGGAGGCCCCAACGTGAGTTCAAGGACAGCCGTGGGAGGAAGCACAGGGAAGGGCTAGTGGACATAGGCAGGAGCAGGTTTGAACAGAGTGCACTATATATACTTTAACAAATTAGTTTCAGAAGCAGATGTGATGATGTACATGCCATCTGATAATGTACCAGTATTAGGAAGCACAGCTGTTTCTTGCACTGTTTAACATAATGTAACAAACATCTTTAGAGCCTGTTTTCTGAGTAGTTTGGGTCGTAATAAGAAGCTCTCTTACTAGACAAAGTCACTATCTCTGTAGGAGTATGCTGTTGAAATTGACTTATGGGGTTGTTAATATACTGACTTCAAAATTGTATTTTTCTATTCCCAAAAATTCTGTCCAAACATCAGGGAACATTTGTTAATCGTTTGTTGTGGCGGAGTCGCACTTAGATAACTACTCTAGATATACGAGACCCATTTTTATCCCACACGTAACCATTAAATTCAATAAAATGATTGTTGTAATTGTAATTACAGCTTCCTGAGCTGTATTAGTTACCAGATTATTGACAGATTATTTTCTAGATTAGTCCTGTTATCTAAGAACGAAAAAAAAAAAAGAAAATTCCAGGAACTGATAATCCAAGGTCACCGTCATTCAGACAACAGACGTTCAGTGGGAGGGAGATTCAGTTGGCACTCGGCCCATCACAACAAATTATGAAATGAGAACTCCTTTCATAATAAATCATCCAGTGTGACTTTGTATGCAGATTACACTATATACTATAGTAAATATAGTATACAGTATACACACTACATAGCATAGTATATAGTATATACATACACTAAACTGTATACACAAGTCTGAGGCTAAAATGACTGCTCAACAACAGTAATAGTAACCCTTTAATAATAACTATAATTTCGCTAAACTGCTGGTCTTTGTTTCAGGATCATAATATCACTTCTGTGAATCACATTCACTTTTACTTTGTCTTTAAGTTTTGATATTAATGTCTTTATTTTCACTTGTCAGCCAGGATTTGCTACTTTCACTTTGGTTTCCCGTTCTGAAATATTTCAAAACATTTCTTGTGTGCTTTTACAGACCATTTTATGTTTTAGGAATAAAACTGCCAAGCCAAATATCTCATACTTAAAATAGCATAAAAAGGAATTACAGTCTTCACAGTACTCATATAAGCAGAGCTGCTCATTTCTGTGTTCAACTCTGATTGTTCTTTAGCCAAAAATGTGGGGTTCATTTTATTCGGTCACATTTTTTTTAGCAAAGGCTGCAAACTTTGCTAAAATGTTTTTCACACCTTACTGAACCACAACACCCTCGCTGTGCAGTGTGTGTGTGTCTGTCATAATGAAAGATGGAGACAGGTCAGAGTCTAGCAAGAGGCGAGCCTTGCACATCTTACATAATAGTACTCTCGCACAACCTGTATGTTCTCCCCTGCAGACAGCACAGCAGACCCGCAGAGGAAATTAATATTTTAATCTCTCAGCCAGATTCAAAGAACAGTCGTCCCC
>NTHP01000171.1:361402-373959 GCA_003416845.1 Oplegnathus fasciatus | reverse complement strand
CATGACCTAGGACAGTTCAACCAGCATTTTTTTAACAAATGAAAAAAACCCATAAAATTAGTGAAAACTCTATTGAAATGTATTTGGAAGTGGTGGCTTGAACCCCTCTATGGTTTTGAAGCTTTTAGTTTTGCCTTGTTAAGTTTTTTTGCTGTCATGTAAATGTGTTGATCAGTAAGAACTTAAGAACCAAAGATACTGTCAGTGGGAAGTAATCAGTAAAAGGGCCAGAAAATGCCTCCTGGGTACACAAAATAATGTACCACACTGATATAAAGCTCAGAGTTTAGCCAACATTGTGGGTCCACACAAATATGCTTCATGCTACAGGAGCGCTGCAGGTCTTGAACAGCAAAAACACAGCAGTGAGAATATGACCACTATCACATTTGCTATATTTACTGTTACATTCTCTACATAGTTAGGGTGATATCACACATGAGGAGACACAGGAAACTCTCTTGTTTCAACCGTCTCAGAACATAAAGGTAACAAATCTAAACATTACAATTCAACTGTATTCCCCTTTAAACTGGCTATACATTCTGCAACATTTTGTTTCCTCATTGACTCGTCCTTCAGGATGAGCGTCGTCAGGTCTCTGAGGACCCAAACAGTCAAGCCAGCGTTTTATCTTAAAACCTCCCTTTAATCATCTTGACTTCACCACAGAGAAATGTTCTCTGATGGCTTCACGTCGGCGTCAAGTGAAAGCACCACTGTGTGTTTAAACTCCAACATATCAACACTGTTGACTGATTGTGTATCTAACTTGTGATTCTGCAACACATGTACCTTAGGTTGTGTTAGGGGTTGAGCTGCCAGTTCCTGTTCTTTGCAAATAGAGCTTCTGCCTCCTAAAAAAAACAATGGAGGCGTTTACATCCTGTTGATAGCAGTCATCCACTGAAACATTTGGATCACATGCAGGATTTTGTGCACAAGTTTTAAAGAGATTTTCTCTTCTGAGATTGTCAGAATAGACTTCCTGACAGGGGTTACAACGAGTATGCAGCGATGGTCCAGCGATTCTCAGATCAACTGAGTCGTGTACGAGTCAGCTTCTGTCCAGCTTCCATCGAGTCATTTGTAGTTTGGTGGCAAGAAAAAAAAAACTCTTTGGAATGAGAGGGGCTTTTGCTTGACAAGTAGGACTGCATGCAAACAACACGGAAAGCTGCACAAAGTGTCACCTGACTCGGTAAGACAGGATGCAACATATATGATAATTGATGGTACCACTTAGCTATGCTTTCCCAGCCAAGACAGCAATTCCCTTTCTTAATGGAACAGAAAACAGTCTCTTATATAATGTCTGTATCCACTAAGTCCTCAGTCTGGGCCCAGGTACTCTGCGTTCTCCGCCGCTGGGATGTGTCCGTTGGCGTGGCTCTTGAAGGTGGGCGTGAAATCCTGTTGGTAATCAGGGTTGTCTATGCTGTTCTGGGGCTGGTATTTCTGAATGCTGTGGACCGTGCCGTTGGAGGTGAGCGGGAGGATGGCGGGGGACGGGACCTCGTTGAGGTACTCGGGTCCGTTGGTCTCGTTTTTAAAGCAGTTCAGGTACTCTGTCTCTGCGTCGTCCGAGGAGATGGTGGGGAGGATGGTGCGAGGTGGACCGGGGTGCTGGTAGATGGGATTCATCACATCTGAGACTCCGTTCTGGTTCATGTAGTCTGGAAGAAAGCCAATGACATGAGCAAGAAGACTGGTTAGTTTCTCATTAAGTGCATACACAGCTAAAATAGAAACCAGCAGGTCATTTATGAAACTGAACAGACCATGATGGTGGTATTGCATGTTCAAGTCTATGTTCAGAACTACAAATCATTACATCACTGCACAGCTGATCATCATGTCATCATTATCATGGCTTTGGCTGGGAGGCTTACAAGGTCAGGGGATTCTATCAAGATGCATGATGGGAAATGTAGGATCCAGTAGCTTGTGTAGCTTCATCCTTACTAGGACCTTAAATTCAGGATATTTTGGCCTCTGCCGCATCGATTTTAAATCTTTTTATAAATCTGTCTCTCGCAAATCCCGCAACTATAAGGAAGGGCAATACTAAATCAGTAGAGCAGCAGGTGGTGAAAATCAAAGTTACATTATCACCCCGTGGCGATGCAGTTGCGAGGAGGAGCTGTTCTGACAAATCTTCCCTAATGGTGCATTCAAGGAAATTATTTGCTGTCAAAAAGCATCACATTTATGAGCTATGTTTTCCTAATTATTCAAGTCAAACAATAAGTAAACTCAGCAACTGACTGATGCTACAGTTCCCACAAAAAGCACCTGCATAGTGTTTAAAACGATCTAATAAAGGGGGTAGGTAATACACAGATGGTAATAATACATGTTTAATGTATTACACTATTCATTTTAAATCCCCCACTAGAGCTACCAAGACTTAAGATTTATGCACTAATGGTACTGTAAAACAAGAAAGACTACACCAAATGGAAAATGGCATATGTTCTTCAGCTGAGGCAGCAGTGCATTAAGTACAGCAACACACTTCTTGTCCACTAGATGCCCCCCTTCCTCACTGAATCAAACACAAGGACAAGGGGAGAGCTCCACTGAGATTCATGTGAATGACATAAAAAAGTGGTGCCACTGAGGGGTTTTGAAGTTGAAGGATACTTGCCTGGAGCTGGCTGGAAGGCCTCGTCTAAAGATTTGTCTGTGGGGTCAGGAATATACCGGAGAACCATGCTCCCATCTCTGCTCGGGAATCCATTCTGCAACAAAGGACAGAGCTGTTTAGGGCTGTTTTTAGGCGGAAAAGTAATACAATATAATTCAATATGAAGAGGAAAGTCATTTTCTTTAAGTGCAATTTAAAGGATTGATTTTCTCTTACCAATAAGCCATTCCTGCTGTGGCACATTCCAATGCTACTGTTGAAGCTCTGCAAAACAGATGATATAAACTTGAGTTAATGTCTCACGATGGCACCACAGCAAATGCAGAGCGGGAAATTGTGTTTTATAGGTCCATAACACATTCGAATATGCCTCTGTTATCCATAAAGCAGACATTAAGTGAAGAAAGGTTTAAAATGTAACTAAACAGGCACTTTCAGTGCAATGCACAACACAAAGATGGTCTGCTGTGCTCAATTTTGGATTCATTTTTGTTATCTTTCACTTTGGTTGTCAGTGATTCTGACTGCCTTTTTCATTTGTTTTTTTGTGAGTGTGTTTCTTTTGGTCATTGTGATTTATTTTAAAGCCTCCCAGGGGACAATAAGCTTCCTTTGAATAGTGATAGTAATGTGTTTTTATGGTACCCGAGGAACCATAGCTGTCATCTCAGTACAAGCTGATTAGGATCGAAATAAACGTCCACCGAGCAGATTCATATTCATTCAGGCAATGTGACAAGCTTTGTTGTGTCTGTCACATTCTCGAGTCAAAGGACTGCGAACGGCGTTAAAACCATGGAAACCGAGCGAATGAAGAGAAGAGAGTGACAGCTGTGGCAATGCAATTACTTTCAACAAGAAAAGGAAATTAAACGCGCTGAAGGAGTGAACATCTGTAAAAAACTTCTCGACCCATAGTGGGCCGTGACCCAACAGTGATATTACAAAAGCAGGCTTATGCTGCGCTTTTGTTGGACAAAGAGAAAAGTTCGCCTGGTTGCCTGCAAAGGTAATCAAACTTTAAAGCTCGTATGAGCTAACCGGGCTGTCAGTGGCCAGCAATGATCCCAGGTAGAAGAGCCAGACCTACGCACGGCCTTCACTGAACCTGAGGTAGAAGAATTCTGCTCATTCAGTTCTCATCAATCAAAGGGCACCTGGGAGGAAACGTGGGAGAGGAGATGATGATGAGGACGAGTGGGTAGGGGTCAGGAAGAGGAGAAATAGTCCCAGTGGTGACAGTTAAACAGAATGAGGGCAACTGGGGTCGGCAGGGTTCAGGGCAGGTACAACTGGCCACTTAGATTCAAGTCAGGACAAATAGTTCAACTCTCCTCGCTGTGTGATCACCTGGATTCAGTTCAACAGTCCATGTTCTGCTTCTGCTGCTTCAACCGAAAGCTAATTGCTTTCAACAAGCTAAAAAATGACTCTGCGTTCATTTCCATTCTGACTCACATGGTAATGATTTATGCAGAAATCCCCTTTCCCAAAACACAGCTAAAATAGCGCAATCAAATATTCACACAGTTGACAGCGTATTGGTAAAGTGTGCGCTGCTGGTGCATGTGGTGCCATTTCTTAATCAATTAATGCTGCTTTTTCTGGGAAATGTTACCGCGCCCCCAAAGCAGCTGCTATTCCTCTTTCTGTTTGGATAGAGAAGGTCAGTGTGAGTGAGTCTGGTGTGTGCGTCAGTAAAGGTATCTGTGCCTCATTATATACACCGATTCACTTTTTTTTTTTAATAGCGGCTTAAAGTTCACTGCATAAAATATCTTGACAATATTCTGGCTCTGTATTCCAGATTTGTGCAAAACCTTTAAATGATTAGAAGTAAATGTGGCGGACCAGGTCAACAGCTGCTATGGTTTAAATGCAGCTAACTGTAGCCCAGTATTTTCTAATCTAGTGGTCGGGTTATTGATATAGAAGAACTGTCACACAGTGGTGGAAGAAGTACTCAGATCTTTTACTTCATTTACACTTTTACAGTGTAGAAAGACTAAGTAAAAGTCCTGCATTAAAAATTTTACTTATGTAAAAGCACAAAAGTATTACCATCAAAATATACTTTAAGTACAAAAAGTAAAAGTATTCATCATGCAGAGATGCCCATTTCAGAAAAATGTATATTATATTATTGAATTATGAGAATCTTGTGTTCTCATCTTAACCTATGATAATACATCATCATCATAACTTATTTGTTGATTACATTTTGTATTATTAATCTGAATCTGCAAAGTAACCAGTAACTTAAGTTATCAAATAAATGTAGTGGAGTAAAAGTGTAGTGGAGCAGAAGTATATAAAACAGCAGAAAATGGAAATACTCAAGTAAGCTCAAGTGTCCCACTGCTGTTACATACATACAGTACTTTGTAGTGTATATGGTATATTTCATCTTATGGGTCTTTCTCTGTTTACACTATTATCTAGCACTTTCTCAATACCTTTTTCTTTTTTGAAATGTGCTTGGTTGATTATTCAGAGCAGTAGCGTCACAGAGAGCACCTTTGAATTGAGCCCTTTCAACCATTAATGACAGCACGTTATTAGGCCAGTCAGTGTGATTTGTAATAATACTGTAGGAGGACAATCATACAATCATATTGTGATGTTTACAAGTACTGTAGGGTGCGTTTTTCAGTACAACTACGCCACCTTGTGGAAGGTCTACATATACAGACAGTCTTCACCGTCTGTTCAGTGCACGATTGTTTGCCTACAGTAATTATATGACAAAAAAAATTAACTTCTTATCATAAATATTAAACCTAAAGTTAGAAATGTCACCCTTCCAAGCTTTATTAAATATCAGCAGTGGTATTGAAGAAATCAAATTTATTTTTTTTTATTTTTTTTCAGCTTTTGCAAAAATCTGAGCCGTGGTACCACAAATGTCACCTGAGACAGATGGACAGACTTTCACAGTATTTTCTTATATAAAGTAGCTTACTGTGGAGTGAAGCAGCGGGGTGTGGGAGGTGCTCGGGCTGCTGAAGAAGCCATGTTGCGGCACCAGGTACTCGTCCGCATCCACAGCGTCCTCCATGTCCTCCCCGCTGATCAGGCTGCGGTACAATTTAGTGTCTGTGGGACTCGGCAGGTGCATGCGGTCATCGCCCTGGAATAGAAAAACAGAAATAGAATAGGTGCGTCCAATAGGTAATTACAGTTCATCATCAAATAAACTGAAGACAGTTAGATCTGAGGTAAAATTATACCTGAATGACCAGATAACGAGAGGGATCCCGAGCCATCTTTGTGAACTCAGCTATCAGCTCCCGGAAACGAGGTCGGCTATCGGCATCAATCATCCAACCTGTACGGACACATTAGCCGATATCATCAGAAGACATCACCAGAAGACAAGAAGATGAAACTTTAACATCATCTGTGGGGAAATGATCAGAAACTAGCTGCAGCTGCAAATTTAGTCGATTCTTAAAGGAAAATATCATGTAAATGCTTTCAACCAGCTTACATTTCACCATGATCATGTAGACATCTATGGTACAGATTGGTGGTTGAGGCAGCCGCTCCCCTTTCTCCAGGACCCCAGCTATATCACTGGCTGGAATCCCATCATACGGTTTGGTCCCAAATGTCATGAGCTCCCAAACCGTTACACCTACAGAAAGGAGGACAGTTGGTATGTGTCAGTCTGATGAGCTGTCATTCACTTTGTTTTGCTCCCAATAAAAGAGAAGAAATGAGAGTGACAGGATGTAAGCTCCCCAAATATCACACAGTATCAAAATAGAAATGTTGACAAATTGGCTCTGCCTGCAGGAGTGGGAGTTAGCAGGATGCATCTCTGTGTTGGAGGAACTGAAGAAGGGAAAAGGAGGAAAGGAAGCCCGTCACTTCTGCCAGGGTCTACTGATGCTTTTGCCATATTGAGCGGAAGGCATGATCAAACCCTCGGGAGAAGAAGATTTGGAAGCTGGCCCACACAAGAAAGCTGTGCTGTGTTTGGTTTCTATATATGTGTGTGTATAGGCATCTGTGCATATGTGTGCTCATGGGCTGGAAGAACTGTTTATGTGGGCTGTGGCAACTATCTCCTCTGACGTGATTTTGTCCATCTGAGACTGCTGGTGTGTAGGTGTGCGCTACCAGCGTCCTAAAATCGCAGATGCTAGCAAGATGTTCCCCCGTCTCGTTTTGTGTTTTAAAATGTTGACAAGCCTTATTAGATCCAAAAACAACATCCTATCTGAAGCTTCAAAATGTTTTTTTCCTCACTTGCTGTTGAAACACTTTATTTAGCAATGAATAAATATTTCTCCAGTGAGACTGTCGCCAGTACTCAGGAGTACAGAAGCTCAGCTGTTTTACATATCAGAAGTTACACAAGGATCCAAGCTCAATCTGCACTGCAAGCAGGGTTGATGCCTCAGTGGGTTAGAGGTGTTCACAACATAAAGCACAAGACTCACCATAACTCCATACGTCACTTTGATGCGTGTATGTTCTGTTCAGGATAGATTCAAGAGCCATCCATTTTATTGGTACCTGTGGAACAAAAAGAATTTAATGTAATAATCACCAAATATGGCAGCAACTGCAAAATACCTGTAAACTTGCATTTAATATGATAAATATGCACCATAATGTTCCTTTAAGTACATCTGGACAATAAGCTTGACTGGACCACTAATACAGAAGATGTTTTGCTGCAGTCTTTTAATGAATTATGCTCCATATGTTTTATCAGATCATTTTTGCTGGCAACATTTTACATGCCAGGGGTGTTTTTATTTTAAAGAGGGATGAAGAGAAGGTTAATTAGCTCATTGAGACAGCGGCCTCAACTGTACACTTGCCAACGGACTCTCAGCAGCAATGTCTGTAATAGCCAGTTAAAAGGAGTATTAACTTAATTTGTACCTTAATAGCATCTTGTTAAATAAGTCTTTTTTTTGCTCAACATACTGTGGCACTTCCTTAAATTGAAATCCATGACTGTCTTTACCACATACAGTATGTAATGTAACTGTACTGTCACCCAGTGGTGCAGAATTGCAATAGTCACGCATATAAAAATCGACATGTTATCATGAAGTCACTGAAAATGCTAACATTCAACATAGATTTCAATTTTAGAAATGTAAACTAAGTTTTTGGTTTGCAATTCACAGGAGATGTGAAGCAGCATGCTGTCACCACACAAAGTGCGTCACACGAAGCTTAAAAAATGATTTCTGGGATGGTTTCCTGCATATGAATTAAGTCTAGTCCCATACTAAAGATGTTTTTCCAAGGATATCTCTACTCTACTCATCTTTTACTCTGACACAAAGCTTAATCCCTGTCTGGGAAACTGTCCTGTAACTAACAACATGTTTCAGAATATCAATGCATTTCACTACAACAAATAAAAGGACAGCAGTAGCAGGTGTCTGTGTTTGAGATCCAGTCCAGCTTTGTCCAGATGAATTTCAAAGAACTGGACAGTCTCCACATCTGCCTCTCCGGTGAGGACAAGCAATAAAATCCTTGGGACAGAAACTGAATATTGAATTACATTATCAGTCAAAGTTACTATATCATCAGTTTGGAAACCAATAATAAACCACAGCTGTAAGGAAGTTCTGATAAAATAATATGGTAATACATCATTGTAGATCAGTAAATATGTTACTGTAAGGACATTGTACCATATCATTAGATAATGATTAAGCTAAAGAATATGTAGGAATTATGTTATGGGAAAATTATTACATTATTGGATACTACAGAGGCACGTGTGTGGGTCAACCTGTAGTTACACGTGAACACAAGTACTGCACATTTGTGTGAGGAAAAAGGTGCTTTCAGTTGCACAAAGAAACTTTGATAAGAGAGGAGAGTTATCTGATTTGTCATTTCTCTTAGAACTCAGTTCACTGACAGGACTATTTATATTACATCACTTACATAAGATACAATCTAGAGCAAAACTAAAAATGCAAAAATACCATCTTCCATGACATGGAACAAGTTTATTCATCTACAGGAAGTCATCCGTCTAACAAGCACCCAATTTGTAACAGGCTATAAATGCACAAATATGGCTGTTCATATTTAGGCCTATTTGTGTGCAACAACAACCGACGATTATAAAACCAAATTGAAAACCAAAGTGAATTTAAGTTGTAGGGCACACCCTTTGTCTTAGTGTCTTGATGTATAAAAAAAACCTTTTACTTATGTTATCTTTTTGAAATATTCACAACAGACAGACAGACTGACCCTGCCGACACTCCAGACTACTTTAATCTCCAACCAACCTTTCCACCATCTGCGTGGTACTCTTTCTCATCTGCGTTGAGGAGTTTGGCCAGACCGAAGTCGGTGATCTTGACATGTTGAGGAGTCTTCACCAGGACGTTTCTTGCTGCCAAGTCACGGTGTACTAAGTGGCGCTCCTCCAGGTAGTTCATACCCTTTTGTCAAACAAACGATGGAGTACAAGTAGTTACATAAGCGCAGAGCTATTTTTGCACTAGCTGCCTGTTATGACTGGATTCTACAGTGTCAAAACATGGAAACATTACTTGATCAGACATGATAAAAGATTTAAAATAAGACTGAGTGATATCGTTCAACAATATTACTTAGCAGTTAAAGGCAGGATGTACTGTTCTTTCTAGCAGTAGCAAAAACAAAACAACTTGTCCAGCTCTGCAGAAATGATGAGTTGCTTTTGTTTTTATCACATGCCCTGCGGGACTATAAAAACCCACAGACACAGGATAAACAGTGTTGTTATTACTAGAAAACAACATTAAATTAAACTACTTTATATCTTTATTACTTAATATCTATTGTATGTGTGTAAAACAACTACAGCCCCATACAGGTTGTACCTATTGAACAGACCCTACCATGTAACTTGATGCCTTTACAAGGTTTCTCTCTTACCTTGGCTATCTGCACACACCAGTTGAGCAGGTACTGGGAGCCGATATTGTCCTTGTTCTCTTTGACATAGTCCAGCAGGCAGCCATAGGGCATCAGCTGGGTGACGAGCTGCACCGTGGAAGTCAGGCAGATGCCAAGCAGACGGCACACATGGGGGTGCTCCACACTGGCCATGACATAAGCCTCCTGTAGTGCGTATGTAGACATATGAAAAAGTTTTTTTGTCATTCGATGTTTAATATTATTTGGGGGCAGTCGGGTGACACAAAAGACAAAACAACATGAAAGAACATGATGGATTAAAGGTGCAGAGTTTGAGTAAAACGTCTGACAGCGTATTCCATCTTCCACTGAAACAATATTGGTGGAAGTGTCCACATTTATCCTGGAAACGTAAGAAACATAACGTTTGTGGAGATATCCAGTGTTGGGTAATAAGTTTCTTAGCAGCAGTCATAACCAGCCAAGCATATTTTATGTGGCTCAGTTGAGAGTGGAAACTTTCAGTCGTCATAACAGAAGAACGACTTATAGAAAAAAAACATGGGGATAATCCGCAATGGCCACCAACAACAGGTTTCCTACAAAGAGACCCGTGCAAACAGCATTTCAAACTGAGCTTTATTTAGTAGGTTTCCTGTCACAAGAGCAATAATTGTACCCCAAATATTCTCTACATGCCTATTACTGTATCTACATTGTTCAGTAAATAACCGCTTGATTGTTAAGAGGTCTGTAATTCTGACAGTCTGATGAGAAAGAGGCTTCAAAGCACATTTAAAAGCAAGCCTGTGCCCTTAAGTCATGAAGTTCAGAGGACGTGCATGTCCACCACAACTTCCAGATGTACAGTGACTGAGCAACACGCCCGCAAAATCACAGGATCTAAGATGCACATTCAGCCGTTTGCATAACGCATTTTGAACAGGCTGCGTTCTCGGTGTGGCTACAGGCCTGCATTCCTTTCCAGAACACCTCAGCCTTGGATTACACACCAACGCCCACGCACAGCCCTTCGATGAATTAATCCTATTTCCTACAGCCCCGTAAGACGGTCACCGTGTAGAAACATGACACATTCTCCATTACAAGGAAAATAAGCAGTCATTAGTTTCACATAAAGTTGCATGTGCTATAAATTACAGGATACATTACAGTTAAATTGACATCTGGGAAGCAATAATTGTCACTCACCTCACGCAACACAATGAGGTACTTCTAAGCCTGTTTTAATCAAATCAAAATATTGTGATAATTACTAAAAAAAAAAGTTTTTAACTTTTATATTTGTCATTTCCCACAAGCAGCACACACTTAACTGAATTAGTTTGGGAAAGACCATCTCAAATGAATTACTTTTTTTAGTTCTGACTCAGTATTACAGTAAAGTAAAGAGTCCAAAAATATACCACATAAATCAGTAAACCTACGTCCAAGATCTCTTTGTTTGCTTTTGGTGATGTGGCCTCTCTCAAAACCTTGATGGCCACTGGAATCTTCACATCCTCTCCCTCTGGAACCCACATGCCCTGTATGGACACAAGTTTGTTATTGTACATGCTTCAATTACACCTGAATCATCAAGTGAACACAAGTGCATACATAAAAATGTTAGCATATACAGTACAAATGCTGCCGTACTGTATGTGCTGCATGAGTGCAACCCCGCTCCCAAACAGTTTGTACTCTATACTCGTGAGGACCCTTAATCCTCCCTAAACCCAATGGTGGAAACATTTCCCAAAGTACTGTGCTTAAGTACAATTTTGAGGTACTTGTACTTCCATTTTATGCTACTTTCATACTTCTTTTCCACTACATTTCAGAGGGTGATATTGTACTTTTTACTCCACTACATGTATCTGTATTTTACATACAAAACATGTGACCAGTTATAAAATATGATGCATTATCATAGATGTAACTACTCAACAGTAAATAAAGTACTTACAATCATCTCCACCTCAACCAGCTAAAACATCAAAATGTTGCTTAGACCTTAATGCATCAGTAATAATAATCAAATGTAACAATTTAACTCTCTGACAGGGGCCATTCTGTCGCCTAATGAACACTTTTACTTTAAGTCAAGTACACATTGCTGCTGATATTTTTGTACTTAATTTTATTTGTACTTAAAATTATGAATGCAGGGCTTTAACTTGTAATGGAGTATTTTTTTATATTGGTAATTTGACTTAACTATAGATGTCAATACTTCTTTCACCACTGACTAAACTTAACCTTAACCTTCACAACTAATTGGGTAACTTCAAAACCTTCCCCTAACCATAACTTAAACCTAATTCCAACCATAATTACAACCACGTCTTAACCCTCAAATAGCCCTTTGAAAAATGTCATTACTTTCCAAAAATGTCCAAACTCTCAAGGTCTTCTAAGGTCTACAACTCAAATTGGTCCTCACAAAGATGTAAATTCAAGAGCACAGACACTTGTTTCTGTACTAAGTAAGAACATTGTGTTGACTTACATTCTCTCTCAGGGGATTTACCCTAACCCTAACCTAAAAGTAACCCTCAAATAGACGGTTAACTTTGTAGAGACCAGCCTTTTGTCTCCATATAGAAGTTAAGTCCCCATAATGTCACTGTGGTAACACACATCCCCACAATGAGATTAATACACGACCCGTATATACAGTATATATGCACAGATGGGTGACAAATTAAAGGAAAAACCAACATAAAGTGTCTTAGTAAGGTGTTGGGCCACCGCGTGTTGCTTCAGCTTCAATGCTCCTTGGCATTGATTCTACAAGTCTCTGAACTCTACTGGAGGGATGAACACCATTCTTCCAAAAGATATTCCCTCATTTGGTGTTTTGATGATGGTGGTGGAGAGCGCTGTGTAACACGTCGGTCCAAAATCGCCCATAGGTGTTCAATTGAGTTGAGATCTGGTGACTGCGAAGCATATGAATCACATAATTTCCATACTCTTAAAACCATTCAGTGACCCCTCGTGCCCT
>NTHP01000171.1:331879-359687 GCA_003416845.1 Oplegnathus fasciatus | reverse complement strand
CAGAGCATGACTGGATGTTAATTGCTTAATTGTACCATGCAGTTCACCTGTGTAGAAGCATCTGCATTCGTTATGTTTCTCAACTCATTTATTCAGGTTTTTCCTTTGTCACCCGTCTGTATATATACAGACACACTCACACACAGCACTGAAAGTGAGAGTGGAGTCACTCATGCATGATCTGGCGAGTTCAAAATGTGGTTTTTAATTGAAAAATTGACAACAGATGTAGATGAGCGGAAACACTGATGGGTGTTGGTAATGTGGACTTGGCACATACAGTACTCCTGAGCTCCAGCTTCAATAAAGCTCAGCGGTGGAAAGTAATTTCGACAAGGTGTTTTGAGACACAAACCTGAATCATGTTATTACCTTGTAAACTGTACCAAAAGCTCCTGATCCCAGCACTTTGATTTTCTTAAATTCAGGTTCCTTCAGGATCCGCAGCAGAGCCTGGTTTGGTGCCTCTCCACTTGGAGTCAGAGGTTCAACCAACTGGAAAAGACAGGTTGAATATCTTACGCACTGTCTCTCGAACAGCTTATATCTCTGTTAATTAACCCCGACATCTCAAAAACAACTCCTCTCAATATCGTGTCGTCTTAATGTCTCTCTGCGAGCGTGGTGACGCAAGTTCCCCTCATCTTACCTCTCTCTCTTGGAGAAGTCTGCGCATGGTTCTCTTCCTCTTGATGTGGCGTCGGCGTAGTAACACAAAGACAGACAGGCCTGCAATAAGAAGGGCCAGCAATCCACCAACTACACCAGCCGCAATCATGGAAAGACCAGAGGGGCTGAAAGACAGGCGGGAGCTGATTTAAGAATGCAGATTGAAAACAGAGCACATCTACGAATTCAATAAAGAAGGAGAGATGAGATTAGAATGCCGAACTTTGGAAAAGTCAGACTATACTTTGGCATCAGTGATCAGTGTTGCTCTATTGACTCACCTTTTACTCTGGCAGCCTTCGAGACCAGGCGCATTGCACCTGTAAAAAAAAACAAAACAATGCAAAGAATCTGATGTAATCATACTATCACTGTGCTTTCACTCTGCAAAAGTCATCATAAGTCAGTTGCCTCCCTATGAAGCTACACAATCGGGGAAATGCTTTGCAATAAGTGTCCATCAAAAAAAAAAAATAATAATAATAATTGTTGCCACATTATGTTTCCTAACCTATTTAATTTAATGAAAAACAGTTCCATCGTGTGACTGAAAAAACGATGAGAAACTGATTTCTGCCAGTAAAAGCATTCAAGTTCTCTGCACTTTGTTACAAGTCTACAAGACTCAGGTTCAAGTTCTTTATTGTCATATGCATAACAATTAATGTGAAGCACTTGTTGGCAATGAAATCCTTACATCTCAATGAAGCCGTCGTTGATTACACTGAAGCAGCCATTGATTACACTGAAGCAGCCATTGATTACAGTGAAGCAGCCATTGATTAAACGCTTTGAATAAATGCATCAATCACTGGGGTCCATTGGGGTCTGTTTAGATCCATGAAGTTCAATGATTTAGTTATTAAACACTAAACTAGTGAAAAATGCAGGAGTTGAGTTACAAAACACCAACACAGGTGCCTGCAGTGATTTAAAGGACATTCTGGCTGAGTGTTGATGGTCTGTCAATGTGAACATTGCATCTGCTTTCATTTCTGTCATTGTTTTTGTTGTCTTCTATAATGCAGTGCAGACCTCTATCTGTTAAACACCAAACTGAATGGAAACTCAAAATCACTGGCAACACTGCCTCATGTTGAAAGTCTCTCTCCAGTGCCAACAGAACCACAGCTGACCCTTCTGGCTTGGATTAAGTTACTGCATCAACATTACGACAGACACATGGTTGCCACACAGGGAAACGCAGTGCCAGTTCCCAGGTCGGCAGAACAATGCTTTTACCCTTGAGTGCAGTTTTTGTGGCACAGCTGGCACACTTTCATCGCATCTGCGTATTTCCACACCAGCATGTCGTCCTCCCCTGGCACGCCTTGGGGACACCGAGACACACAGAACAGTCCATCTTGGAAGTTGGCACACTTCGTACAGTTTCCAGATCCCTGGAAGTAAAAAAAAAAAAAAAAGCCTCATGATGTTTACAACTCTCTTGAGAGGAGTAGTAAATATTATGTAAACTGCACTGTCTCATAGTAATAATTTCTGAAAACAAGCTGCATCCATCTACCTCATAAAGATGCACATGTTTGGCAATGAAAACCCACCAAGAAATGTTAGATGCTTTAGTTTAAGTCAGAACAACTTTGTTCTCTGAGACACTTATTGCAATCGAGTGCTGCAATTTAGTACTTTCTCTCAACCTGTCTACTTCTATTGTCAATAATGACACCCTGCATTTCATAGTTACTTTCAACAACCCCAAAAAAGGCCTTCAACTTGTTGTTTGCAGTCAAAGATGGTGCGCCAACTAAATCACGCAGCCACACCCCTTCACCAAAACACAACCTGTTTTGTGGCTGCACTGCATTATGGTCTACTACGGCTGCTGTCGTTGGAGAAATTGGTATTGCTAACACTTCTGCAATGGATTTCATGCTACGTAAGTGCTCATTTGATTCTGAGTGACTGACACGAAAACACGACAGTTATTGTTGACATTTTAGATTCATAAATAATGTTCACAAAGCTGTTCTACAATAGCTCAAGTGTCTTGGGGTTTTTGTCTTTTTATGGATGTTTGTGATAACAGCTTAGTTGTTGTGACACACATACAGGCGCACTGCAGGTTGCAGTCCCATTCATGCGTCGACACTCGGGGTGACACTCCATGCAGGTTTTATTCAGGATGGCCTCCCGCGGCTCTCTGCAAAAAAAACAGTAACAAAGCTGACAGACTCTCACCGCTGGTGCGCCACATTTCAAACAGTTACATGTGAAGTGAAATTCTTGATCCCCCGTTTTGAGGGCATAAGTTAAACTGTAAGCATGTCGAAATTCAATGTTTGACAGAGATCTGCAAAGATAAACAGATGTGAGTGAGTGTGCCATTTCAAGACAGTGTTTGTCTTGTATCTACTGGAGGTTTAACTTCAAAATACCTTGGGTCATATTTGGTCTTAGAATTGCTTCAATAACAAATCCCCAAACTCATCTAATGTCATGTCTGGAAATGCGGGTGGTATGAAAATAAAGGAGTTAACTGTACTGCACACAGATCTGATGTTCAGACTGTTTGTTTGTCTAAAATAAAGAACGCTGCATTTCAGAGCTTAAAAAGGCTTTAAAACCCAGATTCCTCCCTTACCCCTCCAGGATGTTACAGGAGTCGACACAGCTCCTATCACGGTTGTAGTCACGGCAGGCGAAACACATGTCCGCGCCAGGGCCCCAGCAGCCGTCCGAGGTACACTTCCTGTCACAAATGTTGTTCCTCTTAGCTGAAAAAAAACATACAATCTCAAAAAGAGATCTTTCCCACATAATTATCCAATTTTGACTTCATTAATTAAATCTGGCTTGTGCATTGCGTAATCAGAAGTTACAAAACAAAACAACCAAAAAGGATCGGACTGAATTCGGTGTGGTCCATTTACCACATGTGTCAGCATCCATATTTTCCTCTATGGTGGCACTTTGGCTTTCTGATTTGAAGAGCCCCTTCCAGTGGCTTTTGTTGGTGTAGCACAGGTTCTGGTTCTTAATGATGACCACGTCTCCGTCGCTGATTTCTTTGAGGGAGCGAAGGCCCAGGTAGCCGATACCGAGCTGAGTCATAACCACGCTGCGGCTCCCACTACAAAAAAGAAAAAGGTGGAACAGGAAGAGAATAAGAAAAAAAAGAAGAAAGGATTTTATGACAGCCTTAAAAAACACTCAGCTCTTGAAAAAAAACTTGTGATCCAGCGGCTGTGAAATCCACGGGGGGGCTTTACAAGGAACATACCGTTTAGTTCGTCCTCGAATGATCTCCAGATTCTCAAAAGGACTGAGTGAGCTCATGCTCTCTGGCCACGTTTGAATCCACAAGTATCCTGAAGCAACAAATGGATTGTTAATTGTGAAATTAGTGTGCATTTAGTGTGTCACGCATTACTCAGGTCTTACACCGTCTTACCAGTAATTTCTTTAACTGTCTTAAACACATCAAGCTGAGCAGGCACCATCTTTGGTGTTTTGGTGTATGTATCCCTACAGATGACAAGAAAGTACATGTTATCTGCCATTGGTGAAGGTGCAGTTGATACAGACAGGCATGAAGGCTGCAGTGCTGTTAATGTCCTCGACTTACCCATGAATCGATGTGTGGATGATGGCGATGTTACCGTTGATTTTTGTGCAGTTTTTAAAGGAGTCAATGTTGGTAGCATTGATGGACAGGGTGTGAGTCATGTCTCCTGTTCCAAGTCCATTACACACTGTACACAATTAAGAAAACAAATATCAGTACAGAAACTATGTTAAAGCTCTTGACTTTACTCTAATTTTAGTATTAGTATGAGTATTCAGACCCTTTATTTCAGTAAAAGAAGCAATATCACGATGTAAAGTACAGTAAAAGTACTAATTATCATCAGCAAAATGTACTTCAAGTATCCAAGTACTCATTATGCCAGCAATAAGTCCCCTTAAAGTGGTTTATTAGTATATTTTATATTATTGGATTATTACTAGTGATGCATTAACATGAGAGTATTAGTATGTTGTAGCTGGTCATGGTGGAGCTAATTTTAAGAATTTTACATACTATTAGGTAGATTAATCTAGAACAATGTATCATATTTTATAATTTCATGATACGATTTCTATGTAAAATATTGCTCTTAGCATGGAAACATGCGGAAAACAGCTAGTCTGGCTCTGTCCAAAGGTTAACAAAGTCCACTTACCGGCACCTCTAAGGATCACTAATTAACATGTTGTATCTTGTTACTTTAATCCGTGCAAAACGCGTCAAAATGACAAGTTGCGGTTTTACAGGCAGTTATGTGCTAAGCTAACCGGCTGCTGGCTGTAACGGCTAACTTCATATTTAATGGACAGATGTGAGAGTTGTATCGATCTTCTCATCTAACTCTCAGCGAGAAAGTGAAATGTAAAATGTAAAAAAGTAAAAAGTGCAATATTGGCACATAAAATGTTGGGAAACTGAAGCTTGAATAGCATAAAATGGAAGCACTCAAGTACCTTCAAACTGTAATAAAGCACAGCGCTTGAGAAAATGTACTTTCGCTCCACCACTGCAAACTATATTGTGTATATGAGTCAGAAATATGTCCCCAGTGATAGCTTAACCTTTTGGGCACAGTCCGTCACACTTGGCGCACTTCCGGATTCCTCCCTCGTCCACCTCGTATGTGTTACCACTGCATGTCCGCACACAAGCTCCATGATCAGTCACAACGTAGTTATCTGGAATGATTGCAAAATACAAGCTGTTTACTTCGTAATCATGTAATATTCAACATTTACAGGTTGAACTATAGCTACATAATAATGCTTGCAGGCCATTCAGCATAGACTGAGTAATAGTGGGATAGACCTGTGTTAGTTAAACTGAGACAGAACAGTGTTGCATTAACACGCCCTGAAACTCAATCATTTTCTTTCTGTATTTATACAGTTTATAATTAAACCGAGACTAACTGTAACCACTGAATGTCTAACAACCCTGAAGGACAATCTGGGCACTTGTTCAGCATACCACAGGGTGAAAAAGCTCATAATAATACATGATGTGTTTGTGAAAACTTCTAGTTTTATTTTATTTATCTTGACTGTCAAGACAACAGCTATAGTGCAGGATTTTATGTGTAGTAATAAATATATCGGTGTCCAGAGAAGTTTAATCTTGGCTAAAAATACAAAAAAATGAGAAAAGTTTTCTCCGCTAATAGCCGTTCTTACGTGGGCAGCTCTTGACACAGGTGGCCCCGAAGTTGTACTTTCCGTGTGGGTTGGGTACCAGCTGGTGCAGGTTTGGGTCGTAGCGCATGAGGCCCGGGCAGGAGTCCTTACACACCCCGTCGTCCTGGAAGTCCCGACAGGCCTGCAGCACAAACAACAGCCATCCAGTACACTGGGACCATAACAGAGCCCCACACTAATGATAACACTGCATTCCTCTATCACAGCCTTGGCTTAATCCTCAGAACTGCACAGAGAGGCAGAGCAGACGCTGATACTCCAGGCACTGCCAAACGAAAGAATTAATCAGCACTTATATGTCTCATTGGTACAGAAACCAATAACAATACTTCTGATCGTAAAAACAGATGCTGCTGAGTGAGGGCTTTGTTTTGCTGGAGGCTTCTCATCCAGATTTAATGCAGAAGTATGAAACATTCAGAGTGTTTTGTTGTTTAAGCTTGTCTCCTCCCCAGCTCCTCGATCATATCATTACTCTTGTCCCCCATGTGAAGGTGTCTTTCTCTCACCAGGCAGTCAGTGGGCCGCGGCCCTGTGCAGCCCGCAGCACAATGCTCATTACAACAGTCGCTGGGTGAAGGTCCTTTGCACCTCTTAGAGCACTGCTGTGCACAGTTCAGCTTTGTTACTGGAAATAAGATCAAGACAGGGCAAGTCAGGGCAACATCCTGCAGCAAGTTTTTTTTTCTATGTATTTTTGATTTTGAGGCCATATTAAAGCTGTAAATCATAACATTTTGCATGTTCAAATTATGACAATATATACAATATATACAGTGGAGCATGTTTGCATTTTTTTTTCACCTTGCTGATGTTGGTATGCGGTGAAAATGTTAATAACCGACCGAGTAATGCAAAATGGTGCCTACTTTGTGCCTACTGCCATCAGACTGTACAACAGCAGTGGAGACCACAGACTATGCCAATCACTTTGACCTGCCAGCCTCTCTATTTATCTGTACTTATTTCTGTCCTTGTATTGCTGCAACACCTGAATTTCCCTTCTAGGGATCAATAATGGCTTATCTTATCTTATATGAATGCAAAGAGAGACCTATTGTTTCTCAGTAGTAGAGTATGGAAGCTATCTGACATGGCAAATTGTTCACCACACCATACATATGGATATACTGTATGCTAACACTAATATATGAATTAAAAGACATTACAGATTTCAGCTTTAATACAGCACATGAACTGGAGTTTTTGTAAAATTTTCCATGATAAAACTGAATAAGAATGGCAGCTCACATTTCTGACAGTTTTCAGGACCAGGTGCCCAGCATGAACCATTGAAGCAGCTTGAGTCACATCTTTTACCTGCAGAAAGCAGATGAGAGATAAACAGGGTGCAATGTTAACTGCACACCCTTGAAATTCTTTAACAATGCACAAATCAACTGATGTAATGAATTACTTTGCAGTCTTCTGCTGTGAAATGTATTACTCACAATGAGGATTATTGCTGGCCACTGGGAGCTCCATGTTGGGTTTGCTGTCAGCGTTGACAATATCGTACCACTGTATTGTTTCCACATTGCACAGCTTGTTGGTCCCAAACTTTACACCTCCTTTAAGGATTTCTGCAAAAGAAAACTGTTTTGTGAATTCGATAGAAATACACAATTAATTTTACAACACATTGACATTTTTATAGCTTTGAAGTAATACTGAGATTTAGCGAGAAATTCTGTCTGAAATTCTGGACTGACCTGTCAGGCTGGTCAGAATAAGCTCACTGGAGCCCTGACCCGTAGCTTTGTCAAGATTGGCAAGCACAGTAAGTGCGAACTCTCCCTCATAGAGCGAATGGCCTCGAATGATGCGCAGGTTCTCCAGAGGAATCCTGGACGCTGTGTTGAGGGCGATCAGGACATAGCCGCCCACTTCTTCAATGGACTGTGAAAGAAAAACATGAGAAAGCCTTGCTGTAAACTGAAGAAATGAATGTGTGAAGTGCTTGGAGATCCAGGCAAAAAATTGTATTGAATAAAAACTGAACTCATGTCAATGCTATTTCCTGTATTTTTATACATTTATATCAACCATATACTACAATATTGTGAAATTGGTCCTCCATAATAATGGTGGTATAACAAAATTATTTGATATGCATGTTCATTACTGTGTTCTTAATGCACTAGCCCTACCTGAAATCATACTTAGTTTCATTGATAGATGGTGTTGACTTTACCCTCGAACTTACAGTCAAACTAACAAACAGCTGCTGCAACAGGCCGATAAAGATAGATAATGTTGTTTTTACATCTTTACTAAATAGAGCACTGACCTTTACTGCATTTCTTTTTTGATTGAGGCAAAACCTCAATCAAAGGCAAAACCCAGGGCAAAAAAAAAAACATGCATAAAGTACTCGTTATCACATGAAACACTTATTGTAGAGAGTGCGCAGTAACAATTGAAGACGACATGGATGTGTGTATCAGCATTTTTATCAACAGGAAAGTAAGTGGACTCCATTTAGAGAGATTTTATCAAACTGAAAATATAAAAGTGAGGGAGCCATGCCCCCTCCTCACTTGCGGAAATGACACCCTTGGAACTACTGCATGATATCTGCTGACTGCATGCGAGTGTGTGTGGTCCCTCGTCTCATCTGCCCAGTGTTCACAACCATGTCATTGCAGCTGGGGTTCAAGCAAAGCTGCAAGCAGAGCGCCATAAACACGCTGAATCATCCGTCACTATGGACTCACTCTCCACTGATTTTAATTATCAGTGCTGAAGCGATAAGAGCAGCGAAGAGCCTGCAAAGCTCCAGGATAGACTGTCTGGCAAGCTGGCTTCAGATCACCAAAGAGACAACTGCTAAAAGAGTACAGCCTTTACCCTGAGGAAGGACAGGTCATGGTGCTCCTCCATGTAGGTGACCTCTAGGTTCTCCAGGACCACAGTGCAGTTGCTGTAGGTCTTCACCATGTTCAGGTAGTGGTCCTTTTTGGAACCCAGAAGGTTTAAACGGTTGGTGATGCCTTGGCATACTGCAGGGAAAGACAATAAAAAACAATTTGAGAATTTGTAAGACTTATTTAAATGACACAAGATGCAAGCTGGCTGTAAATGATCTGCAATGTCGCAGAAGCATTTATCCAAGGCCCACAGTGCTATCAGTCAGGAACATTCACTGCTTATGTAACACTCAATTTATGCCTTTCTGTGTGTGTCTCTGTTTGTGAATTTGATCTGCGCAGTCATAACTTGGCCAGCTTTCATGTGAAAATACACGATCTGGGTTACATCTACAATAGGAATCAAATCTCAGCCATGGAGCGAATTCTGGCTCATGAGTCAAAGTGAGCTGGCTGTATTTATACTGGCAAAGGCCTGAGTCTTTCCACTGCTATGCAGGCTAGTTAAAACAACCACTGCGACCAGCATCTCCAGGCCCGTTGTGTCATTTCAGAGAAAAGATTTGGTGTGTCACAGATTCCAGGAGATTTGTGAGTGCATTTCTTGGGGGAATTTTAGCTCTCTAAATCTCATAATTAATAACCCACTCAATAACTTCAGTCTAGTTTAAGCATATCTGATTTTAGGGGAAGTTCTTGGCATGACTAAATAACAACTTAGGGCTTAAATAAAATGCTGATCCATGCAGTTTCTTGAGTTTTAAGTTCCAATAACAACAAAGGCATTGATAGAGAGATTCATAGGGCTACAATTATGGGCTGATAATGTAGCCTATCTGGCGTTATGCAATAAAGTGTTTGGATAAGGATGGCTGTATTACTGATAAGTGCAGAAGACACAAGAGGCATTTTTCTTATAAATGTAACTTTTAAAAGAAAGAATGCGCGTCTTAAGAAAGCAGGTCGTCTTCCTCTGTTCAGTCGTCCCCTGAGCTGGTCAGACAGGTTCTGACTGGCACTGAGGAGAGAGTCAGCTGTGTTTAACACCGCAACACCCCTCCAACATACACACAGCCATTCATACACGCAGACGCTCTGCACGTACACACAATAAGCATATCATTGATTTTTCGCTTTTAAGTCTTAATTTACGGGTTAACTTGAGCAATAGTTTGGAAAAACAAAAAGATTCTCCCTCCTGTTTATTAGAAATGAAATGATGGTGCTGGTGTAATGTCTCTTAGGTCACATTCCACAACGTGTCTGCTCTTGACTCGAAGAAAGCCAAAACATGCGCTCCAGATTCTGAGACACACCCCGCGACACCGCACATAACAGTTAATTTAATTGCACTGAGCCAAATTGAACAAAAAGACAATATATCATCTTTCAGTTCGGCCAAACTAGTATCCGAAGCCAATATTTTGAACTTTTCCTCGTCCACTGTGCATTTTTACTCATGTTGTTCTTTTGAAATCACACAAACCAACAACGATTGGGCACCCAATCAGTGAGAATTAGACGCAAACAGCTGTCTCCCGCCCTCCCTCTTCCTCCTCCTCCTCATTAGTTTGTCCCTGAGGGATCTCCCTGACATGAACCCAGCAGTCCAGCAGCCTAACGCCCAGGCAACAGAGGCAGACTAGCAAAAGCAAGCTGACCGTTTTAATTAGAGGAGCCATGTGAGATGTAATTAGCCCCCTAATTATTACTCAGACTGAGAAACCAAACTGTAATAAACAAAAAGGTTGTCATGACTGTGCAGCTGTGAATATTAATCAACCTGATTTGGACATCCCAAATGACAGTTTGCTAATAGGGATGCTGATTATGGTTAATTAGTTTGTTGTTTGACCATATACAGTACATCTATGTACTGTACATCTCCCAGCTGCATACATACAGCCTGCTTCCTGTCTGAGTGTTTTCTTCTGTTAATATTTATGATGAGCAGTTAAGGCTGCACGGGGCAGGTGACTAAAGGTTCAACAAACTTCCTCCACCAGAGGCTCAGATTGCTCAAGCAGTATAGCCACTGTAAACATTCCCCTCTGTCCAGTTGCTGATTTCATAACTCCGTTGCAGGTGGTAAATGACCTGATATTCCACAACCATAAACTGACTTCCTCATCAGGCTGCAACACATGAGAAAGAAACAAGGTCAGGCTGTAGCTACATAGAAGTTATAACTAAAAGATGGCCTTGTGGTTCTACCTGGACTTTTATTTTCTTCTAACAACACAACCTTCTACAAATGAAAAAGACTCTCTTTTACAGTATGCGATTTGGATGTCTCATAAAAGGCTGCAGAACTTGCAAACTACCTTTCTGCTAGTAGAGACAGACAACTAGTGTGTAAAGGACTATACAGGTTGGAAATTACTGGGTTTTCCATAGAAGCTGATTCAATTTTGACTCATCAAACACACTAAAAACACAGTTTACTGTCTGCAATCTGCTTTAATGAAAGGGTGGGGCCTGCAGTGACGTAATTGATACTGTGACAAAGACTAATTATCGATTGCTTCACTTCCTCCAGCTGTATTGTCGTCACAAAATGTCCAGGAGGTAACTCTAGGAGCAAGGAGTGGCAGGTCTGGTATATCTCTGCCTCAGTATTGTATGCATGTGCATGTGCATGTGTGTGGGTGTGTGTACTGTTATGTGTGTGAGTGTGCAACACTGTGAGGAGTACAAAATATTCCCTGGATTGCACTGCGCTGATCAGCACGCAGTCAGAGCTCGACAAAAGACTTGATAAACCCGCTCATTAGTCAACTAAGCTTGCTGCAATGTGCGGTCACATATCACTCTTTTGATGTTTACTTGGGGACTTGTGTTGGAAGTCAAGGGTGTGTGGTGGATATTTGTTTCTTGAGGCTATGGGATCTGCGAGACGATACAGATGAAGAAATTGCCTACTCTTATTATGTGAGCTCATTGTTCACACTGTCCACACTGAAATACCACACTCTAGTTGAGAATTCACATGCGACAATAACAGAGAAGGCAGGTCAAATCTGTGTTTTAACTACCCGTATTAGAGCTGGAAATTTAGGAATGATTACTTAAATCTTACCATATAATTCTAAGTTTGTTTAACCTTTACTTTTAATACACTACATACACTGTATATAATATAATATAATATAATGCCATCCAATACAAAAATACCACAAAATAAAAAAAGAAAAAGCTGAGTTTTGACACGACATTTCTCTGACAGTCTCAGAATTTGAACTTGAAGACTGATTCCACTTTCATACAGTAATTTCGTACAGTAAATGTGAAGCTACTGCTAGCAGGGGTTAGCTTAGCTTAGCATAAAGACAGGAAACGGGAGAAACAGCTGGCCTGCCTCTGTCCTGTACATTAAAAAAAATGCAGTTTTTACACTTTCAGGTTTTGTACTGATTAAACAAACATGTTGTGAGCTTTAGAGGTGCTGGTAGGCAGATTTTGTTACCGTTGTACAGAGCCAGGCTAACTGTTTCCAGTCTTTATGCTAAGCTAAGAGGCTGCTAGCCTTATATTTAACGGGCAGCACCAAACTGTAAAATGTAATCCTTTTCTTTTAACTAGCTGAAAAGCTTATTTAACAGAGAAAAGGGGAAAGAGTGAAACAGGGTATAAAACCAAAGTCGCGGAAGACAACATTTACAGTAAACATTTGAGACACATTAACTAAACAGGGTAAGATCAAATGTACCAATGTTAAGTACCAAAACCAACAAAATTCAGCAGAAAGCAGAAACAGTGTCCTTGTTACTCTGGATAATCCACAGACCTCACTGTCAACAGTTTTAGGAACAAATTCTTTGGTACAAAGTAGTTCCAATGAAAACTGTTCACACTGAAGTCTGTGGATTATCCAGGATAACAGGGACACGTTTGTTTTTTAAAGCTGCATTAATCAATATTTTATGGATGGTCAGATGACTATTTGTGATGTGAAAGGGTTCGCTCATAGTGACACACCCAGAAATATCACCCAACTCTGCAGTTCCCCTCAGCTGCAGGGAGCTTTAAAGCATCTTTCAGCTCATTGTTTTGGTTTTCTGGCACGCACCTTTACTGTTTTGGGTTCACTCTCGCTGCTCATCAGCGTTGTTTCCAGCTACAGTAGGCACCTGTTTTCAGCAAAAAGCTGTCACAAACCTTCTCCATGCTACCTGCCTACCTACCTAAAATGTAAACCTTTTCTTTAAACTTCGAAGCTGAAATGCTTATTTGACAGAGAAGTGGAACGAGTGAAGCACGGTATAAAACCAAAGTCGCGGCAGACAAAACTTACAGTAAACATTTGAGACACATTAACTAAACAGGGTAAGATCAAATGTACCAATGTTAAGTACCAAAACCAACCAAAGGAAAAAGGTCAA
The DNA here is from genome assembly GCA_003416845.1 of Oplegnathus fasciatus. Classification (NCBI taxonomy): domain Eukaryota; kingdom Metazoa; phylum Chordata; class Actinopteri; order Centrarchiformes; family Oplegnathidae; genus Oplegnathus; species Oplegnathus fasciatus. The sequence goes on along the minus strand of NTHP01000171.1, from coordinate 346,543 downwards.
AGTCTGCCGTGAATTCACATTATGAGGTCTCATTTACGTGTTTGGATGAAACTTTGCATTTTTCTGGCCACGAGAGGAAATACTCAATGTCCACAAACGCAAACCAAACTTTCCAGGGACACGGCAAAAACGTCTCTAACCCATCTAATGGTTTCCTTTGGTACACTGAGCCATCTACTATACATTTAAATCATCACGCTTTTGTACCTTTCTACAGACAACAGAAATGGCCCTGCCGCGTTCTCTTCCTCTCATTCACTACCTGCAATTCAATTACGCTGTGTCCAGAGTCTGATAATTACGTTATCTGAAAACGTATACATAATTAATGGGAAGTAACAATGCTAACTGACATGACTTGTTTATTTCTCTGTCCAAGTCAACAGCATTATGGCAGAGTATCTTATGTAACTCAATCTGCAGTGTTCCTCCGCTGATAACAAATCGATGCTGAGATTAATTCCCTTATTTAGAGGCAAATTATGGTTAACCCCCTAATACACCTCTGCAGACGCACGATAAGAGGATGTTGATAAGAGGGGAAAAAATACACGCTCTGCTTTTATTGGCCTCAGTTTAAAGTTGGGGCTCACTTGGGGTTGCATTAACTCAAATTTCCAGACCTTTAGACTTCAGGGAAGCATAAATCTCTCAAAGCTCACTATCAGTGAAAGCCACTTCCTTGATTCTTTCTATGCATTCAGCTCATGCTTCCTCCTCTTACATTTTCTGACTGGCTGAGACTCAGGAGGAAATGAGGGGATCAAATGTCATATAAAGCCGAAACCAGCAGCACAAGTAGTCATATGTGCATTCTTTGGTGGTGCACAAACATACAAACATACTTTGTAGTTTGACATAAAAATCCCTGATATCCTGCTCTCTGTACAGGGGAAACGCAATCTTCCTTTGCGTGGGAGATGCACGAATCCCTTAGAGAAAACATCTTGGGGCCTCAGAAAAGAAAAAAGGGGCCAGTAAGAACTAGAGGATACCCCCCCACACACACTTTTCCTCCCTATCCCCAGTTATTGCAACAACACAAGTCCCTTTGACATCTCAGGAAGTTGATCTTTGCACAGGGTCAGTTCCAGACGGCTACCCTGCGATGCTGAACCAGATGGTAGCTGATCTCCAGGGGAGGAGGACAGGAGGACAGTCTAAATCTAACTTAATGTACTATTGGAGAAAGAGAACTGAGGGAAAGGAAGTGAGAGAAAAAAAGAAACTGAGAAGGAAAAAGGAGAGTCAGGAGCGGTTTGTGGTTTATCAAACCAAGATGTAGATGTGGGATATAGCAGTCGGCTGTGGGGTCAAACTGTGGAAAGGGGGTGTAAAGCCTCACACTTGATGTATGAACATGGCTGACCTTTCCCTGAAGGCTAACAAAGGGGACGAAACATTGGAGCGGCCAGCTGTAGAAAGCAAGCAAATGAAGCATCCCACTGGATACGTCACATGTCCTCTAAACAGTTCAACCCCTGTGACTATCCTCACTGGCCCTGCCCGAGTCTGAGCACAGTCGGTGAAGTTTAGTCTGTTAAAAGCTCCGCAAAGTGACCAAATAAAGACCAAAAAGGCTCATGTTTACTCTCCGCTCCTGAAGAGCACTCTCTACCAGTCAGTGAGACACTCCAGATACCTGTGGCTGGGCCCATCATAATGTTTACTCTCCACCTCAACGTGAGGAAACTGTGGATTTAGGTTCTGCACAAACACAGGAATACAGTATGTATACTCACACTCCTGCATTCTGTGATCAGCAATTCTAAGACCTTCAGGCATATAAATTAGTCCGCTATAATGCCTCATTTAAGAACCAGAACCAGTTTTGAGCTTTAGAGCAACTTTACTCAAATGTTCAAATGAATATAAAGCATATTCATACTATAGGTCTACATGGGGTTAAAGGCTCCGTTCATCCAAATTAAAAAACACCCCAACACAATGGAGGTTAATGGAATTTTGTTTGTGCAGTTAACAGCAATAAAAAATGACATTTACCAAATTCAACAGAAACAGTGTCCCTGTTACTCTGGATAATCCACAGACCTCACTGTCAACAGTTTTCATAGGAACAAATTCTTTGGTACAAAGTAGTTCCAATGAAAACTGTTCACAATCAAGTCTTTGGATTATCCAGAGTAACAGGGACACGTTTCTGGAAAAAAGAGTTACACTTCTTTTAAAGCTACAGTGATCAATATTTTTATATGGACATGGATGGGTCAAGGGTTCGCTCATAGTGACACACCCAGAAATATTACCCAACTTCTCACTGCTCATCAGTGTTGTTTCCAGCTGCAGGAGGCAGCTTCTCAGCAAAGAGGCTGGGATAAACCTTCTCTACGCTACCTGCCAAACACCGTAGACAGAAAAAGTTAGCAGCTAGCTGGTGAACATAGTGGAGCGTTTAACAGCTTAAGAGTCAGATATTTCCCTCAGGCATTAAAGGAAACCAAAATAGAGATAAGAAGAGAGGGAATATTACAGTTGTATTTGCCAGGTCACCTGAAACAGGACATTAAGTAAATGCTAATGTTGTTCCATGTCAGCTGGATGTGTAAATAAACAACTATTTGCTAACATGTTCAATTATGTTTTACGTTTACAGCTGCTCTTGATTGGCCCAAAAAATAAATTAATACAGGTTTAAAGCAGTGTGAGCACCACAAACAAAATTCCATTCATCTCCATTGTACTGGGGTGGAGGCAGAAGTCTCAGAGATGAATAGCTCAAAACCTCTGCAAATAAAATCAAAACTGTGTTCATGGTTACATACCCTCAGAGATAAGTGAGAAAATATGTTTTTTTTGTAATTTCAGTGAACCAACCCTTTAATTTAGAAAAATATTCATTTATTATGTTGTTACTGACTAACAAGAGGATCTTTCATTGCATTCATGCTGGTTATCGTTTGAGTTATTGCTGTGAATAATCAACATGCTGCACATTTATCTCAATAGTCAATGATGCATTCATTACCCAACAGCGATATCATGACAGAAGAGATAAATAAACCATAAATGATAGAAGGTGCATTGAAAAAGGCATAAATTACTGGGCACCAAGTTGATTTATTGGAGTTAGTTAAACGCAGCTGCACTCCTATTACTCTCCAGCTGTGACCAATATACGAGGGGCCCAACGTGATGGCCCAAATAATCAAGCAATACATATCATTAGTCAGACAATTCTCCCACATGCCCTGTTGGGAAGTCCATTAGCCCTCCATAAAGGCACCAAACAATCCCACTCCTGTTACCCAGAACTCACACAACCTCCGTTAGCCCCAGCCCCATTTAAATTCCAATAATGAACCCACCATTCTCCTGAAATGTTCCAACATTCAACCCACTTCCTCTTTAACGTCCAGACATTCTCCCTATTGAAGCCCATTCCAGCCAAGACAACCCCCCTCCCCCCCACACATCCCCTATTTTTTTTTTCCTCTTTCTCCTTCCCTGTTAAAACCATACTCCTCTTCAATCCCACAGGAAGCACGGGAGGAAGACTGGAGAGGGAGTGGGCGGCAAGCGCACTGCTGCTAACTCACTGCTCAGTGTCTTGCCCCCCCCCTCCACCGACCGTCACTGAGCCATGCCTGGAAAAGAAGAGCGGAGGAAGAGAGGCAGAGAAAGAAAAACAACAACCACAAGCGAAGAAACCCACACATTTCACACATCATTCCAGCAGGAGAAAGCAGCTGTGACTCGGGAATCCCCTGTTGGTTTAAGCATTCCCAGCGCAGAGCAGCAGGTCCAGGTTGGAGCACATCAACAAGAGAGGACAGATAACTCTCACTCACTGGACTCCTCACTTCATCTAAACAAAAGGAGATAGACGCTCTTTGAGGCAGCCTTCCTGCTTAAGGGTTTCTTATTTTTAGCCCGATTGCTGACAGGCTCATTTCTGTGTAGGTCTAACCGCCGTTTCGCAGCACTGCCTGCCAACAACTCTGTTACTGCCTTAGTCATGTCTCTAGCAACTCTGCCCCGCTGGAGTCTTCACAGAGAGAGACCCCATAAAAGGAATATTCAACAAAAGCCCTGGGGTTTGCGTTAGTAAGGTTTACTCTGTTGCTCAGCCCTTACTCACCATTTCAACCTCTGCTTTACACATCAGCAGGCCCTTAAATCCACTGATGAGTAGTTTCTTCCTCATCCACAATGACTGAGGGCAAGAGTCAGGGACAAATGGAGCTCGGGGAAATAGTTTGTACAGCCGAGGAGCTCCCATAAGTTTCAACACTGGAAAGGGGTATTTTGTTACATGTTGCGTTGTACGCGCCAAAAGCATGACCAATTTAATTTGCACAAGAAAGCTCGGAAGACTTCAGCTACGTCTTCCTGATGACACATCAAACTGAAATGTTTGAAATGTAACGGGGTGCCACTGCCAAGTACTTGTGGCTCCAGAGTGCTCCGATATAATCTTCAGTGTATTTTCAAAATAATTCTATGTCCACTGAAATAGCGCGAAGTGAACAGCAACAACTGACAGTAAATGGTGCTAGTTTTTCATCAAACACCTCTCCCATAAGCCCAATGGCTCAGATTTCATCCATTGTTAACGTGCGAGCCGTTATCCTGTTCCCGACAAAAAAAGCACATCACACATGGTTAACAAAGCTCCGAAACAATGCGCTAGCTTGTTTAAAATGATTATGACTGAGGAGGCCGGTTGTTTCAAGGCCGCCCCCTCACTACAGAGACACAGAGGGGCTTTTGCACAACCTAAGGCCTGGCTGCTTTGCATCAGTCATCAAAGGCATCAGACTTGGCAGGCCAGACCCTTTTCTCGCTATCAGCTACACTGCTGAACACAAGGACCCTGGCTCAGAATTGCCGCGTATGAAACACACACTACGAACTCTCATGACTACTCCAGAGAGTGGACAATCAGTGTATGAGCCAGCATATAAAACCTTTCCAACATAATAGTTATCCAATGTAAAAACCAGGGAAAAAAAGAGAAGAAGGGGCTTCCCTCTTCTCATTATCATTTGAATTGTAGACAGAAAATATAACCAAATTTGGGCAACTGGGCAAACTCCATCACCTGAGATAGAGATTGTGTGAAAGGATCAAAAGCTCCGGAACAGCTCCTAAATGGACCTCGTGGTGAGACGGTTTTGTCAGTTACAAACAACTCAACAGATGTAATGATGGTTCCTGCTCCAAATCCTGGATCTCATTTCGGATGTTTTTCAAATCGACCAACAGGTGCCAAGCATTTATAACCCAGTATAAAATCTTGGACAGTTCAGATCGCTTTATTTCTTGGAAGCATGAGACACAAGTGCATAAAAAGTATTCAAAATGTTTCCTTACCAAGCCAGAATAACAATAAAAAGAAACGGAATAGGCAATTTCCCCTGCCAGTCTAACATGCATATTTTAAATACCTCCTGCTTGACTGTTTAAAGAAAACAAGTTCAGTGGGATGTTTACATGTACTTTGACCCAAAAACCCAATTAGATGGTAGAGTATTTTTAATCTCTTTAAATCTTCTGGGTGCCTGATTATTGAAATAATACTCGGATAAAAACTAAACAAGTGGATTCATATTAAAAAATCTCAGACTGCCTTCTAATCAGCTCAGGAAGAGGTTGTTGATGTAGTGGATATATTGCAGGTCCAGAGGGCTAATCCTTACTGCCTGGCACTAGTCCAACTATGCACTCCAGGGTATTTCTACTAGGGAATCCAGTCCCCACCAAGCAATATAGCTATCAAGCTGAAGTGGTTTGTTATGAAAATGAAAGGAGAGTAGTAGATATTGATCATTTATCGGTGATGCTTTAAGTGTCATGGGGCAGTGCATGGGAATATACTTATAATATACGGCCTTCACAAATGGTTTAGTGGGCAATCATGCAATACGAGGGTCAGTTCCACCTTTTTTATGGAGGGAAACATTGCAAGTGAAGCAAACAGAATTCCTTCTTTTTTTATGGGCCTCTGGCTTCAATTATGAAAACATGTGGTAATGAAGATGTTCCGCTCAAAGTCCCACCAGGAAATTAATTCTGAGCTCAACGAAGCATTGGTGTTGTTGAAACTTACTAGGCAATTAGAAAAGGTACTACAGAAGGCGTGTTGTGTTTAGAGCACATTATGCTTTAGTGCACCGGGAGTTAAACAAATCACAGATCAACTCTGTAGCCGAGCCTTGCCACCGCTGCAATATTATGAACAATGCTGTCATCTCGTCTATAAATGGCTGGGATGATATACGTTTTACGATGCTGATGAAATCCCTGTGAGGTGATGTTGGCTTGTAAAACGCTGGAACCATGGCGAGAGAAAGGCTGACATCTTCTTTTCCTCCTCTAACACACCCCCGCCACAATACACAGCCAGAAGCGCTATAATCATTGTTGTCGTGATTGAGACAGAGCTATGTCATGAGGAGGGACGTCTGTTACTTGCTTGCCTGAATTATACTTCACTGGTCTACGTGGAGATTATTCGTCAGTGTCCTTTTTGTTGCTATAAAACAATTTTTTAGCCACACTAGCAGCTCTAGGGATGGCAATGTCGGTCAGTCGGTTGGCTGGTGGCCCACTTTGGTTCAGATTGAAATATCTCAACAGCTATTGGATGGATTGCAACAAAATTTGTCGCAGATATCCATGGTGTCCAGAACATGAATCGTAATGGCTTTGTTGATCCCCTAGTATTTCTTCTAGCACCTGCGGGTCAAAGTTTTCAATTATACATTAAATTATTTCAGCATCTACTCAGATTGGAACAGAATTTTGTACAGACATTTATGTTTCCCAGAGGGTCAGTCCCAATGACTTTGGTCATTCCCTGACTTTTCCTCTAGTGCCACCACAAGGTTGACATTTGTGTTTTTGTGTTAACTGCTGGATAGATTGCCTTGACACTTGGTGAAGACATGTCCCCCTTGAGATGAATTGTAATAACTCTGGGAATCCTTAGGATTTGATCTCGCACCACCATCAGGTCAAAATTTCATTTGTCAAAATACTTAAGTTTGTGACCAAATACCCACAAAATGAATGACATTTCCATCATCCTCAGCTGTACTTAGTGCTAATTAGTAATTTTTAGCATGCTAACACGCTAAACTAAGATGGTAAACATTAAACCTGCTAACATTCAGCAAGCTGACATTGTCATTGGGAGTATTCTAGCATGCTGACATTAGCATTTAACTCAAAGAACTGCTGTGCCTCACAGAGCTGCTAGCATGACTGCAGGCTCTTAGTCTTGATACCATTTCAAGGCATACGCTATTTCTCTACTGATATTTGTGTGTAGGATTAGATGCCCTGATCCAATATAAAGCTTCAAAACAGTTAAATGGATTCTCTTACCCCAACAGCCTTCACAACTTTTAGCCAACAGGGATGCCTTTCTCCTCACTGTTGACACAGGGCTGTAAAGTCATGTCTACATGGCAAGTTAAGGTCAAGGAAGACAGATAAGCCTGTGTCAAGGAAGACAACAAAGCACTGAATAAAGAACCTTTTGTCCAAAGACTTGGGGTTTCTGCGGGGAAAGAGACACTCATTCAAGTTTGTTCTACACACGAGCCACAGGGGCTGGACGAAAATCAATTTGTCTCATGCACTTTCCTTTTTCTTTGTATACGTTTCTCAGTCATGCGTGTTCCCTCATTATCTTATCTGGATCCCCGCCACCCACCCACTATGTATACTGGCTAATTTTCAGCCTTATTAACATTTTCTGTAGGAGACAACGCCGCCAGAAGCTTACTACAAAAGGCACACTGTAAGTTGAGAATTCAAGCTTTGCACTCTGCAACTTGTCAATACCAGACCCATTCAAAGATGTGACAGGAGGTCTACACTAGAAGAAACCTGAAGGCAATACAGGTATCAGTTAACAAGTGATTCTGCATGTCTGTAGACGTTTACTTTGCTTGTGAGAAAGTCTGTTCTGTAAAGCAGTTTTCCTATTTTCCAATGCACATACAGTATCAATTCAGCAAGTTAATGAGTCATTTTCTCTTAATGCTGGCATCCAAGTGCCACTGAAAACAAGATAAAAGGTTATAACATCACAGAACTTGTTTGTCTTTTCCTTGCAGAGGACACAGTATATGACAAAGTCCACAAAGACCAAACAAGGCAAAGCCCCAACCGTTTCTATTTGACTAGTTAATACTCGCCACTACTACCTTTTCAATAAATACTGGAAAGTTACGTACTGTAGGTCCTGATTGACACTCTACCACGCCTTTGCAGTGAAGCATGTAATGCCTTAATCGCATTGTCAAAGAAAACACGCTTTTTCATAGGTACTGGAGCAATGAAAACTATCAGACAAGCCTGATCAGGATTCTCTTGAAATGTATAAATAATTATGTATTCTAAGAAAAGAACTAGATATAGTTTTTGATGTTAACATATTCAACCTCACCCTGAGTGAAGTAGTCAGTTGCAGTAAAGCCAGGTCAAGTCAAACAATTTCACATCATACTTTTTCCATTGTTTACAGGTGTGAGTGTGGAAAAAGCTAAACCTTTAAGCAATAGACTAGACCAGAGCCAATGCAAACTAATGAAAACAGCCTAATCCTTCAGGTTAAAGCTGTTAAAGACTCCAACATCCTTTTAATCAGGATGTGAGGCAGGAAGCTCCCCCCCCACCCCCCACCCCACCCCCCTCTCTCTTTACACTGCAAAGGGGATTGCAAATTAAACATCCTGGATCTCCATCCCGATTGCTTTTGACAAATGCAGGAATTCATTTACAAAAATTGGATAAATTAACCATACTGTGCCACAAGGTCCAAACCACTAACAGTGAGTCACATCTTAAAATGCACCATTTAGTTTACTAGGCCAATGGACCACACAGGAAGAGGCTAAATGCTCTTGGGGAAGCAGGTTTCAGAGATCAGCCACCACCCTTCAACCAATGCTTTCTTCAGAAATATTCTGAGATGGAGATTTGTTTGTGAAGCTATTGTTCCTTCCCCCGTAGGGGGTTCCTCTTTTGAAACATTGCTCCTCAGAATGACCCTTAGATCATTAGAGAAAATGCCACACCTACAGGAGGTGTTTGGGATAATGGTGAGAGACTCTCATCTCCAATTTGGACGTCAAAGTGAAGCAACAGCAGCTAGAAAGAACAGTTTGAGGCTTCTTTGATGAGGGATTAATGGAGGGCATGAATACCAAAGTCAAAGATCTCACCCCGTCCTTCTGACGTTTGTTTGTGTATCCTCAACTTTCCTGTTTTTCTCCCCTTGCTGCGCTTCTTCCTTTAATCCGTGCTCCACCCGTCCATCCCATTGACATATCTTCCATTTGCATTGTGACACGAAGATCCGTAGAGCTCAGTACTGAATACAAATACACCAACTTATTTATCTGTAAGGAAACAAAGGCCTCAGACTATGCCTGTTCACTGCCCTTCTGAACTGCACTGAGCTGCAAAATTCTCTTGAGCCTGTTAGAGTGATGGTTTTCATCCAAGCTGAAAGCCTCCAGGATGGAAACATGTTCGGTGCCCACTTTCCATCTTTACCTTCACTACCAGAGCTGACTTACTGTTTCAGCATTTCCAGCCTGACAGGAAACATTCAAAAGCTGCTTCGTCAAACATGAAAACCATGAAATTCAACAGACATTAATTGGTAAGAAATATTTTAGTTTCTGGCATAAATGTAAAGGGTGAGTACAGTACATTGGCAAACATGTACCAGCCTAACTTATTTTAAACCCATAAATTAAGCTAAACCTAAGTCATGCATTTGTTCTCACACTATTTTTCTGAGGTTACCACTACAGTGTGGACTTATCTTCAAAAATGAGTATAAAGATGTACACAGATAAATAATAAAATGAGGAGAATGTACCAATATGTTTCTTTGAGGATGCTTTAATATACTGTATCCAATATTCTTCTTTTACAACACATATCGCATATCTGTTGTAATCTGTTGTAATCTTGGAGTTTTTCAGACATGCCAACTGTATGTTAATACAAGTGTTAATTAGGGATTCAACTAATAATCAATTAATCTACAGATTATTTTCTTGATGTTAGTAAAATGGCAGAAAAAAGGATAAATCCCTGTTACCATTTTCTCGCCCATAGGGATGTCTTCAAAGAGCTTGTTTTGTCCAACCAACGGTCTAAAACTCAAAGATTCAATTTACTATCACATAAGCTAAAGAAAAGTAGTAAATCCTCACAACTGAGAAGCTGGGGAATGTTTGGTATTTTTGCAGTTATCAAATAATTGCAGACTAATTTTCTGTTGATCGACTAATTGAATAATTGACCAATCCTTTCAGCTCTTGGGTCATTTATACAAAAGTTTATATTGGTGTTATTCTTTTTACGATTTGATTATATTAAGTGACACTCCTAGAAAAACACTAATGATCTAATATAATGAATATATTTTGCATCCCTAACAAAGTGAGGATTATTAATTATGTAATATAAGGTCATTTTTCATCAAACAAGGGCTTACAACATTACTCCAAAAGGGAAAAGATACATACAGAATTATGACCACCCCCCTGTTAGATATCCTGTTGGAGATAGACATACATAGACTGGCTCAATAACTCAATCTGAGCTATGGCCTCTTTTCCCTTTTAACACGACACTGCACCTGATGAGATGGGAAGATAGCAGAGGGCCTTTTTTCCAACCTGAATTCCTGGGTCTCTTTCCACTGGAGACTCCATGCACGGCCAGTGGATCATGGAAAGGCCATAAATGCAGCGGATCACTTTGTTACCATGTACAAACAAAAGAAGCAAATCAGTTCAATGAGTAACCATGTTCACTCACTCATTCCATGCTGGGTTCCCAGTGGATGTATACAAACGACAGAATGGATTGTAGTAGCCGCAGTTACAACACAATAAACGCTGGTTTACTTTAAGTGAGAGCCCAAAAGAAGAGCTTTCAATAATTAAAATCAGAGATGCAGCAGGCAGCATTTCTTAACTTATTAAATATTAATGTCAGACATGAAAGCAATATATAAAACTTTATTGTTTGTGGTTTGTTTAGACTGAAAAGCAGTGGAGCTAGACACATAATTAATGGTTACAGAACTGCAGTACTGCTTGATTTTTAGGGCTACACAATAGGTTTACTGTATTCAGATGTGTCTTTACGGTTAAAAGTAAGAAGAAGAACAAAAGCTTTTTCACTTCTGTGTTCCCTCTCGATGACATACACGTCTAGCCTCGGGTGCGTCTGCTGCACGGCACAGATCTCGGCTGCTCTACAAAAGTATCAGTGCTGCCAGATAACCTGCCCTGTACAGAGGCACTATTGTCCCAGAGTGAAACCAAAATCCTACACCTCGCCAGCAGCTCTCTAAAATCTCTACCACTCAGACATGATGCAGTTTATCAAAGCTGGGAGGGAGGGCGGGCGGCAAGAAATTATCCTCCAGCTCCCACGGCCCACACCAAAAAGCCATATTCCCAACAATGGCTGCAGCAGATGGAAGTCTGGGAAGGTCGTCAGAGGACCAGCAAGACACAGCAGCAGTAGTAGGACGAGGGCCACGCAGACTAGAGATTCTAGGATTACACAGGATCGTAACCTATATTTCACTACCGACATCCATCTAATCCCAGAGAGTGGGCTTTAATGAAAAGGAAAGGCACGGTTTTTGGAAAGTGATGGAAAAAAAAATAGATGACTGATGAGGGAAGCTGGTTTGTTAGATCCCAACACAACGCAGAGGGAAAAGCACTTACTCAGGGAGCTGAAATGCACTGCAGGAGTGAAATTTTGTCATGATTCAGCTCAACTTTTGCAGGTGTGCAAGCACATTTAAATGCGGAGATGATGGAGCTGGACTTCATCTATATATATTATCTTCCAATCTCATTCTGTCCAGAACTTGAATAACCCATTAACTCTGAAAAAGCATATTGATATAAGCCGGTTATCCTGGGCCCAAAGCAAGCTGGGGAGCCTCGCATTAGAGATTAAGGATTTAGCCGTTGACATGCCCCTGAAATTAGTTTGATCTTTCACAGGTTAATTTATAGCCCAGTTAGAGGGGCTCTCAGGCAGGTTCGCCTCATATCTGTACTTTGGCAGCTTGGAAAAGCAGCATTCACCACTAAAAGGTAGAAGAGTTAAGAAATATTTTAAACATACAATAAAAAATCGAATCATCACCTCTACACTACAACTCCAGTCACAAACAGAAGGAGTCCAATTCATTCCAAGACCATTTAGCATTTCATCTGGGAAATAAATCACTACAATTATTACTTGTGGTTGGCTGCTGGGTGAAGCTGTGGGCATTATTTACAACCTCGCCACAGATGATGACAGTTAATAAACTGAGCGTGCCAGCGTGCGGGACGAGGAGCTTTTCTATTATTCAGCAAGTCCTGTCTGACTCCCACAGAAGCCATCACACCCTGGCAGGCTGTCACTGAGCGGGGGACTGACAGGTGGGCTTCCTGTGGGAGAGGCTGCTCACTTCCAGGTGCATTATCAAATCTCAAATTCATTTCCAAAAGCTCTCAATGTCTTCCTCATAACAGGACTGCAGCAAGGGGCAGCCCTAAATGACCACCTGGTAAAGAACCTGTTTATTTCCAGGGTATGATTGTCATTCTATACCTTTCGACATTCATCTTAAATTGGCAAAAACCATTTAATATCACTGAGACTTTGTCTACTGCTATTTAAGACATTTAAATTACTAACAATTATTAACAAATTGAGTGTTCGCTATGCCTTGTTCCCCTGCACATGCAGTTAACAGTGATAACGGCGACAGATTTATCACTTAAAATTCTTAGTAATGTTTTGAAAAATGACTCCTTGATTTCAGAAAGAGGTAGACAAAAGCAGGTTTCTCATTTCTAGCCGGCCACCGTAACTATTACTTTTATGTGACTTTTTAATGTTTCCAGCTGGCTTGCTTAAATTTATAGTGTTGTGACCGGGGCCTTAAATATGAACTTGATGGCTACATACATGATATTGTGCTAAAAGATTGAGGTTGAAGCTGCATGTCTCCGGCAAAAAGTCTGCATCCTCACCAGCTGATGATCCATGTCGAACACATGGAAGCAAAGAAACAGCGTTGTTCTTGTATTGCAGTGTAGAGGTAGTTAGTCCAAATATTAAGTACGACATTAAGTATGATATGGAAAAATGTATCAGACTGTTATTTCATTCCAACACAACCCTGTTGGGCTTCTTACCTTGAATACTTGTACGTATTTTCAAACTTGTTCATGTTTTATGTTATTAGAGAAAAGGCTGAGGACTAAGTGATGTGTTTGGTGGACATAAAGCTATCTCTGGTAATGATGGCTGTGGTTGCTGGAGTGTAAACTTCCCTAAATCCAATAAGTAGCAGGATAGAGTTGCTAATGTTACCCTCCACTCCAATAGAGTAGTAGCATCCAGGACCGGCTTCACCACAGCGGGGAAATACCACACAGTGGATGTGCTGTTATGAAATGGGGCTTTTTTGTAACCTGCAACCCCACAAACTAATGTAGTTAGTTAATAATGTGCTCCTTTGCCTTACGTTAGAGCAAATACACACACTGTTCGATACATTCCTCACACTTTTGCTCTTGTTTTTTGGTTTTCGTAAGACAAAAAAATAAAAGACCCCACCCTCCAAACTCTTTAAATCACTCTTACCACAGGCCCATACACACTGTTTCAACATGTGGAGAAATCCAAAGCTTGGCATGTCTGCCTTGCCTAGTTACAGTTGCTAAGCTATGATTGGTCAATCGCTGTTCGGGGGAGGGGTTAAACCAACTGTCAATTGAAAAGTGATAAATTAGCATGTGTGCTAATGTGTTTACATTTCACTCCACTAATAGTTTTGTAACTGCATCTGTACTTAAGTGAGGAGTGTTAATATAACACCGAGGTGTTCTCTCTCTTCAGCTCATTGATCCATGCATGTTGAAACTTGGTCAGTATTTTTCAGGGAGTTCCAAGAGAACACCCAAACACAGAACATTATGCACAAAGTGTTTATTTTATCTATGATCTCCGTCAATTTCAAGTTTTTCTCAACTTGAAGACCTTTTGCCACTTCTTGGTGTAAACAGCTGACCAGATGTTCTCACTTGCTTCCTAGCAACACAAACACTTTCAGCTTAAACAGACTCCACATATGTAGATCGAACAGTCGTCCATCCCTGAAAAACCATGTATCTCCCGGCTTGGTGATTTTAAAATAAGACGAAGGATTACATGCTCCTTTGTGGGCTGAGAAAATTATCCTTCTTCTTAAGACTTATAAAACCCTTTCAACCCCCTTTGGATTATCTCAGAAATGCATTGTCACTAAGCTTAGATCAAGACAGCTTTTCTTTCTTTTTGTTGTTTGTTTTTTGGAGATGTTGATGTTATATTACACGTACAGTACCTCGTGTACTGAACCATTTTAAATACTTTACATTCTAAGAAAATTAAAGAAATCTTATTTATATTCTTAATTTAGGTAGACTTGCCACTGACACACAAAGGCAGGTTCAGTCAGCACCAGTAATCCTTTATCATCCTGCCAGACAGGAAAATAACACCTCTGATTTTCAAAGTAAGAGTCGTCTATGTCTATTTGGGCAATATTTCCCGAGTCCAGTCTTAATTCACTTACAAGTATTGTTGGGTTTTTACAGATATGGA
>NTHP01000171.1:305175-315942 GCA_003416845.1 Oplegnathus fasciatus | reverse complement strand
AGTAAACAAGTGAGGGTTGTGGAGGGAGTGAGGAAAGCACTGAGAAACAGAAATAAAGTGCAGTTATCAGGAGAGACAGATAAGGACTGATGGAAAGCAAATACTGGGAATACAGATGGCTAGGCAGGAGGGCAATATGACAGAGATGGTATCACAGGGCAGGGTATGAGGGATGCTTAACCAAAAACAAAGAATGCAGAGATGTCTTTTGATCGGGCTGTGCTCTATAAAGACGCATCACCCCATCTGTCAGGATTTTGATGTGTTTTTTCTGCATAATAAGCTCTTCAGATGACAGGATAGAAAGCTCTGCTATTTTAAGACATTGGTTGCTGGCACATGATTATGGCTATTCTGTTTTTAGTGAATTTGATTGCTCAGTGGTATGCTTCAAGAGAGGTGACAGGAAAAAGGAAAAGTGCTTATGTATCCACACTGCTACAAAATAATGTGATGTGCTGTGGTGTCATGTCATCTCATTTTATGTTATGTTGCGTTTTGTTATTATGGACATATTTAGATTAAGTAAGGTTAGGTTATTATGGGTTATGTTATATCATGTTGTGTTGTATTGTGTTATGTTATACCATAATGTGATGTCATTATGAGTATTTAGGTAAAGTTATATTATTATCGGCTAGATCGTGGTGTGTTTTGTTGTACTGTTCTGCATTGTGTTATGACACTTTATGTTATGTTGAGTTGGGCTTTGTTATTATGGCCATGTTAGTTAAAGATATAATCGTGAAGATTTTCATTTAAATAAATGTCTGTTAAGTCACTATCTATCGCCGAATGAGGTAACACAATGGTGATTCAGCCTATGGCTCACTGATGAAAGCCCTTGCATTTGCAGTATTACCACCCGGGTGTCGGGAGCGACTTTCCTGGAAAAATCACAAGCGGCGCACAGTTAGGCTTTTAACAAGGCTTTTAACGCAACAGACTCGCTCTTCAACTCATCTGTGTGTGAAGCAGCGTACTGTTTTCTCCGGTCTAGCGTTGTGAGTAATCTGTTATTATGGCCAAAAAAACAAAGAAAAGGTCGATGATTACACACGGAACAGAAAACTGAAACTTAAGTGAGGTCCAAAAACACACCAGCAACTGCCGATTATTGCCAAAGGTGCCGTGAAAGATAACGAAATGAAAATCTTCAAGATTATAACTTTAAAGTCATGTTCTGTTACGGGTATATTAGGTAAAGTTAGGTTAGGTTATTATGAGTTATGTCCTGTCATATGTTTCATCTTATGTGATGTGATTATGTTATGTTATGTTGTACAATGTTATGTTATGTTGTGCTATATAATGTTATGCTATCATGGATATATTAGTCTTTAATTCAGATTAGTTAGTATGGGTGTTATCATTATGTTGTGTTATATGATGGGTAATGTTTATGATAAGTTAGGATAAGTTAGGTTAGGTTATTATGGGTTATGCTATGTTATGTTATGTTATGTTATGTTATGTTATGTTATGTTATGTTATGTTACATAGTCTTGTTTTGGTATTATGAGACTATCACCTGAAGTTAAGTTCTGTTATTGTGGGTATATTAGGTTACGTTATTAGTAATCATGTCATGTTATGTTGTGTTATGTTACGTTATTATAGGCATATTAGCTTAAGTTAGGTTATTATGAGCTATGGCGTGTCATATTGTTCCAGCTGCTATTTGATGTGATGATGTATTATGTTGTGCTGTTTTTGCATTATTTTATGTTATGTTTCACTTTATAATATCATGCTATTATGGGTACGTTAGGTTAAGTCAGATAATTGTTATGTTGTGTTGTGTCATTTCATGTTATGTTATGTTACTTTGGGTAATATTATGATAGATTAAATTAGGTTTGGTCATCACGGATTATCTTATAACATATACAGTAACAGTGGCCCACATAACATGTAATGTAGGCCACCCTGCCAATGTTGATTCTGGCAGGGTGCAGCAGCCCAGGGAGGGAGATAAGATGCCTTTCGTAGCCGTGCATCCACACGCGCTTTAATTACCCTACCTACAGGGCGCCAGGCTTGTCAGAGCACCACCAGGCTACTTCGCTAATACCCATGTGTCATACGCTTACATTTTATCCTCCCATTAGTGGAAGAGGAGGGTAACAGCTCACATTGTGTTTGTTCTGGGAAACTGCTTGCCACCCATCAGCTCCCCTCCCTCTCTCTCTTTTGTTCTCATACTCCAATGGTAATTGTCTCAGACTCCCAAGTCAAATTCATGTTCACCCTTGCACAGTGTCCCATGGTTATCTACGTGGAGTGCTGAGGCTGATTCTGAAAAGCTCCTGTCTCAGCTTATGTGTCTGGAAAGCTGTGCAACCTTTAATGGGCTTTCACAGCAGTGTAATTGTAAATGTTGCATGTTGACATGTGCGCTAATGGCAGCTCCGGCCTGTCTCCTGGGAGTCTTTATGGGACATTTTTGGTTAGGTGGAAGAGGCTGGTTGTGTTAGATAAATGGGGGAGGGAGAGGTGTAACCTTTTAGCTGCTGGCTGAGGGTCAGTGGTTGTTCTGTGCAGCGCTGCTGGCAGGAGTGGATATCATGTTTTAAAGGGCAACAATCTCCTGGGGACAGCTTCAGTCACAAGCTGTACGTAAATGGTGTACTTCTTTCTTAATCAGGTTGACACTATGAGCTGAGTGCTGACCATAGACACTGAGCGTGACATTTTTCGTTTTTCAAATGTCTGTGTGTGTTTGAATGCGATATGAACTAGACTCACAATGTTTCCTTGTGCTATGTCGACATTTGTATGTGTTCAGGTGCATTATATGAACGCGTGTTTGTATTTTCACTGCTCTCTGGTGCCCTGGGCAGCAACGTGAGTGTGTATCCCTCTGCTCTCTGTGGCTCGCATGAGGCTTATCTTCTCTTATGGAGTAAAAGGGGAAAAGTGCTCATGCTTTGCAATTTACCTCCAGTAATCTTTACTTGCACTACATTGCACCACATTAGCTCAGTGGAAGTTACGTCTGGACCAGAGGGCTGCAAATAATGATCATTTTCATTGTTGATTATTCAACCGGTTATTTGTCAATTATGTGTTTAATGGTTTGTCTTTAAAATGTCAAAAGATAATGACATCACAAGTTATGAGAGCACAAAGTAATGTCTTAAAATTTTTCATTTTTGTCAAACCAACAGTCCAAAACCCAAGTTGTCAATGTACAATGACATAAAACTGTGAAAAGACACAAACTCTCATATGTAAGACCCTGGAACAAGCAAAGATTTGGCATTCTCTGCCAAATTTGTTGTTGATTTATTTTCTGATCACTGACTAATCAAGTTATCACTACAAGACCTGAGAGAAGTTTGATTTTAATATGCCTATTATATTATGCTCCCACATGTCTTATTGTCTTATCTTCCCATCTAATGGAACAATTCTATTTTAGCCATGAGCTCAGCTTCAGCGGCACTGTAGTATGTGGCACAATAGCAGCTTGTAGGAAAACAGTAATTTATAGAATATACAGCTGGCTACATACTCTAGATGCCCAGCAATTGTATAAATGTATGTCCAGATTAATCTTAGTGTAATTCTTAGTGTATATATTTTCATGTGTTTCTGTGCTTGGTACATGGGTGTATGTCTTCTTCTTCTGTTTCATCACGGCACACATATAGTCACAATCATTCTTCTCCATCTCTTATATGTACTGTACAGTATGCGCTGTACGGTATGTATGCCATATATGATGTAGTGTTTTTGCATTCACAATGTCCTCTGCCCCTCTCCAGGTAACGACCTGTTCTTGGTTGCGGTGCATGAGCTGGGCCACGCCCTCGGTCTGGAACACTCTAACGACCCCACTGCTATCATGGCTCCTTTCTACCAGTACATGGACACAGAGAACTTCAAACTACCTCACGACGACCTACAGGGCATCCAGAAAATCTATGGTAACGACGTACTTCATACATCAGTCTCTCTCTTTAGTCTGTATATCATAAAAGTAGTTAGAGAGTAGTTAGATGGAGCCCTTTAGAACAATGTTACAGATGTATTATATAGTTCCAACACTTTATTCAAGCTATATTACAAAATATTATAAATACTGAAGCCCTGAAGTAACCCGATCACTATTACATTATGATGTTGGGTTGAATGCCAGTAAACAGCATTTGTCAGCTGTTGAAGAGGCAGCCAACAGGCGTTTTCAAAGCAACATGAGTCATCTAACCAAAGCCAAATCATCTGTGCCAATATTAAAGATGCATTGGTCAAAAAACTGTAAACTTATTTAATATCTCAATGGGGATCATCCCAAAAATAGTTAAATCTTACAAACAGAAAAACTGTATAGACAAAAAGGAACCATATGGAAGGAGGATGAAAATGCTTTTTGTGTTTTTAGGTCCACCAGATAGAGCGCCGCAGCCTACCAGGCCCCCACCCACGGTCCCTCCTCCTCGCTTCCACCCTCCCTCAGACCCCCGTAAGCATGACCGCCACACCAGACCCCATCGCCCTCCACAGGGGGCCAAGCCCTCCAACCCCAACTCCAAACCCAACATCTGTGATGGAGGCTTCAACACCCTGGCCATCCTCCGCCAGGAGCTTTTTGTGTTCAAGGTAGAGTAGATCCTCAGCCCGGGTGAACATGGCTGCTGGTTTTAAGGCAGTTTGGGATGATGACGATGATGATGTTGATGTTGATGATGATGATTCTACCTTTTTCATTTCTATAGGACCAGTGGTTTTGGAGAGTACGGGACAACTCAGTAGTCCCTGGCTACCCCATGCAAATCAATTACTTCTGGAAAGGCTTGCCTCCCAAAATTGATGCCGTGTATGAAAATAGCGAAGGGAAGTTCGTCTTTTTCAAAGGTAATAAAAGCAAGAGAATTTTCTGTTTTTTAATTATTTCTTTAAGTTTTTTTAATTTATTAAAGGCAGAGTTTTTGACCGCTGATAGCGCTATAGGGCAGTGTTTTTATGAGCGGATCCCTGTTATGTTAGTATTGCGAAAACGCACTAGGAAGCACATGCACACGAGAGAGCAAACTGTTTTGTGAGGAAGGAACTGCATTCAACACAACATTTGTCAGACACACAATGCATTTTGGTGAAAACACTTTTGTTTGTTGACAAGAAAATTCCACAGGGCACCTTTAATTTAATTTACAATCATAAAATAAATCAAGTTAATCTACAAAAAATAGAAAAAGTCTCTAACAAAATAAAAATAGATGACACAAATTACCCTTTAACCCTTTTACATATATCACAGTTACAAATATATAGCAGTTATGATATTTTCCCGCTAAAACATAATAATGTAATAACTGACAAAAAAGACAGTCAATAAAAGTGTTCTTTAATTGCATATCACAACTACAAGTGCATGTGAAAAGTGCGAGCTCTTTAAACATACAGTAATCTTCTATTTAGTAACTAAAAATAATCTTTTATTGCATACCACTGCTACAAATGAATGCGTATATTAGAGCTCTCTAAACACACAGTAATCTATTATCATAAGGCAACTGACCGGGTGAGTTTGAGGTTGTTTTGCTTTCTGTACGGTAACAGAACGGGTGCAGGTCCAGTACAGCCATCCGTCCATCAGGCAGATTAACATGACATCTGTCACCCAGTGGGATCAGAGTGCCTCATGCTTTATTTATTCACTCAGGGGGACTTAGCTGCGTGTGTGTGTGTGTATGTGAGTGTCTAGCTACTTACTGCAAGCACACCACCACAGCAGCTCTCCTCACTCTGCCTGAGGCACTTATGATCAAACTGAATTAAATGCAACAATCGCTTCAATAAAACTGAAAACAACGAGTCTCGGCGGAGTTGCCTTCAGAACATCATCTTGGTGTTTATTGTATTATAGATAACGCTGCATAGATTTTCTGCTGTGCAGATATTTTGTAAACGAGGTGATACATCTGACCTTTGAAATCACGTGAATAGAAATAAATAGACTCACTGGGGGGAAAAAACTCACACAGAAGGCTTGAATGAGCTGAGAGCTGGCCGTGTTTCGTGTGGCGCGGTTTTTGAGGTCATCTTTATGATAATGTCCTCGTCCCAGAGCCTCCTAACTTTGTGTGTGTATTTTAGGAAACCGTTTCTGGGTCTTCAAGGACACAACTCTCCAGCCTTCGTACCCTCAGGACATCTCGCTGTTCGGGAGCGGCATGCCCACTCAGAGTATCGAGACAGCAGTCTGGTGGGAGGATGTCGCCAAAACCTACTTCTTCAAAGGAGACAGGTCTGTGTGGAATGATTATTAGCACTGTTATGAAGTTAAGCAGTTGGGCAGAACTGGACTGTATCAGAGCAAAAATGTACTACTGTATGAGGACCATTAATGGCTGAAATCTCTATTAAAGTCTTTTGTTTATGCCAATAAATGACTCTGTGTTACCAAATGGTATATACAGTCATTACGCATTTTAATTTGGTTTTATAAGTATAATACAGCACACTGAGGAGTGGATCCTACAGGCAAAAGAATAAAATATAAAGTATTTGTCAGCTCCTTCCCTTCTGTTTCTCTTTATCAAAGCAGTTTGTCTGTGTTTGGAACATTTAATGATTTTTCTTTCCTGTTTCTTTCGAGATATTGAAAAATTTTGAAGGTTTGTTGATCAGTGCATCTTCAATTTTGGCAGAGATTATCTGGCATCCACGAAGCTCTGTAAGCTGTCGCATGTTGCTTTGAAAACGCTGATTGCCTATTTAACAGCTCACAAATGCTGCTTATCGGCTTTCAACCAATTATGACCCAATCTCATGGTGATTACGTTACTTCAGAGTTGAAGCCTTTTTCTGAAAAGTATTTATATAATTTTGTCTACTTGCATCCATCTATTGATTTATTCGTGGTTGTAGTTAGTTACCTGCAGTTGGACGAGAACTGAAACCAGGGAGTCTTTCCAAAACAACCAAACCAGAGAATCTGTTGTTTATCTATGTGCGTTGCAAGGGTCTTAACGTTTGAGAGTGTGCCAGTGTGACTCACATGTTTGTTCAGCTGTCATGATAAATCATATCCTAAGAGGTCAAGGGACCCTGTGGTGAAAGCTGACAAAATGCTTTGTCATGATACTGTCATCCCTCAACCTGCTGCTGCACATCATGACAAACAGGGCGCTCCGTCCATCGTCTCAAACATGATTTTGCCTCTCTCGCTGCGTGACAGGGTGGTGTTTGTTCTAATTCAAAGAAATGACACTGTGTAGCAAGATTTATGCGTGTGAGCGCCAGAGTATGAGAAGCAGATCAATCATGACAACCCCTGAAACAAATTCGCCCGGCAGATAAACACAGTATGGATGATTGAGGAGGAAGACTGTTTCTTAAGTCTGGCTGCAAGTTACAGACAGCAGACCGTCACTGTAAACACAGTGCGCACAAGATCAGTGCTCTGCCAAGAAACAACTCTGATATTGTATTCTTCCTAATCTTAAAAGCCTAGTAAGAATCAGTCCTCAAAATTGTGTATGTGTACTGTGCAAAAGCATCAGTGTCATCAATCAAAATATCATTACATTAATCACCTTCTGCACATGTAATAAATGGATTCTTTTTGCTTCTTCTACTTTTTTGTCAGCGTGTGGGAACACTGTGTATCTTGGCTACACATACACCTGACACTACTTCTTGAAAAGCCTGGATTCCAGAGTGCAAAATCCTTTCACATTTGCTTGTCTTGACTGTATTTGATTTTGTCCCTCAGCCCTAGTTTGAGGTCCTGTTCAAAGGACACTGAGGCAGTCTCTCAGGATGATTTGGATGCTGGTGACGGCTGACAGAACAGAACAGGGAAGTTAAAGGGAAGATCTTGTGCTTTAGTGCTGATGGATTTGGTAACTGTGTCCAGTTGTTGGATTAATTAAACTCTCATCACTCTGTGCTGATTTGTGTTTGTGTGTGTGGATTTGTGCACACGTGCTAGAATGTGTAATTCTCTCCTACTTGGGACTGACCCAAATCAGCACGCTCTTACCACAGGGTCCGGTGTCTGACAGCGGTACATGTCACTGACTGACTGTGTGTATAAACCTCTGTATTGACCGTGGTATCTCTGTCTGTTCTGTTGTAGATACTGGAGGTACAATGAGGACATGAGGACCATGGATCCAGGTTATCCCAAACCCATCACCGTCTGGAAAGGCATCCCTGACTCTCCACAGGGGGCTTTTGTGGACAAGGCCAACGGTATGCCAGCTTTATGGACCATGTAACTGCAGTATATGATAATGCATATAGTTACATGTAATGTATATAAGTGAATTTGTTGTGTCCCACATTACCTCCCTCCAGGCTTTACCTACTTTTACAAGGGAAAGGAGTACTGGAAGTTCAACAACCAGCTGCTTCGTGTGGAGCCCGGCTACCCAAGGTCCATCCTGAGGGACTTCATGGGCTGTGACGGTCTACCTGCCGACCCCGACTGGGACTGGAGCCCTCCAGTGGCGGAGGAACGCCACTACGACAATGGCGACGTGGACGTTGTCATCAAACTGGACAGCGCGGGGGGCACGGAGAAAGCAGTGGCCATCGCTATCCCCTGTGTCCTGGCGCTGTGCATGATGGTACTCCTCTACACTGTTTTCCAGTTCAGGAGGAAGAGCACGCAGCGCCACATACTGTACTGCAAGCGCTCCATGCAGGAGTGGGTCTGAGGGACTGTTACTGCACTGTATAGAGAGGGTTGTGAAGCTCTGATAAAGGTCTAGTTATTACTTGAAGCCCTAAGTACAGTAATTGGAAGCACTGTAAAGGGTACAGTACATATGGATTGCCATGTTGGCAGATTAAAAAACTGCTTGAACTCATAACGTGCAAGCTGCAAGGAAGCGAAACGATCAGCAGAACTCAACTGAAGACAGTGAGGGAGCCACATCTCCTATGTCCTACTAATATGTATGTATCTGCTTTGACTTTTTTCTGTATCTTGGAATGAACTCAATTAAGTGAGACAGAGTTAAGCTACTGTAAGTGGGACCTTTGTCTATCCTCGTCTCTGCACGCCGCTTAAAAAGCCCCTAGCACTAACTTCAGTGGACAAATTAGATATAGGCTTCAACTTTACTTTCATTTCTTAATTAAATCGCTCTGAGCTGTGCTTTTTTTCTTTTAAATTTAGGGTCCCTGTAAAAGATTATTCATTGTGTGGAGGACTGATACACAAACCAAATATGACCTTTTCTTCCAAAGAGGATTACTGCTCGTTGTTGTTTTTGATGGGATATTTTTCCTCCATGGATCGAACATTGTGGCATCATACTCAGATTTTTTTTTTTTGCCATTGGTATTCACATCCACCCGTCTGCTCTGTAATCTGTGGGGATAGGAAGCAGCCGTTAGTAAGAGCTAGGAACTCAAGACTGTGGTGGCAGTCTATCTCCAAAACAGGGGCCAAAAACCTCTCTGCAATATTTATGAGACTGCCTTAATCACAGATTGCTTAAACTCCCTTCTCTTTCTCTCTGTTTCTCCGGTCTGGAAGCTGGATACTGAGTGACATAGTAGGAATGCGAACATCGTATGAAGGCATTAATTACTGCCCATAATGCAATTTCAAAACCAGTAATTAAGGACAGTTTGATCCACAAAGGGTTCATTGCTCTTGAAAATGTGCTAAGCTGTGCTAAATACCTGATGGCACATAGGCTATCAGCTTTCATGTACTGCCTCGCCGGAGGGTATGAGAGAGAAAGGGAAGGTTAGTTGTGTGTGTGTGAAAGAGACAGTAATTACCCACACTATGTATGTACTGTACTGTACTGTAGTGTCAGTTATTGAACAGCTAACATCCTGCTTCCCTTTTTTTCCCTGCCAAGTTTGGACACCAATACTCCAAACAGTGTCAGTCCGCACATTTTAAACAGCTTTACTAATCCATATTTTGTTTTTTTCAACTTTTATACAAGGTTTGTAAGTTTACATAACATTTCACATAGCACGGGACACAGTCAAGAGAAAGGAGGTACCCATTTATAAAATAAGAATAAAAAAAAGTCATCGCTGCATCTCTAGTTACCACAGGCACATCAGTCATCTCGTATCAGTGGCCAGTGCTTTTGCTCAGATTGCTCCATCTTCTCACTAAGTTATTGCAAATAGTGTTTGAGAAAATGCAAAGTGAAACCATTGTTGTAAAGAAGAAAACACGTCTAAACAATAACAGGAATTAATCTGCTCAAATAAAGAAACGTATCGCTTCCTGAATTCTGGAAAAAAAAAAAAGTTAAACCAGTTTCGCCTGTGTGTCCAAGAATGGAACCAGGTTGTTTTATGCAGTGTAATTGTAATTATCCAATATACAAAAACTACACTTATGTTATATTAACAAATTACTAATAAATGTTTATAGAACTACTCTAACATAGTTGAAATTAACAGGCATATCAGAAAACCAAAACCAGCTAAATTAAGTCTGATAACAAATATTTCACATACATATCATGATCTATGATGTTACATATGACATCATACATAAACCATAATATGTTTCAAAAGAGTATGAGGAAGTGATATAAAGCATAACAAAAGGCAGACTCTCCTAGGTGAGATGGAGCTAAACTGAGCAGGAGCGTTTTCTATCCCCCTGTGTTGTATTATAAATGCAATACACAGCCTGGATCTTGTCTCGCGATTGCCTTTGATTGCTGCCATACATGTAATAATGTGGTTGTGTGGTGTAGCGTCTCTCAGAGTTTGCCAGATGACCTGTCTATGAGCATTCATGATGTGATGTGATTTTTTTTTTTTTTT
>NTHP01000171.1:239164-292473 GCA_003416845.1 Oplegnathus fasciatus | reverse complement strand
CAGGTCACACAGACTGAGGCCAGGGATTTCACCTGAGATCAGGGGCGTGTCCAGGGACTGGCCTGGGGTGGACACCTGAAATCTGATTAGACTGTATAAAAGAAGTCGATGTAGCCACCGTGACGTCACCCATTGGTTGGCAGGCTACCATTTTGAAGCCTCGAGCTTGGCATTATGGCCGTCGCAACCTTGGTTTTTCGGAGCCAGAAGTGACCATATTCGGACAAGAGGGTGGAGCTGAGGAGGAGTGTTAAGTTATCAGCTAACACTAGCGCTAGCTTGTTTGGTTAGCAAGGTGTATCCGTAATTCACGTTAACTGTGATATTAATTGGGATGCTAAGTTTGGCTTGCGAAAAACAGGCTTAAAACAAAATGTACTTACCAGAAAAAATTAACAGCCGACTCCTTAGAGTGTCTTTTAGTACAACTGAATGCTGAACCAGACATTTTTAGGCGACCAAAATGTTACAATTAACTTTCATGAACTGAAAACACTCTGTGAAATGGTCAAAGTTCTAAGACGAAAACACGGACAACACCCAAAAACAAGTTCACGGCTTTTTGAATACACAGTGCCATGGATATGCATTGCTACGCCTCTATCCTCATTGACAAGCCGCCATGATAGCAATTTGTCAATCACAAGGTAGCCACACCCGAAAGCATACCCTGCTTTATCGTCTATTTTTCTCTAAATGGGACCATAATTTATAAAATGAACATCATGCTGTATTGAAGAAGACTTGAAACGAGCAATTGAGACCATAAACTCATTAGGAAAATGTTTAATGAGGTAATAAATCAAGTGAGAAGTAGGGTCATCTCTGTGGAGTCGCCCCCTGCTGGCCATTAGAAAGAATGCAGGTTTAAGGCACTTCCACATTGGCTTCACTTTTCAGACCCGGAAGCTACGTTCACTTCTTTTATACAGTCTATGTCCTAAAGTACGGGTGGCTATCTGTCCGGTTAGAGGTGGGACCTTGGTTCATATTTTGTTGTTGTATTGCAGATTTGAAGTTTTGCGCAATTTTGTCAATACAACATTTTGTCCACACAGGCTTATTTGTTTTAATTTTGTTGGTATTTTATACTGTGATTGTATTTTTGAATGTGTATAGTTTTCTCTTGTATGCAACAATAACAGCAATGACTGTGCCCGGGGCTCTTTGACCTTCTGGCGGACTTGACGTAGGCAGTAATGACAATCTGAACACAAGTGTTCAGCTGGACATGCTGGAGACGCATGATAGACACAGGTGTGATGTGTCTCAGCTGTC
Source organism: Oplegnathus fasciatus (assembly GCA_003416845.1). Taxonomy (NCBI): domain Eukaryota; kingdom Metazoa; phylum Chordata; class Actinopteri; order Centrarchiformes; family Oplegnathidae; genus Oplegnathus; species Oplegnathus fasciatus. Next base: position 291,195 of record NTHP01000171.1, on the reverse strand, counting down.
CACTTGTGTTCAGATCACCGAAATGCATTTTAAAACCAAGTGTAAACAGGCTCTTTGTTGCATGTTATGTTGTGCCCTTCCTTGTGGCTGGTGAGCCTACATGGCAGTGAGGTGACAATATGTTGTCTTTTTGGACTTAGCCCCATGGGGGTAGCCCTGGCACATGCAAGCTCCCCGTCCAGCCCTGACTCTAAGAGGGTGCCCCGGTTTTCCTATTCTGAATGAGTTTGCTGTGTTCACTCTCACCAGAATCATCAGGAGTCTTGAATCACTCTCACCTGGGACACAAAACCCCTTCCAACAAGGTAGTGTTTTTTGGAGGAGCAAGCAAACATGTCAAGTCTTAATGACACAGTCTGTAACAAGCTGCAGCATCTCTGTAGTTTTTGTCAGCTTTTGGTCTGTCTGGTGTAGCAGAGATGACAATTATAGAATCCATTTTACGTCCAGTCATTTCTGTTGCCAACCCAGTTGTGATGAATGTAATTGTGTTAGTTGTGCTCAAAGGATCAAAAAATGACAGCCGTGTTTCTTTCCAGATACAATGTCCTGGTTACTCTGGATAATCCTTAGACTTTAACAGTTTTCATTGGAACTGCCTTCTACCAACGAAAGTTTACAGTGTGTCCTGGATTATCCACAATAACAGGAACACGGTTTCCGGACAGAGGTGTTGCTGTTGAATGTTTTCAATGCAATCTATCAAAGCTGAGAGGGCCATAAAATGTCTCCTCCACTGTACTGGGATGAGGCACAGATCTCAGAGATGAATACATGTATCTTTAAACCCCTGAAAACAAAAACTAAGTTATTTATATGGCTAGATACTGGTAGGTAATTGAGAGGTTTTTTTAATATTATATATTTTACCTTGTCGAGTTTGTTCACCTTCTTTTAAGCTGTATGTATGTCTATTTCTGTGTATGTACTCTAAGAGCAAAGAAGAACCGGAGTCAAATTCCTTGTGTGTGTACACATACCTGGCAAATAAAGCTGATTCTTATTCTGATTTAATATTAAAGAAAATGCCCCATCATGAAAGAAAGCTGACTTCTAAACATTGTTATTTGTTTCTTATATTCCACTGACATCTTCATTTTATGCTTACAAGTCAAAGTGAGAGGCATTTTATATTTTATTGTGTAATTAAAGACAGTCACCACAAGAAACACAAGTCATACCCTTCACCAAATCAATTTCAAGGGTCTTTGCTGCGCCTCATGACACACCTGATATTTTGTATAAATTGGCTTGCAAGGGAAGCATTCAGTCAACAATCCTCTCAGCACTCGTTCACACTCCAGCACTGCTCTACAGGAGGAAGAAACCTGCTCCACTGTGACCATGAGGACTCTGCTGCTGGCCTCTGCTCTCTTTGCAGGACTGTTCTGCACTTTAGCTGCTGTTCTCGTCTTTGTTTCTGCTCCTTCACATGCCTCGTGCAGTACACTGTGGTAAGTTAGGCCTACTGATGTGGTTCAGAGTTTTTCATTTTGTGTCTCTGTACTTGGCAGAGGGCGCTAATATTGTTTCAAATAAAAGCTTGAAATTGTTGATGTTTTTCTTGTTTTAAGCATGAATGTGTCCAAACTGTGTTACTTCTCTTTTTGTAGGCTTTTTCAGCACCTTGTGCTAAAATCAGGACCACAATAGTTGAACAGATTCAAGCATTCAGCCCTCTGGTCGGCTGTGATCAATGTCAGTATATGGTAAGAACCACTTTTTTATGTATGTGAATGGTGCTTTTAATTGTTTTATATTATTTACAAATGTCGGTTAGTATGTAAAAAAAATCAAATATTTAATCTAACAATATGTTGTTTTCTATTCCAGCCTGTGTCAGCCACTCCTGTATCTATCAAAGCCAACCACACTTCCCTGGACGGCCTCCAGGCTGAAAGTCTAACCTTCATCTTCAGTCCCACAAAGACTGGTGGCTGCCGTGTGCCTGTGAGTATCAATGATGCTCATTTTTTATTACTGACTTCCATTAATCAAGAAGTCAGAGGAAAATATAAATTGACACGGCAGCAAGTTGCTTTTATGAAGTTATAATTATGGCTTCATAACAAAGCATACTTATAAACATTCATTGTTAGAAATTATTTATAATATATTCATTATATACTTCCTTTAGTTGATGTATATCCTCTGCCAACAAAACAGGCTTTGTGGTTTTTATCTTCTTATCATCGAGAGCAAGTCCTCACATCATCCTCATTCACATATTATTATGTTTATATTTAAAATGACTGCACTTCATGTGGCCCAGAATTTGTTTTTAGTTGTACATTATGATAATCAACTTACATGATAAGGGTCTTGAGGTCACTGCTGCTTTATTTCCTAATCCTGAGACCTTGACTGGAAGAGCGTCCCTGTGTCAAAATCTAGTTTCAAGACTTTTATTATTTCAGTTTTGTGCTTACACGTTGCATATTCCTAAATTAATTTGTGTATATTCAAATTACCACATGGCAAACTGGGGCCAGGTAGTATTTCACATTGCACAGAAGATGGGAGGAATGAGGGGTTAATAGGGGCACACCAGCTCATTTTTTCCCAAGGACCCCTTAGCAGAATAATTGCTATAGCTAAGAAATAATTTAATGATTTATAAAGCAGTTATAAATGTTTGGAAACCACTAATAACGTCATTAGTAACAGTGCATGAACCCTAATTTAAATAAGCATTTATTAAACTTATTTACTTTTTATTTACCAGGCACTGTCCACTTCTGTTGGATTTATCAGCACTCTCAATAATGGACTCAACTACTGCAACCTCTACAACCTGCTGTCAGGTGAGTTCAGGAGCCAGGATCATTTTATTTCTTATAGACATTAATTATCTTGCAATGCCTTGTTCTGTGCTATGACAGGAAAGTTTGACGTTATTTTGAAATTGTTATTTGTTGCTGTGCTGCAGCTTTTTTTTAAACTAAAAATATGAAATTCAGTACCACCCTGCGTTTATACAGTATAAACATTATGTGTGAATGTGAAATGGTCTAATTTCCATCCATGTTTTGATTGTAGCGAGCGGACTCACCTCAGCACCGGGCTTCATGGAGATTATCAATGAATGGGCTTGCCCAGGCTACGGACTCGCCACCTGTAAAGCCTAACAAGCTTTAAAATCGAAGTTACTTCACCAAATCATGTTATGGTTTTGTTACATTTAAATTAGAAACAGTTGTTTTCCCCTTAGGTCCAGGTATCTCTGACTAATACTTGATATATTAATATATTCTTATACTGTACAGTAGAAAGAGAAACACCAATAAAAAGTTACAGTTTCATTATGCTCTTCGCGTGTGTGCATGTGTATTTTTCCATCTTGCAACTGGGCATGGAGATGGAGCCATCCCTCGAAAAAGACTCTAGTTTGAATCACACCGCATCACTTTCTCCCCTCCTGTTCAGAAGCCTCAGGTTTGGACTGTTCCAAATGGCCGAGCGGGAATATTGTTGTGTTAATTACAGAAACAGCAGAGTGTGGACAGGTGGTGTGACGACCCTCTCTTCTTCTTTCCCCTGGCTTCCAGCTCCTCAGTTTTGTTGAATATCTCCAGGGGTGTGATTCTTGCTTCAAGTGTGAGAGGTCCTGAGTTCAAATCCCATAAAAGCCCCTATTGTTACAACCTGGCTCTAGGTCGGACAAAGGAAATGAAAGAACACAAGAGTTATAAGTAAAAAGGGTTAATTTTACAAAACTAAAAGAGAAATTAAACTAAGACTGGCTTATACAGTATAGTCTTGCAGCCAGACCAGGTGCACCAAATTCTACTAGTGACCCAACGCCACCCACCGGGCTTCTGGAGGCCATGAAGTCCTGCCCAGACAAGACGACTGTCCCTGCACTAGTGCCCTCTCCTGATGGAGACAAGATGTACAATCACTGTAGGTGATACTGGTGATAAATCATGCAGATAAATCATGGCCTCGTTTGAATTTGCCAAACAGTGGAATTCACTGTTTGGGCTAATAAAGTCAGCCAATTAAAGATGATCAACGCTCTATAAAGTCTAACATTCTCAAAATGTCAATCATTCTCCTTCTTTTTTTCACCATGGCAGCAGAAAGTTTACAAATCTCATGTCAGTCAAAATGCAGGTAACTGTTTGCTTTCACTGTTGTTGCTGTATATGCTCACACAGGTACAGAGTGTTATGCTGGAATTTATTTACAATAAATACATGACACGTGTCAGGTGTAATTGGTTACCATGCCAATTTTTCCAGGTCACAGTTCATTTATTTGAGCTTTGCACTCCACACTGCCTATCAGGGATTTGCCACTTCTCATAGAAAACTTGACACTTTCTGTCACTTTTGGCTCCCATTCTTTCGTTTTTATAAGAAACAGCCATGTTGATCGTGAGGAGCACGATGGGATCGCCAAGGGCAACAGATGCGTTCACAGGATCTTTAACAGTTCAAGAGTCCTCCCTACAAAGGGCTCATCACACACACACACACACACACACACACACACACACACACATATATATAAGCATTGAGAATTGAGTGGTCAAACATCAAAATCAGGCAAGTCATTTGAAAGGTGTTTTTTTTTCTTCTTTTTGGGTCAACCCCTCACGCATGATCTCACCCATGAGTTGACTGATGGTCATTTTCTTCTTGTGAACATTATCTTTATTAAACCTTTATTTTTTAAATCATCTCATTTGGTCTTGTTTGTTTTTATGAATTGTCTTATTTTCTTTTTTGTGTTTCATATGTTTATGCTTTTTTATGCTTTATATAAAGAACTTTCGAATTCTATATACAGTAAATAAACTTGCCTTACAGTTTCTGTATCAGTAACACGATGCAGTGAGAAGTCCATCATTAGTGCAGCGAAGCCATGCTACCATTTCATTGTCTTCCTTCTCTAAGCCTGTAGCTTCATTTAAACGGCAGCTTTAATTTGGAACAAGTAAACTTGTTCTTGTGAGTATCCCCACACCTGCCTTACACAAAAGGAAAGCCCCTATTTAGGAGCTTGGTTCCAGAGATCTTGGTATTGAGCCTACAGGCCTATTGCTCCCCACAACAGCAGCTCCCAGGGCCGCAGGGGCGCAAACACAGTTCCAACAAGGTAGTGGTTTTCAGAGGGGCAAGTAAACAAGTAAACAACCCTTAATGACACATGTGAACATTTAGTCTGTAACAAGATGCAGCATCCCTGTAGTTTTCATCAGTTTTTGGTCCCTTTTATGTCCAGCTGTTGAAATGTTGTAAATTGCAGGGCTCAGTGCAAAAGTGGGTCATTCCTGTAAAAAAAATTTCAGATTGGATTAACTGTGTCTGAGTATCATGGCACTGCTGCTGATATTGCCCCTGCTCCAAAAGTAACTCCTATAAAGATGATGTCTCTGTGTGATCTCTTATGTGTGCGTACTATTGTGAGGTTGTGTGTGTGTGTGTGTGTGTGTGTGTGTGTGTGTGTGTGTGTGTGTGTGTTGTTTCAGTGACTGTGGCTGAATGAATATAACTGCCCTTTATAACATCACAAGATTCTTCAATTACACAGTAGTCATTGTAGTTGGTTTCTTTTAGCTTTACATCCGGGTGCATAATGGTCACAGTGACCACATGAATAACAACTGATGTGCGTGAAATCATTTAATTCTTCTTTAACATTGTAGAGTGATTCACAAAGCAGGTGACCATTTATATGTGTGGATTTGAAAGAGAAAAGAAAACACATTTCACACTTACCTCTGGTGATATCAAGACATGCAGATAGTTTTGATTTTTTTCTGCCCAAGTTTTGAGATGTCTTTCTCTGGAATTTCTGTTGCCACCACAATATAACTGTGGTAATATAATTGTGTTAGTTGTGCTCAAAGGATCAAAACATGACATTAAAAATTATTATCATATTAACAGCCATGTTTCTTCCCAGACACAATATCTTGGTTACTCTGGGTAATCCTTAGGCCTTGCTGAATACAGTTTTCATTGGAACTACTTTCTGCTAAAGAAATAGACAGTATTTACAGTGTGTCCTGGATTATCCACAATAACAGGGACGCTGTTTTTCGACAGAGGTGTTGCTGCTGAATGTTTTCAATGCAAACTACCAAAGCTGACTGGGCCACAAAATGTCACCTCCATTGTACTAGGAGGTGGCACAGATCTCAGAGATGAATACATGTAACTTAAAATCCCTGAAAACAAAATCAAAATTATTTACATGGCTAGATACCGGTAGGTAAGTGAGAAAATATGTGGTTTTTTTTCAATATTATATATTTTAATATTAAAGAAAGTGCTCCATCATGAAAGAAAGCTGACTTCTAAACATTGTTGTTTCAGAGGCATTATAAATTCATAAAAATGTGATGTGCTTGAGTATTTGCACAATTCAAAGCGAGAGGCATTTTATTGTGTAATTAAAGACAATCAGCACAAAACCACCAAGTCAGACAATCACCACAAGACACACAAGTCATACCCTTCACCAAATCAATTTCAAGGGTCTTTACTGGGCCTCATGACAAGCCTGATATTTTGTATAAATTGGCTTGCAAGGGAAGCATTCAATTCACAATCCTCTCAGCACTCGTTCACACTCCAGCACTGCTCTACAGGAGGAAGAAACCTGCTCCACTGTGACCATGATGACTCTGCTGCTGGCCTCTGCTCTCTTTGCAGGACTGTTTGGCTCTTTAGCTGCCGTCCCTTTGACCGCCCCTGTCCCTGCTCCTTACCATGCCTTCTGCAGAACAATGTGGTGAGTTAGGATTGCTGATCTGGTTCTGAAGTTGTCCTTTTATGTCTTAGTATTTGAATCTGATGGTTTTTTCAGTATACTATGATTTGACACATTTTACTCTGAATTGTTGATGCTCTTTCTTGTTTCAAGCATGAATGTGTCCAAACAGTGTTTCTTCTCTTTTTCTAGGCTCTTTGCAACACCTTGTGCTGAAATCAGTACTAAAGTAGTTAAACAGATTGAAGCCTTCAGCCCTCTGACTGGCTGTGATGAATGTCAGTATATGGTAAGAACCACTCTTCTGTTAATGTACATGATGGGTAAAAAAGAAATCAAAACTAATATCAATGTAAAAGAAATATTTAGTCTAACGATATGTGTTTTTCTGTTCCAGCTTGTGTCTGCCACCCCTCTCTTTATCAAAGCCAACCACACTTCCCTGGACGGCCTCCAGGCTGAGAGCATCACTTTCAGATTGAGGCCCACCATACTGACCGGTGGCTGCCTTGTGTCTGTAAGTACTGTTTTTTATTACAAAAGTAAAGTAATTCCTTTGGTTGTGGTGTATTCTCTATTGTCTCTTGAAGAGGGCGTCACATAATTCTGACCAATAACAATATATGTAACTGTAATTACTGACACTGTTATTCTAATGTTAAATATAACTACAGTCATGATTGTCTTTTGGAAAAGACAAAGAAATAGGTTGACAGAGGATTTACACTACAATAACCAAAGAAACCCTATAAGTAAATATGGACTCACAATCTGGCAACAAAGTACTATTACTATTGATCTGTAAATAGGTTGAAAACCACTGATAAAGTCATTAATAAAGAGTGTGTAAACCCCAGTACAAACTGGTGAGATTTATCTATTGATTCATCCACTTGCTTCCTTACCAGGCACTGTCTGCTTCTCTTGGATTCACCAGCCTGCTCGATAATGGACTCAACTACTGCAACCTCTACAACCTGCTGTCAGGTGAGTTCAGGAGACAGGATCAAAGATCAAAGCCTGACACTATTTTGGATGATCAGTTTTCATGTTATAGGTTAAGTGCTCCTGTTTTACTGAAATATAAACTTTAGAGACATTTTTGTTTTATGAATGCCAAGGAGTATTAAGCATGAATGTGGACCAGTCTAATTTCCATCCATTTGTGTTTGTGAATGAATGTTTTGATTCTAGCGAGTGGACTCACCTCAGCACCAGGCTTCATGGAGATGATCAATGAATGGGCTTGTCTGGGCTACGGACTCGCCACCTGTAAAGCCTAACAAGCTTTAATATCAAAATTACTTCATCAAATCATGTCATAATTTTGTTGTATTTGAATTAGAAACAGTTGTTTTCCCCTTAGGTCCAGGTATCTCTATCAATACTTGATATATTAATATATTCTGTATATACAGTACCCCTGTCTATAGAGTGAGAAACACCAATAAAGTGTTGCAATTTCATGATGCTCTCTGCGTGTGTGCATGTGTATTTTTCCATCTTGCAACTGGACACAACAACCTGGCTCTAGACTGAACAAAGGGAAGGAGATAACAGTAGTTAAAACGAAAAAAAGCTTCATCTTACGTAACTAAAAGAGAAATTAAATGAAGACTGACTGACTGGCTTATATAATCTTGCAACCAGACCAGGTGTGCCAAATTCTACTGATGACCCCACACCACCCACCAGGCTGCTGGAGGGAGAGGCCACTCAGTCATTTTCCAGACAAGACTGTCCCTGCACTGGTGCTCTCTCCTGATCGAGACAAGATGTACAATTACTGTAGGTGATATTGGTGGTAAATCTGGATAAATCATGGCCTGGTTGGAAATTCCAAACAGTTGCAGTGGAATTCACTCTTTGGGCTAACAACGTCAGCCAGTTCAAGAATATCAATGCTCGATGAAGTCTAACATTCTCGAAATTTCAATTATTCTCCTTTATTTCACCATGAAGAAAGAAAGTTTACAAACTCAAATCTCATGTTCAGGTCACACAGACTGAGGCCAGGGATTTCACCTGAGATCAGGGGCGTGTCCAGGGACTGGCTAAGTTTGGCTAGCGAACAACAGGCTTAAAACAAAATGTGCTTACCAGAAAAAATTAACAGCCGACTCCTTAGAGTGTCTTTTAGTACAACTGAACGCTGAACAAGACATTTTTAGGCGACCAAAATGTTACAATTAACGTTCATGAACTGAAAACACTCTGTGAAATGGTCAAAGTTCTAAGACAAAAACACGGACAACACCCAAAAACAAGTTCACAGCTATTTGAATGTACACAGTGCCATGGATACGCATTGCTACACCTCTATCCTCATTCACAAGCCGCCGTAGTAGTGACTTGTCAATCACAAGGTAGTCATGCATTAAAGCATACCCTGCTTTATCGTCTATTTTTGAACTTTCATCATGATGAACATCATGCTGTATTAAAGAAGATTTGAAACTAGTGATTGAGACCATAAACTCATTAGGAAAATGTTTAATGAGGTAATAAATCAAGTGAGAAGTAGGGTCATCTCTGTGGAGTCGCCCCCTGCTGGCCATTAGAAAGAATGNNAGGTTTAATGCACTTCCACATTGGCTTCATTTTTCAGACCCTCTTTTATAAGTTGCAGCTGACTTTGTCCATCCAATCTCTACAGCTGAAATAGCCTGTACATGTATATTGGTTCTTGAAACATTTTTGTTTTCTTAGCTAGCCCATGCAAACAAATCTTTCGCTTCTCTGGTGACAGACTTACGTAATAACTGTGCACAGGGCTCTTTGACCTTCTAGCGGACGTGACATAGGCAGTAACGACATCTGAACACAAGTGTTCAGCTGGACACTCTGGAGACGCATGATAGACACAGGTGTGATGTGTCTCGGCTGTCCACTTGTGTTCAGATCACCGAAATGCATTTTAAAACCAAGTGTAAACAGGCTCTTTGTTGCATGTTATGTTATGCCCTTCCTTGTGGCTGGTGAGCCTACATGGCAGTGAGGTGACAACATGTTGTCTTTTTGGACTTAGCCCCATGGGGGTAGCCCTGGCACATGCGAGCTCCCCGTCCAGCCCTGACTCTAAGAGGGTGCCCCGGTTTTCCTATTCTGAATGAGTTTGCTGTGTTCACTCTCACCAGAATCATCAGGAGTCTTGAATCACTCTCACCTGGGACCCATTTGCTTTGGGAGACCCTACAAGGACCTATTTTCCCCAACAGCTCCCAGGGCCACAGGGACACAAAACCCCTTCCAACAAGGTAGTGTTTTTTGGAGGGGCAAGCAAACATGTCAAGTCTTAATGACACAGTCTGTAACAAGCTGCAGCATCTCTGTAGTTTTTGTCAGCTTTTGGTCTGTCTGGTGTAGCAGAGATGACAATTATAGAGTCCATTTTACGTCCAGTCATTTCTGTGGCCAACCCAGTTGTGATGAATGTAATTGTGTTAGTTGTGCTCAAAGGATCAAAAAATGACAGCCATGTTTCTTTCCAGATACAATGTCCTGATTACTGGATAACCCTTAAACGTTATTGTGAACAGTTTTCATTGGAACTACCTTCTACCAAAGAAGTAGTTTACAGTGTGTCCTGGATTATCCACAATAACAGGGACACAGTTTGTGGAGGTGTCACTGTTGAATGTTTTCACTGCAAACTACCAAAGCTGAGAGGGCCACAAAATGTCACCTCCATTGTACTAGGAGGAGGCACAGATCTCAGAGATGAATACATGTATCTTAAAACCCCTAAAAACAAAATCAAAATTATTTACATGGCTAGATACAGGTAGGTAAGTGATAAAATATGTGTTTTTTTAACATATATATTTTAATGTTAAAGAAAGTGCCCCATCATGAAAGAAAGCTGACTTCTAAACATTGTTGTTTGTTTCTCATATTCCATTGACATCTTCATTTTATGCTTACAAGTCAAAATGAGAGGCATTTTATTGTGTAATTAAAGACAATCAGCACAAGGCCACCAAGTCAGACAATCACCACAAGACACACAAGTCATACCCTTCACCAAATCAATTTCAGGGGTCTTTACTGGGCCTCATGACAAGCCTGATATTTTGTATAAATTGGCTTGCAAGGGAAGCATTCAGTCCACAATCGTCTCAGCACTCGTTCACACTCCAGCACTGCTCTACAGGAGGAAGAAACCTGCTCCACTGTGACCATGAGGACTCTGCTGCTGGCCTCTGCTCTCTTTGCAGGACTGTTTGGCTCTTTAGCTGCTGTCCCTGTCACCGCCCCTGTCCCTGCTCCTCACCATGCATTCTGTAGAACAATGTGGTGAGTTAGGATTGCTGATCAGGTTCTGAGGCCATCATTTTATGTCTTAGTATTTGAATCTGAGAGGTTTTTTGTCAGGAGTGTTCAATATACTATGATTTCAAATGAAAACTTTAGACATTTTATTCTGAACTGTTGATGCTCTTTCTTGATTCAGGCATGAATGTGTCCAAACAGTGTTTCTATCTAACATCAATGTAAAAGAAATACTTATTCTAACAATATGTGTTTTCCTGTTCCAGCTTGTGTCTGCCACTCCTGTATCTATCAAAGCCAACCACACCTCGCTGGACGGCCTCCAGGCTGAGAGCATCTCTTTCAAATTGAGGCTCACTGTACTGACCGGTGGCTGTCGTGTGACTGTAAGTATCAATGATGTTCATTTTAACAGTGACTTCCGTTACATATATGAAGTGATACAGCAGTAAGTTTCTTCTATAAAACTGTATTCATAGCTTTACAACAAGATATAAAGGCTCCACTCTTTTTCTCAGTGATTATCAAAAAATCTGTGAAAAACTGTTTTATTGCTAGTCATTTTAGCTTCCACTTTTGTGGTCTCAGAACCTTCTTTTTAATTCATGCATTATGAGAGATGAGCTACTGCTGAAAAAGACAAAGACATAGGTTGACAGAGGATTTACAGTACAGTAACCAAAGAACTCCTATAAGTAAATATGGGCTCACAATCTGGCACCAAAGTATGTGTTGAAAACCACTGATAAAGTCATTAATAACAGTGTGTGAACCCCAGTATAAACTGGTGAGATTCATCAATTGATTCATCTACTTGCTTCCTTACCAGGCACTGTCCGCTTCTCTTGGATTCACCAGCCTGCTCGATAATGGACTCAACTACTGCAACCTGCTGTCAGGTGAGTTCAGGGGCCACTATTTTGGATGATCAGTTTTCATGTTATAGGTTAAGAGCTTCTGCTTTGTTTTACTGAAATATAAACTTTAGAGACACCTTTGTTTTATGAATGTCGAGGAGTATTAAGCATGAATGTGGAACGATCTAATTTCCATCCATTTATTTGTGAATGAATGTTTTGATTCTAGCGAGTGGACTCACCTCAGCACCGGGCTTCATGGAGATGACCGATGCATGGGCTTGTCTGGGCTACGGACTCGCGACCTGCAAAGCCTAAAAAGCCTCCATTTTGAAATTACTCGAGAAAATAATGGCAAGAATGTGTTACATTTGAATTAGAAACGCTGTTTTTCCCCTTAGGTAGACTAATGTATGTATCCTTGACAAAAATACCAATAAAAAGTTGCAAGTTTATTATGCTCTCTGCATGTGTGCATTTAATTTTTTTATCAGAGTTTGGACAGATCATTAAGATCTTGACATAATGTACTTTTTCAGGGTTTTCATGCCTCACACTGCTGATACATATTGACTTGGGGCAAGTGAAGATTTCCAGTGTGAATTCCCTCTTTTAGGCAATGTTTAATGGTTCCAGAGGACAGGAAATGCTGAGACTTGATAGAACTGGATGTCATCCAGTTGAAGTGGGGAAATGCAGTCGAGGCTCTTACAACTCCTCCCTTTGTGCTTACTGACGATGACATGCTGTAACACGCATTTGATTGTAAGAAATTTAGTGGTCAGATGACAGACTGGCAAACAATTTTTCATTCTTTTAATTATTTACACAGCTGGCATTTCCAGGTCAGTGGCCTCTCAAGGGGACAAAACTAAGCTGAATGAATAAGTAGTAAAATCCTAATGATAAAAGCCACTTCTTTGGTAACTAGGTGTTCAGGGGCAAGTGGCCTGGGAGTTGAGACTCGGGCTGATACCTGGGAACCTGGGGCTTGGGCTGACACCTGGGAACCTGGGGCTGGACAGAGGCAGAGCAGGAAGCCCCAGGCCATCCGCCAGCAGAGGAGGGCCAAGACAGAGCCAGGGACCTCAGGCGGGCGGTGAGGGCAGAACCCTTCAGGAGGCCGGCAGTGAAGGCGGATCCCTCAGGAGGCCAACCCCGCAACAGGGCAGCAGGACTGGAGGTCTGCCACAGGACAACAGGACTGGAGGCCGGTGACAGGAGGGTTGAGCGGGAGGTCAGTGGAGCCAGGGAAACTGGAGACTGCTGCAGCTCAGGCTCAGCAGATTGCTGCAGCTCTGGAGCTGGTGGCCGCTGCAGCTCTTGAGCTAGGGATTGCTGCAGCTCAGGCTTAGTAGATTGCTGCAGCTCAGGCTTAGTAGATTGCTGCAGCTCAGGAACAGGTGGCTGCTGCAGCCCTGGAACTGGTGGCTGCTGCAGCTCAGAAACCAGGGACTGCTGCAGCACAGGAGCCAAGGACCACTGTAGCACAGGGACTGGAGGCAGATGCAGCTCAGCAGGAAAAGGTGTCGGCCGGGCTGTTGACTGGGGTTCCGCCTGGGCGTCAGCAGAGACAGCCGACTGGGTTTCAGGCATGGTGTCGGCAGTGATGGACCGGGGACCAGAAAGTTCACGCTTGGTGTTGGCAGGGAGAGCCGACAGGGGACCAGAAAGTTCAGGCAGGAAGTTGGCGGGGACAGCCCACAGGGGACCAGAAAGTTCAGGCTGGAAGTTGGCAGGGCCACCGACGGAGAACCAGGAGTTGGTGTTGGCAGGGCCACCGACAGAGAACCAGGAGTTGGTGTCGACCGGGCCGCCGACGTGGAACCAGGAGCTGGTGTCGGCCGGGCAACTGATGGAGGACTGGGCAGTACTGGTGGCAGCCCTGTGGAGCTGGGCAGCGGAGTCTCAGGAGCACTGGGAGGTACAGGTTGCTGATGACGTCAGGAGCCACGTCTCCCTCTGTGGCCTCCACGGGACCCCGTGAAAATAGCCAGGCGAGTACCCTCCCAAGGAGACTGCTGGCTAGCCGGAACAGGATAGGCAGGCTGCAGGCTTAGGAACCTGAGCCGAATCAACGGGAGTTCAGGGTGAGGTGAGAGCTGGTTGCTAGAGAACTGGGAAGGCAGCTGGAGGCTAGCAGACTGGAGGCTAGCCGACTGGGGGCTAGCAGGCCAAAGATCAGGCAGGAAGCTAGCGGGCTGGTTGCTAGCAGGCTGGGATACAGGCTGAGGTGAAGACAGAGAGCTAATGGGCTGGTTGCTAGCAGGCTGAATACTAGCACGCTGGAGGCTAGCAGACAAGAGGGCCAGAGTGGTGGTTAGTTCCTCTTTAAGTCCAGCAGCCGCCTCTCTAGCCCAGGCTTAACAGCAAATACCCAGAGGGCCAGGGTAAGAGCTGCCTCCTTGCGCTCAAGACAGTCATTTTCAGTCATTTGAAGCAGGGATGAAATGAAGTGAAGTGCCTCACCTATTTGCTCATGGGAATAGTCTCTGTCTGCTGGGTCCATATTGGTCAGTTCGCTCTGTTATGGTGGTGCAGGGTGGACCCAAGCGCAGACAGCACGGAGGCAGAGTAGGTACAGAACAAAAGGTATTTATTGAAAGGCTTACTGCAGAAACAGGCAGGATCCAGCAAGCACGGGAAACACATGGACAAAACACAGACGAACTGACAAAGAACAAAGGAAGGGGACTGATATATATAGTGAATGGCTGATAGGGAAGTGTAGACAGGTGAGTGGACTAACGAGGGACAGGTGAAACTAATCGGGGCGGAGCAGGCAATCAAACAGGCAGGAAACACACAAGGGCAGGACGTGTCCGAAATGAGAGGAGAGGTAAGCATACAAAATAAAACTGGAAATGTGCATAACTAAACTGAAAACAGACAAAGACACGGCTAGTGCAAGGAACGAGACAACACAGAACACAACAAGAGGGAGACAAACAGGATCACAGAGAACACAGGGAGGGGGAAACACTAGGAAATACTAGGGAGATGACTAGGGTACGGCCACAGCCGTAATACTAGGGGAGGTAGTTAGCCTCTTTTGTCTTTAGTGGTGTCTGTATTTGTGTTTGGTTGGTGTTGTTTTTCTAGCTGGGCAGGCCTCTGTTGGAAAATGTTTTCTTTTTTATTACTAATATCATCAATTTATAAACAAAGATGTTTTTTTCTAACTTTAATGTTGCTTTTTGCTCATTTTCACGTATGTTTGATATTTTAGAGGAAAGATTTTAGATGCTTTCAGCATATAAAAGCTATAATACCAGGCTTTTATCAGTGCTGCATCTCAACCCTACATCATAGTAAACCTATAATGTAACACTGTAAACACATAAACAAACACATCCACATAACTTGGCATTACCTCTAACTGCTGTGACTTAAGGCACGAGGAGAGTCTAATCGCTAAAAGACCAATAGCTCACATCTTTGATCTGATCAGTTTCAATCTGCCTCACTGGCCCTCGTGACAGGCCTTTTAGATCTGAGTTTTCCTTGGAAATGTATACACTTGCTCAGTCACAAGCTCAGATTTTGCAGTGATACTTCACTCCGCAGTGCAAGCACACAGCAGACTCTCACTTTCCACATTGAAGAAACCTGCTTCACTGCAACCATGAGGCCTCTGCTGCTGGCCTCTGCTCTCATCGCGGGACTGTTTGGCACTTCAGCTGCCAGCCCTGTACCTGTTCCTTACCATGCTTTCTGCAGGACACTCTGGTAAGACTCACTAATCTGCCTTTATTGTTTCTTTGTGTCTTTGTATTCAAGTTTAGAAGGAAATGTTGTCATTTATGATTGTCAAACATGAGATACAATGAAAACATCAACTGTTGCCGATTGCTGTCATTTCAAGAATAATGTGTCCATACTGTGATAATTGCTCCAGGCTGTTTGGGCTGCCTTGCGCTGACGTCGGTACCAAAATGGTGCAACAGATTCAAGCCTTCAGTCCTGTGAATGGCTGCGAAAAATGTCACTATATAGTAAGTTTTTGTTGCTTTTCTGGTGACTGACATGTTTGAAAACACAGGCAGTAACTGAATCAATGTAATACACTTATACTTTACATATAAATATGTTTCTGTACTGATCATCAACATACAAGCCTGTGTTTGCAAACATTATTGAATGAAACAAACCTTTAACAATATCAGAAAACATTAAGTGGACTCTTTTTTTATTTAGCCCCAAATCACAAATCATAATTTTTTAGGGGGGTTTACACAACATGCGCCACCCTGCATCTTTAGACCTTTAATTTGGATAAGAAAAAACTATTATTATAACTGTTATTAATAACTTGGTCAAGTTTGTGTATTAAATTTGGTCAATGGGGTTTTCTTTTGTGTTTTTAAGCACTTTCTAACACTAATCATACTACTATATCCACAGGGGCCAGTCTTTTAAACGCGTGACTGTAAATCTTAATTTTAATTTAAGTCTTCATTTGCTGTGATATTACTAATGAGTTTCTATTTAATATATCCAGTAATAACATACAGTACATTATATGGCCAAAAGTATGAGGACACCCCTGTCCATACTTTTATGTGTGCTTTTGGCCTGAGGCTGTTTTTCATGGTTTGGGATCAGCCCCCTAGTTTAAATTTTGGAAAAACGTAAAGCTACAGCATGTTGGTCTTTTTAGACAGTTGGTTGCCTTGGGTTTCTGAGCACTTGACTGGACAGCACAGAGCTCTGATATCTGAGTGTCCATATACTTTTGGCCAGTTAGTTTTCAGTGCGTATAAACAGCACAAAATGACTGAAGATCTCTGAACACCCGCGTTGTCTTCTGTTCCAGCTTGTTTCGGCCACCAACGCATCGATCCAGGCCCACCACACTTCCTCAGACAACCTGCATATTGAGAGCATAGAGCTCACCCTACATACCACCATCCTGACCGGCAGCTGCCGTGTGTCTGTAAGACACACTAATATTCAGTCTTTCACATAAATCCCCTAAATCTGGTGAATAACACATATAAACTTTTGTTTGCAACAGGCTCAGTCTGCTTCTCTTGCATTCACCAGCCTTCTTGACGGCGGCCTCAACTACTGCAACCTCCACGACCTCCTGACAGGTGAGTGTCTGTTTCTAACTTGGATGAATTATCTTATTATGAATGCTACTAAGTTTGTAACCTTCTTTTTGAATCTTTTGATTTTAGCAAGTGGCCTCAACTTGGCACCGGGCTTCATGGAGATGACAAGCGAATGGGCTTGCCTTGGCTACAGATTCGCCACCTGTAGAACATAACAAGCTTGCAGTTACACAATTGTGGCTTGATTATGTTGCTTTTGTTGCATCTTCATGCTTTTGAAAATGTATACAAACGTTTCAGTCAATGCTGATGAGGGTCATGATTAGGCCTTCTGCCTGTAACTCTGTTCTGCACATCTGAGTCATGTTTTTGTCATTGATACATGTGAAATGAAAGAGTTCTTATTGAATATAGATAAATGTCATTAATTCACATCCCTGACCTTGTTATAATTCATGAAATAAAAGCATAAAAGCTGAGTAAAAAGTAAGATATAACAACAAGCATGTGTGCATGAATAATGTTTAAGGTTGTATGTACTGTTTTATGTCGTTTCTGTTGACAAAAACATCATCTTCTTCATCATGGGATAATAAGAACAAATAAATCCACTGAAATGTCCCATCCACTTACATATTCTGTGAAATTGCTGTATTCTTGATTTACATGGTAAAATGCGTGATGGTCATTCACAAGTCAGATGACTTTTCTTGGCTGGACATACTCGACATGGAAAATCACAGAATCAGGAGGCTTGGCAGTCAGTGGTGGAAGTCTACATACATTGGCTAAAAACACATAACTTGTAACATTCTTTATTCCCCTTTATTCCCCTTGAACCACATTAGGACCAGAGAATCGCCAACAAGCGCAAGCCTGTGCTACTTCCCTCCCCTAACACACACACACACAACCAGCAGAATCAGAGCTGAAAGTCGCATCGCTGATTTTCTGCAATGTCAAAAAAAAAAACGTGAGCATTAGGAACATAGGAAACACAGGAAATGTATATTTCTAATTAAATAAACCAGTTGACATTATATGGTTTGTCTCTTCTGGAACCATAAAACACTGAGGTCCACTGTAACTAACTCCATTTGGTTTTCTTTCATCTGTGTATGAAAGTAGGCAAGTAAATGAATGTACAGATTTGCACATAAAATATTAAAATTGACCAGCAAAATCAACAGCATATTTGTACTGTATAATCTTACCATATATTGTATAATTTCGTACACATAACATCCCCTATATTGCCCAGCACTAATGTGTGATATCACATAGTTGTACTGGAAAGGAAAGCAAGAGCAACTGAAGAAAAATGGTGGTAAAATAATTACCTGTCCATAGCCAACCAAAATAAAAACATTGGAAAAAGAGTAAAAAGCTGCAGTGACAGAGAATACTTCCCACTCTTTATACTACGGCACCTCTCACACACCATTCACCACGGGCCCGGCAACCTAAAAAACATACATTTGAACACAAAACTGGCGTATCCCTCCAAAACAGACTACATGACTTCAAAATTTGTTTTAAATGTCGTTTGGAGACAATATAAAAGTGATGACTTGCAAGAAAAGCAGTAATGTCCTTATAATGAAGTCCAAGGTTAAAATATAGCTCAACTAACTCCTGTATAACATGTATAACAACCCAACATGCAACTCTTAGCAACCAAGCTTAATCTCATCTGCTAAGATGACATTTTAATCATAAATGTTCATAGGAAACAACATTGCTGGTTTTCATATAGGCCATATAGGGGTTTCTGGGGGTTTATAGGCCATATAGGTAGTACTGTCATTTCCACACCGAAACATAGCAGGCCGAGATGCACTGGGTGGTCTCCTGTGTGCGCCAGATATCCCGTGCGCACACAATACTTTCTCGTGAGCAAGGAAAACTTTTTCCTGCTCACAGGATCATTTCTGGTGTGAACCAGAAGATTTTTTTTTTTTGCCCATGTCCCCTTAGGGGCTCCATAGTTATGACATAATGTAGTATGGATACTATAACTATGGACAATAAGGAGTGATGTTTCAGAATGAGCAAAAGGAAGTGAAGATATTGTCACTCTACATTCTACATTTAAATAGAGTAAAATGAGTAATCACCTTTTGTAAAACACCTGTGAAATTCATCAATTTCCTCCAGACTCTGTGTGAGGCTAAACAAGGCCTAAAGATGACAGGAGCTCTTTTGAGAGGGATAACAATGAAAATGGAGCATGAATAATTATTTTAGTGTTAAAGAGTCTTGTGGATAGCGTGACAAAAGCCGATTGTTATGCATCATGCTTTTGTATGAATAATCACTTTACAGTCATTCTCAGGGCGACCTTTTGTGTAACCCACTTTAACAGTCTAGTCAAAAAGAAAGAAAGAAAGAAGAAATGAGCGCACCAGACTACAGCATTACAATCAGAGTAATGGAATTACTGGAGATTTTTTTTTTGCACCATTTTCTGTAAAGTTCAAGAAAGTTCCAGCAGGAACTTCAGGCTGGGAGATGTTGGCAGGTCTGGCAACAAGAATGGCATCGTGTTCAAAGTCCAACATTTAGTCAAACAGTAACGTTTCCTGTCTGCACGCTTTATAGTGTCAACATGCTTTAACTTGAAATATAGCAGCCTGTGTGAGTAATTTCCCTGATGATCTAAATATTAACTGCTATGTTTTTATTGATTATGTTCATTCCCTTGTGTGGAGACAGCTGAGTTGTAAGTTTTGATACGCGATCATGTAAATTCCAATTTTTCCAGAAAGGAATGGTTAAGTTCCTGTGCTTCAGCAAAAATACAACATTTTTCTTCACAAAGGTGGCTTTTATTTAGTAAATCCATTCTCTTAAATCATGTGACAGGACAGACACTTCAACCATGACAAAACACACATTTCAGATTTCACATTCATTTGCAGCCAGAAAGTCCGTACCCGAGGCAGAGCCACTCGTTGGTGAACTCTACGAAGCCTGGAGCTTTGGTGAGTCCACTTCCTGTACAGACAGGAAACAGAAAGGTGATGATTAACAATCCTCAGACAGTGATGGTTCTCAGTTTACACATTTCAAAGCTGGATTCTGACACTGATTATAAAATCTCCCAATCATGTAAGAGTATGAGTATTGCTGACATTTGACTAAAATGTTTTATGAATTTCAAAATAAAGTAATATCACTGATTAGCATGTGAAAACCACCTACCTTGTATTACGTTGTGGAGGTTACAGTAGTTGGTGCCGTTATCAAACAGACTGAACCAGAATGCGGACACTGATGAACCCTGAGCAGCAACCAAAGAAAACATGTTCATGACATTTTGCAATAGAGTTAACATTGAAGAGCCATCTTTAAATTCCTCTTTGTTCGTATTTCTTCTGAAATGAAGATCAGTTCACTGATGATAATTAATGCATTGGATGCAGGAGTGTTTGACTCACCTCTACATGGCAGCCCAGGCCCATGGATGTGGCGATCATGGTGAAGTTAACACCCTCGATCTGGCCGACTGCTGAAGTGTGGTTGGCCTGAATAAGGGCTGGAGTCACTGGGCCGAGCTGGATCAGAACCACAAAAACAGCATTTTGCAAGTCAGTATTAATTATAGTTACATGACAAAAATAAATTCATGTGAGACAAAATTTATATTCAAGTTTCTCACCTTGTATGAGCCCATGGCTTTAATCTGAGTCACGATGGCCATTTTAACTTGATCACACGGCACTCCAAACAACCTGGGAACAGAAAGAGTGAAATATATCATTGTCTATCTATCTATCTATCTATCTATCTATCTATCTATCTATCTATCTATCTATCTATCTATCTATCTATCTCTCTATCTGTATTTATATATACATTTTTGGCTTTCTTTTGGCTGCATGAAACATTGGCTAAAGGAACAAATCTAACTAACACTTGATCACAAATAGATGAAGTCTTACCAGACAATCTTGCAGAAAGCGTGTGTCATATCAGTTGGTTTGCCACTTGTGATGATGCACATTCCCAAAAAGAGAGCGCAGGCCACAACCAAAGTCCTCACAGCCATGATGAAGTTTGTGTCTTGAAGTTCTCACAGGACTGTGTGGATGTTTCTGCGGCTGAGTTTTATATAGAGCTCTGCATGAAAAGGAGCAACTTGAAGACCATTGGCTTGTCATGTGGACCCGTGGAAAAGTGATTTGCATGACACTTCGCATGAACTGCATGGCATCTTTCACACCAGCAAGGTTGGATTCAACGACCTGAATTCAGCAGAGATCTCTGGGAATTTAGAAAAACAACCTACAGTATACTGTATATATGCCTGTAGTTTCAGAGACACAAACCAACCAAAAAAACATGTTTTTTATTTTGTTATTCATTCGTTTGATTATCCTCCAAATTAAGTTATTCCTTTAAGTCTCGTAATCTTTACGTACATACATTGCTACAATACATCGCTTTATTCTGACTGAAATAAAACAGGACATTATAAGTTTGTCTGTTTCAGGGCTGCAACTAAACATTATTTTCATTATCGATTAATCAGTTGATCTATGAAATGTCAGAAAACGATTTAAAAAAAATTCACATTCACCCCAAAGGCAAAGATGATGTGTTAAAATTGCTTTATTTTACTGAAATAATCAAAAACCCAAAGATATTAAGTTTACTACCACAGAAGAAGAAGAAACCTACAGTTATTTATATTTGAGATGCTGGAACCAGTTAATTTTGGGCACTTTGCTTAAAAAAAATGTCAATAAACAATAAACCGACTATCAAAATTATTTATCAAAATATTTTATTCAGTACTTTCAAAGCAATTAATGTCTTAAACGATCCAGTAATGTCTATGGAAACGTTTGTACTGTAGAGTATAGCCATGGATGTAAATGTGATGTTGTCTGGAGTGTTTTGGATCAAAGAAAATACTTTATGTCCAAAAGCGTGGACACCCCTGCTTACGTACTTTTGTGTACTTGAGTCTGGGGTTCTTTTTCATTGTTTTTGGGCTAGGCGCCTTACTTTCCTATCATAGTAAACCTTAATAATACCACATACAATTATATTTTAACAATAGTGTGCTTCCAACTTTGTGGCAACAGCTTGGAGGAAGACAATTTCCTGTTCGACAAGACTATACCCCTGGCCTGCACAGAGTTCTGACCTCAACCATATTTAATGCTTTTGGGATGAAGTGGAACGCAGACTGTGGGCAGGGCCTTGTCACTCAACATCAGTGATGCTCTTGTGGTTGAATGGGAGCAAATCCCTGCAGCCAGGTTCTTAAATCCGGTGGAAAGTTTTCCCAGAAGAGTGGAGGCCGTTATAGCTGCAGATTAATGCCACTGGTTTTGGAACGAGACGGTCAACAATCACATATAAGTGTGATGTTTTTGGGTCCACGTACTTTTGGACATTAGTGTATATGTTAATTTGTCAGAATTTAACTTATTTTTCATCAAAACAGATTGCTTCCCCCTTCATTGTGGCTAATGTTTGATTGATATCTGTTGTTTCTTTTGCTGTATAATTGTATCTTATCACATTGTACTTTAAATGCTCCCACACTTTAACCGCATGAATCTGGAATTGAAGCGTAATGTTAATCACATTTTCCCGTCTGTGTACCATCTTTGGAAGCATGTGCCTCTGTGTAAATGCTGTATTATTAAGGCTGAGGTTTGCAATTCATCACGGTCTCATTGTTCTCATAATTCATTGTCTCACTGTTGTTTCTTGAGACAAACATGCCTATTGATTCACAATGCTGGAGGCTCTGGAACGGCCTAACCAGCATGAAAATTAGATAAAAGACCAGAAACAACAAACGGAACACCACAGTCAACCACTGGCTTTTATTCTCATTCATGTCATTTATAGTGACTGAAAGCACACCAGCCCCCCACCCCCCACCCCCACACACACACACAGGAGTAGTATACTATGTGCATATTCCTGCTTTTAAGTACAATTGAGGGCTTCAGTAAGTCATGTGAATAATCTGATGTTTTACTGCTACATCTTCGGGCCACATCAAATGGCAAAATATGTGCCTCCTCTCTGTCTGCAGAGGGCACCAGACCACAACACTCGGCCGAACCTTGAAATCCTGACAGGCCTCCTCTAGCAGTCTCAGTGATATCCAGACTTAATCTGTATAGGCTGCAAACATTGTCTGCCTTAATGACCATGTACGTTACAGAAGAATGTTAAAATACAAAAATGCAAACAAAGAAAATGCAGTGTTTAAAGTGAGTCCAGTGGTGAGTTTAGGGCATATAGGCCACGCTTTCAGTACATTTCCAAACAAATCTGACGGCTCCTATAACAGGCGTGAATAACTGAATGCATCAAACTCAAATTCTTGTTAATGTTTGAGCTACGTCTCAGGAGGTCTGTCCACATGGGAGAGGTGCTTTTAGTCATCCCTCTCCTTGAGAATCTCCCTGCGGTCGTGTCCTTCTGATACATGTCAGCCGCACAGATGAATGGGAGTGACAATCTCTTGTCACTAATGAGGAACCCTGCAGTGGGATGGCGCTCTGGGCTTATGAGTAACAGCACTCCAAAAACTCGTTTACCATAAGAACTCTGTATGATTTTCGAGTTGGTAAATTAATTTTGCATCCCTGTTGCCTTGTTTGTTTGTGTTTTCTTCCATTTGTTGCAGTCACAATGGCTGACTGTATTGATTTTGTCTTTCAGCTTATTATCGGTAGTGTTGCTTAATTTTCTTTATATATTAGTGGTGCTTTACTTTCAGTTTGCCAGTTTTATTTCACAGATCTTCGTGATCTGTGTTTTGTCTGTTATTTAATCTAATCTTGAGGCTTTGTTTTGTGGAGGGGCCTTTTTATTAAAATCTAGGATTAATAGTTATTAGTTTAATTTTCTGTTTTGTTTAGATAATGTACATATTCTTAAATTCATTTCTGTTTAATAAAATTCTTACAAACTATAAGTGACAGACAGCACATAAAGGTGGGGGTAAGAGCACTTTTGTAGAATAAATATCACAAAGTGCTTTACAATAAAGGACAAAACCAAGACCTAAAATACAGATACAGCATAAGGGTTATATAGATAAAACGTAAGTAAAGATAAACAAAAGCAAGTCTAAACTGGTGGGTTTGAGCTGCTACTTTCTGAAGGTGTACACAGTTATTTTACAACTCCAAAAGACCACTCTCCTGTAGTTTTAAGCCTGGAGTGAGGCACAGCCTATAAGCCCTGATCAGAGGACCACAGAGACATGGGGCTGTAATAGATGTCTAATGCAGGCAGGTACCTGCCCATGCAGAGCTCTACAAGTGATCAGAAAAATCTTGAATTGGATTTTGAATTGATGAGGAGCCAGTGTTAAGAAATCCAGAGTCACCTGAGCCATTTTAAAGCACCTGGTCTAAAGCTGCAGTCCAGGGATCTCTTGCTGAAACAAGTGAAAAGAGAGTCATGGTAATCTGGACAGGATGGAATAAATAATTCTCATCTTGGAAATAATCTGGGTCTGAGTGGGGATGAGGGTGCACTCGAGGGTCACAGTTCATTCTTGTCCCAGGGGCCTTCCGGCAGGTTAAGTTGAACATGGTAAAGCACTTTTTACTGCCCGTCACTGCATGTGGCCCTGACCTTCTCTTTCCTCAGCCAGGAAAGACAAAGAAGATTTAACCAGCCTTAAACACGAGTATGTTTGCTTTAAATCACGGCTGATGTCTACAGAGTCGTCATCTTGCAGACAAATGGATGGCATAGGCTGGGCAGTATGTGGATGGTCATTTGTTCAGCTGTTTGCAGGGATGCTCGGTGCAATGGTGACTGTTCACAGGGCAGTTCCCTGCAACAGCAGACCAAATGCTGCTGTGGAGACCATCTGCTGAGAGCGGAGCACAGAAACAGAAAGAGCCACAGTCTGTCTCTCAAACCCTGCATCATCTTCACATGTTCTCCAGAAATATGATATTCATCCATCGTACAGTAATACGTGACCTATCTGCTTTTACTTGTATTTATGTAATAAGACTTAATTTGGGCCTACAGGCCTGAAATTTAGTAAGTCATCCTTTATAAAGGGTTTATAGTTGTAACCAATTGCTTTATCGATAAGTCATTAATAACAATCTTGGGCTTACCAAGGTGTTACGGATGTTTATCCTCCAGCATGAGACCTTTTGACCTCTGAGCTTCTGAAAACTGACGCAGAGCGTAAGAAACCAAAATATATTTATCAACAACTTATTAACATTTAAGTGCAGACTTGATTATTATAACAACCCTTTATTAATGGCTTAATGACATTTATAGTTACAGATAACTTGCTGTCGGCTTATTAGAATGTTAGAAACTCATGGCGACCCTTTATTAATGACTTTATTAATGAATTAAGAGAGATTTTTCACAACCGTGTAGCTAAAAATGTGTTCTTATTAATGTCTTAATTCATCTATACAGTATCAGTAAATCATTTTTTAATTACTAACAATGTAAAGCCATAAGTCACGACTTCAAAAGCCTGGGTGACTTTTTAGAAAGTGGTACCTTACTCATGTATTCTTATAATTTGTTGTCATGTGATAAATTAAACTTCTAAAATATTAAAATAACAATAAAAAAATCAATAAAAAATCAATAATAATAATAATTAAAAAAAACATGTATAAGCTCCCAAACAAATATTGAAAAATAACTGTTACATTTCAATGATAAACTTTGATTTATTGACAGAGCTCTAATCCTGTCAGCAGAGCTGTAGTCTCGTGATCTCTCGCGATGTTTCACACTTCCCGCACCTTACTGCTGAGCTAATCTGTAAACGGAGCAGCTGCCTGAGTTCGGCTGGTGGTGGAAGTGGACCGCGACAAGCAGAAACAAGGTCAGCAAGCCGCCTTTCAACAGTTCAGACACATTTTAGGATTCAAGTCGATGAACTTGAAGTATCCGCCCACCTTGTGCTGCAGCTCTGAGATTACTGCGCGTTGTTTTCGGTTGATTTAAACGACTCTCAGTTCGCTCTAACTAAAACTAAACGCTGCTCTTTGTAAGTTAACGACTACCATGTTGTAGCAGTTACTGGTGGTTTGCAGACCGAGCAAGTTGCAAGGAAGGGAAGTAAATAAATAAAGTCCGAAACAAACCCTAATAGTTTTAATGTGGATCAGGTCTAGCACTATGCAGTCCAAAGGTCCTGCATGCACTGAGAGGTCAACCTGGTCCACCTGGTCAATTAGTTGTCAGAGCCTCTCATCAGACACGCCCTCCTGTCTGATCTGTAACAGTGCCAGAACGTCACCAGGTCTGATATTTGTCTCATATATAAATAAATTAATCATTTGTGTCTTTTCAGGTCGTCGGAAACCCTGAACACCAATCATGTCAGAGTTGAGTGGGAAGGTCCAGACCGTCCTGGGTCTGGTGGATCCGGACCAGCTGGGCCGCACCATGACCCACGAGCACCTGACCATGAGCTTTGAGTGCTGCTACTTCCCTCCTCCCCCAGGGGACGAGGCGGTGGCGGAGAACCCGTTCCAGATGCGGCACATGCACTGGCTGAGGCAGAACCCCTACAGCTGCCACGAGAACCTGCTGCTGCTGCAGGAGACCGCCGCCGTGCGGGACGAGCTGCTGGCCTACAGGAAGGCCGGCGGGGGCGCGATAGTGGAGAACACCACCACGGGCATCGACCGGGACCTGCCCACCCTCAGGCAGCTGGCCAAGGACACCGGGGTCCACATTGTTGCAGGAGCGGGGTACTATGTGGACTGCACCCACACTGAGGCCACCAAGAGAATGAGTGTGGAGAAGGTGTGGGCCAGTCTGAGAGCGTGTGTAGCCTTCAGAAAGTTTTAAACAATTTGAAGTGAATTGTGGAAACTTAATCAGTATGTGTGTGTCTCCTGTTTGTCTCAGTCATAAGACAGGAAGAACATCAATTTGTTGTTGTTGTTTTGATATATCGCCCATCCTCTCAGCACATTCTTTGTTTATGTGAAAGGATTTCTTCTGTAGCTTTTCATTGATTTGAACGGGTTTCTGGCGGCTCTGTCACACTGAGAATGTGCATGTAATCTTCATGGACACTTAGATATTATCATTCAAACCTAACATGTGCTCTGTTAAGGGGACAGAACTAAGATATCAGAAAAGGGTCAATATGTCGTCCTTCTTTAACTCCTCGTTTGCTGCCCGTCTCACAGCTCACAGACATCATCGTCAGCGAGGTGCTTCACGGCGGCGACGGCACAGACGTCCGCTGCGGTGTGATCGGAGAGATCGGCACCGGCTGGCCCATCACAGAGAGTGAGACGAAGGTGCTGAGGGCCACGGCTCACGCTCAGGCCCAGCTCGGCTGCCCCGTCATCATCCATCCCGGCAGGAACCCTGCCGCTCCGGCTGAAGTCGTGCGGATTCTTCAGGAGGCTGGTGGCGACATCGGCAAAACTGTCATGTCGCACCTGGACAGGTGAGAAGTCCCTGGAAGCAGGTAGTTGAGGGATTACACTTTTTTTTTTAATTTGGGGAAATTTCCTGTCAGCCTCGCAACTTCCTGTCCCACATCCCCACCCTGACATTTATTTTTCAGCTTTCTACTGTAATAAATGTGTAAAAAATGATTATTCATTCGATTCACCGTCTCCCACGTGAATATCTCTAGCTCCGTATGCACTGGAGGAACAACAGTCCACTTCCTGTTTGATGTCATAAGACGATCCCGATGGCACACAGCGTGAAATGCAGTGTAGAGGCAGTTACAGGCTGCAGATTTTCCTCAGAGCTCATTTTATTGTTATCTGTATAGTCATAGTAATGTTCCACATTTATTGTGTTATAATGTATTAATGTGAAAGTATTGTCTTTAAGTCACATAAAGAGCTAAAATGAGGCCGGTGTCTCCTGCATTGTCGATGGGTACCATTCAGTCCCAGTCATTACAGCAGTGATGATATCGAACCAAACTTCAGAGACATGTAGTAACAAAAATCTGGAAATGTGTCCGTGTTTAGTCAGATTGTCAGTGTGGAAATTAGTGGGGGAAAAATCAATAATACATAGGTGAAAATCTAATTCTAAAATATGTCTTTGAAGGGCGAACAAAATGAGGAGACAAATTAGCTGATTATGCACCAGATTGCAACAAAGAGTATTGCACTTGTCATCACTGGAAACATTTTCTGAGCTGTGCTCATGGCATGAAAATCTTGTTTGTCATAAACAGTAGTGATCAGTGTCCTCTTGCAGCAAGAAACGTCACTTTTGAATGCATGGGCACATAAAATCTCTGCGGAAATCGGTTTAAATTCGGATTTGTGGGTCAAATATTTAAGCATGAAAAAACTGGTGTAAAGGTTTATGGTATATATTCGGTTTGAGAATGAAAAACTGTTCTTGACTACCAAACTTTTTAATTTATAATCAAGCAATTATTATATCAATTCACACGCTATTTTTACCTTCATCCTTCAAAACGTTCACCTAAGAAGGACAAAAAAAAGGTGGAGTTACATAAAAGAGCTTTATCATTCCACAGTTGATCCTAATATTTCATAACAAGTTAGAGTCGCTGCTGTGTTGCATTCTTAGGAAAGTAACAGAAATTGCAACACATTTTACGTATTTACTCCTAAAACAGAAACAAAAATGGAAACAAAGCAAAGGGACTAAACTTTCTCCTTTTGAAAGACTGATGTAGCACATTTACTGTATCACCTTTCTGTTCTCTGCCCGCAGGACTATATTTGATGATGGTGAACTGCTTGAGTTCGCGAAGCTGGGGAGTTATCTGGAGTACGATCTGTTTGGAACGGAGATGCTGAACTACCCGTACAACCTGGAGGTGGACATGCCCAGTGACAGCCAGAGAGTGAAGGCGTGAGTAACGCTGGTCAGGGTTACACTGGTCTCTCCGCTGCGATTTTTTTGCGATTAGAGGTGTCAGGAGTGATGTGTCCACACTTGACATTTTAATATGACCTCAGTGTTCAAATTCTTTAAGAAAATCCCTTTAATGTATTCATTCGTATTCATGTATGTGGAACTAGAACTTATTATTTAGAGCAAAAAGCTGCTTTTGTGTTTTCCTCCCCGTGGAGAGAAGAGCGTGTCCTCCAGTTTTTTCACAGAAACTGTGAGACACTAATCTCCCACTAGAGCGGAGGGAGGCGTGTGTGTCAACAGGAGGAGTGATGAATGAGTGATGTCGCTCGCAATATTCACATACTGGCCAGAACTGTTCTGTCCACACATACAAAAGACAGGTTTGACAACACATGGAGGCAATTACAGCATGTTCTTTAACCAAAATCGTCACTTGCGTTGTGTTTAAGGCCCCCTCGTTTTTCTCGTTTTTCTTTGCTCAGCTTGGCGTTCCTCGTGAAGGAGGGCTACGAGGACAAGATAGTGATCGCGCACGACATCCACACCAAGAACCGCCTCACCAAGTACGGCGGCCACGGCTACTCCCACATCCTGAAGAACATTGTGCCGAAGATGCTGATGAGGGGCATCTCGCAGCACCAGGTGGACAAGATCCTCGTCGACAACCCGAAAAGCTGGCTGACCTTCAAATAAAGCGGGAATAAAAGAGACCCAAGGAAGGCGCTTTAATGTAGCGATGATTTTATCTTCAGATGATGACTGGACACAATGAATACTTTGAGATCTTTGCAATTATCACAGTCCAAACTCATTTATAAATGTGCTTTTGGACCCTCAACCCAAAGAGGTGTTTGTGCATGCTCTTAAATTTTTCAGCATAGCAAAATGTTTTGTAACTTCATCTTTCCAGCGGAAAATAATTACAAGCTGTCGTTTCATCCAGCTTTTTACAGAGGCCCTCATTAATTAAAACTTGATTCAATATTTGTGATTATACATTATTCACTTTTTAAGCAGATTATATAAAGGAGTCTTGCAGGATCACAGTGCCTCTCATAAGCGGTCTTGTTTGGGTCCCATTTATGTCACAAAAAATAGCTTTTTCTTGTCTGCGGACATGTGAATCTAAGACTGCATTTTTCTTCCTCTGGAGGTACTGTCTAAAGTGGTGCTCACAAATATGGTGCTAATTGATTTTTTTCAATTTCAATGTCAATGTCACAGTTGCTTTCTTTGTATTTGCAAGTGACATTTCTGCAAACACGTTTTACAGGGATGAAAATAATGAGCGTGTTAGTAATCAGTATGCTGCTCTGCTCTCGACACAATGCGGCTGTGTTAGATGAGTTGTCCTGTTGCCCCTCAGTGGGTGTCTGGGTGTCTATGGGAGGCTGACTGGCTGGCTGGCAGGCCCAGATGAAGGACATGTTCTCCTCTCATCTGGGAACAGGTGGCCTCACAGGGTGACTTCACCACATGATCAATGGCGTGGTCGCCACCGTGCGCCGTGAACACCTATGCAACTTTGATTAATCTTCTGCGAGGATTAGAAAGTGAGCCAGAGGATTTAATTTTACATTATATTGTACACATTAGCTGACAGTCTTATCTGGATGGGGCTTAACAACCAGCAGGCTGATCGATGCACATCGTGGAGCTCCAGGAAGCATTTCCGTCAGTGCGACTGTCCAGTTTTGTGATGGTGACTAACCACCAGACCACCCCGATGCCCCAACCAGCTGTCACATTGAGACAAGAAAAATGAGTTACAATGATCATTTGGTGACAGTGCTTCAATATGAACATTAGAATGGCCCTTTACAGATTTTGTCTGTCTTTAAAGTGTTTTTTTTTATGCTGCACAGAGTTGAAATGTCATTTTTATAATCATGCATCACTACGGCTTTTACATTTTCCACTCAAAATGTAACAACTATCAAATATTTTTTGAAAAATAAAGCACACATATGGACTAACAGCACTGTGAACAGAGTGGTGATTATGCGAGTATAATTTTAGCATCTATAATTGAGTGCTAAAGGTCAATACATTGAACTTCAGTCAGTCTACACTCAGTCAGTATGTGTTACCACAGCAGCTACAGTATGTTTGACACATCAGCAAACTGAATTTGTAAAGCTCAACAGTTCATTCAGGGTGCAATGGTGACGCTAATCAATCTGACAAGGGTACAATTCAACACTGTACACTTTAAAATTCATTATTATTATTCTATAATTACACTAAGCTCTTCATTGCAAAGTGCAGTTCTCTTCTGTTTTCGCATGACGTCCTCCACATCTTTCTGGACTCTTGTGTGACATGGAAATGGTGAGCTCTGTCTCTAATAATCCAACTGACATTGAATCGAGCACGAGCAGTGAAGCAAGCTATATGCAGAGCAGATCTTCTCCCCAACCCCCCACCCCCCTCTCAGCAGTTCTTTTCCTCGTTTCAATCAGCGTACAACATGAAGCCGGAGAAGGTGCTGTACTTGTTGTTGTTGCCCCCGTGCGCCTTTCCGCCGTCCAACTTGATGTAAATCTCGTCCCCGGGCTCGAGGTGTAGGACGACACTGTTGCTGGCGTAGTCGTAGTTCTGGTCGGCATCCTGGGCGATGGCACTGGCTCTCACCTGAAAGGCAAATTTGACATTTCTGCTGATGAAACGTGTTTTTATTTTGAAATCAGAGCCGCGGACAGTGACAACATATTTGTCATTTTCATTTTCAGACTTACAACAACCCCCAGACAACTTCACTGTAAGAATGTTTTGTTTTTGTCTTTTCTAAGTGACCGGGAAATGTATTTTTGGAGTGCCTTTCTAGGTACAACTGTGCGTAAAACTTGTGCGTAAAAATGCAAAAAATTTAAATCTGTTCATCAGATGAGATCTTTTCACTGTGTTGTAAACAGAGACTAAAGAGTAAAGCTAAAACAAATGAACAAATCGTCACATAATTATATCATGAAGCGTCCTACCTGGTTGTTTTTACAGAGGTCAGCCCACATGCTGGTTCCATCTCCGCCTCGCATCAGCACATGGTAAACAAAGAAGTAAATTCCCGGTATTGAGCAGGTGAATTTGCCTGTAGAGGGGTCGTAGTGGTTGCCAAGATTTGTGACTACGTCGTCGAATTTCAACACTTCATATCCCTCGTGCTGCTTCTTCAGTCCTGCATAAAACGCAATCTTTGGGATTGTGTTGTAAGTGGCAGCGCTGATGGCACCGGTGGGCCCATTTGCTCCAGGTGCTCCCGCTGGACCCGGAGGGCCCGGTGCCCCTCTCTCTCCGGGCGGACCAGCAGGTCCAGGTGGCCCGGGCTCGCCACCCGGACCCCTCGGACCCATCCTGCCGACGCGCCCCGGCTCTCCTTGAGGACCTTGGATGAACGTCGGAAGCGACTGAACCAGGCGGTTGTCTTTGATCGGATTGGTTGCTTTGGCCGTGGCCGTGGCCGCGGTCCCGTGAGAGTCGCACACCATTTTACAGGATCCGAGCATCTCATAGCGGGCAGGAGTCCCGGCGGTGTTCACCATGACCGGGATCAGAACCACCAACACCAGCACCAGCGCGACGCCACAAACACCAGTTGCGATCATCTGCGCTCTGCGGATTCGCTGTGTTCTCCGGAGTGGATGGTCTTCCAGCCTGCTTGTGGGCGATGTTTTTGCAGAGGGAAGAATTTCACCTGCTCTTGTATTGCACTGCAACTTTTGGAGGTAAAATAGTCCTTTAAATGTCGATGCGCAAAAGTAACCATCCACAACTTTTACGCGCTGCAGTATCCGTCCAACCGATTCATCTCCACTTTCTCACTGCGAGGAAAACAACAACAACAGACTTTCTGAGAGGAAAAACTACACTAGCGTTATGTGGTTATGCAGCACAAAGTCAGCTGCACAAGTTTCTGTCCACCACGGTGCCACGGGAGAGAATGGGCTAGAAATGTACCGTTACCCGCTTCTGTGTTTGAGGAGTGAGGGGAGGGGTGGAGGTGATGGATGGGATAGCATCCATGCATTTCTTCAATCAAAAGAGAGAAAGTGAAAAACATACAAACACTGATGCAACTCTGAAACGTGACCACTTTATGTTGTGCATTTGTCTGTATAATTTAAGCAGGGTTCTAACACAATATGAATTACTTTTTCTACTGATGACAATAACATTACATCCCACAGCACGTTATTAGAACGTTTCCAAACAGCTCTAAAGGTCTTACGCATAATTAGGCCCATTAAAGACAAAAAGCTATACTCCTTTGGCACCTGGTCA
The DNA here is from genome assembly GCA_003416845.1 of Oplegnathus fasciatus. NCBI lineage: Eukaryota > Metazoa > Chordata > Actinopteri > Centrarchiformes > Oplegnathidae > Oplegnathus > Oplegnathus fasciatus. The sequence continues at coordinate 258,149 of NTHP01000171.1, read as the reverse complement.
CACCTCAGTGGCTCCCCGTGTCCAATTTATCATTTGGAGAAAATCTATAGAGCCACTGAAAGGAAGGAGGGAGTCACTAGGAGCTGGCAGTGAAGGATGACTTCACAAGAATATACTGATGAAATGACTGAATGCTGAGGCATTTAAAAGGAAAATAGGGTGAGATCACTTAATTAATTACCAATGTGAATTCACCACCAGCAGCTGGAAGTTAAAAATTGTTGGTTGTAACATTGTGATATTAGCCTAAATAAGTGATAAGTTAAAAATTTACAACTGAATTTTCAATCATCTATAAAATGATACAAACAGTTTCCAAGATTCAAAGCAATATGTCCCGTCCAGACAAAAACTTCTGTAAGGTTTGAGTGATGAAGGGCTAATTCTTGGTGAGGAGGGCAGATGATGATATGCTCATGAATGCAGAGACCGTCACTCTGTGTCGATGGCACCTCACTGCCAGGTGGAGAGATAGATGAACAGGAGGGAAAAACACAGATAGCCTTGTTTGTTTGGGAGGAGGGAGGCTTTGATTGCAGCCCGAGTGAGAATCTACGGAAGTCACAAACGTCACAAAGAGTGTTTGCTGAATCATGATCTTCAGAAAGTGCCATACAGAACTTAAAAAGATGTAGTTAAAAGGGCTGTAAAAATGAACAAATAATGACTTTACTTTTCAAATATTGAACATCTCGTTCTGTTGCAGAAGAAATAGTTAAAAAGTCATCAGATGTGTATACTGTGATATGTAAATGTGTTTGCTTTAAGTAAGACACACTCAAATCAAAGGTTTTATTTGGAGCCACAAACCTGTGCTGCCTCTCACATCTCTCACCAAGTTTTGTTATTATTATTCTTTCAAGACAATATTAATGGTAAAGAAAACAACAATGACAAAAAGAGAGAAAGTTGTACACACAGCCGTACATGTCGCACACGTCGATGGCAAATAAGTGTACCATATAGCATTGGGCCAAAAATGCACAGATGTAGGACTATACCGCAAATAAAGAAAAGCAACGTACAAACAAAAAAACGTATATGTTGTTGGCACTAAAGACAGAAAGAGGTTAAGGTGTCTGCTCAAGAAGAACACAAGAGCTTCTCCACATAATCACTGAAGAGAAACCAAATGTTATTATATTTTCAAGTGATGTATTTCAAGAACATTTTAGTTTGAGGACACGTCATGGCCTCCTTGACTCATCGTATAAAAGAGGGGGGACAAACAGCCTTCCAAGCCAACAATGATGTAAATGTCAGAGCATTCGACTGGCACATTCTATAGCTGGTGAACACAGCCAAACATTTAAAGAGACAGATATTTCCCTCAGGAGCTGGTGGAGACCAAAGCAGAGCTAAAAGGAGAGTGGATATTGCACTTACATTCATCTGGTGGCCAGAAACCACGACTCCAAATGAATGCTAATGATGCTCTGTATCCGCTGGTTGGATGACTGTTTGGTAACATGTTTGCCGCCTCAACTTTATAAGATGATAATACTGTATGTCAAGCTTGTTTCCACTGCCCCCAAGTGGCCAAACAGGTTTAAAGTTTAAAGATATTATCTTGGAGATTTTCATTTAAATAAATGTCTATTAAGTCACTATCTATCGCCGAATGATGCAACACAATGGTGACTGAGCCTGTGGCCCACTGATGAAAGCCCTTGCATTTGCAGTATTACGACCCGGGTGTCAGTGGCGACTTTCAAGAAAAAAATCACAAGCGGCGCACAGTTAGGCTTTTAACAAGGCTTTTAACGCAACAGACATGCTCTTCAACTCACCTGTGTGTGAAGCGGCGTTACTGTGGTTACTCTGGTTACTATGGCTGAACAAACACAGAAAACATTGATGACTACAGACAATGAAACTTGAAACTGAAACTGAAGTGAGGTCAAAAAACACACCTGCAAATATCGATAATCGCCACAGGTGCTGCGAAAGAGAACGAAATAAAAATCCTCGAGATGATAACTTTTGGCTATTTTTCGGAGTTTTGTGTGGGACCTTATGAAAGGTCAAGGTATTTAAATTAGGAGAAAACAAAATCTCTGTTAAACTTGTATGTCACCATAAAGATACCATTAATTTTATCCCAGTTAAAATTTGTCATTGGAGGCCTCCGGAAAAAGATCTTTATTTGGACAGGGCTGTATGGATGACAATGTCGGTCTGTCTGTCAGTCAGTCCACCACTTTCGTCCAGACTGAAATACCTCAACAACTTTTGGATGAATTGCCATGAGAGTTTGCACAGACATTTGTGATCCTTCATTCTAGACAATGTATCCTGCTGTCTGTCCCCGGATTTTTCCGCTGGTGCCAACATGCAGTTTTGAGTGAAATCCCTTGACAAATATTGGATGGATTGCCATGGAATTTAGTACACACATTCGTGTCCCCCTCAAGGTGAAGTGTAATAACTTTGTTGATCCTTTAACTTTTTATCTAGCGCCACCATCATCATTGTCCAATACTTTGGTTTATAGTCAGATACCTGCAAAACTAATGACAATCTCATCATCCTCAGCTGTGCTTTCTGTTTAGTGCTAAGTAGCAAAATGTTAACATGCTAACATGCTAAACTAAGGTAAACATTATACCTGCTAATTAGCATCGCCACTGTGAGCATGTCAACATCATGGGTGTTGGTTAGCATGCTGAGCACTTGAGCATTTAGCTCAAAAATAAAAGATTAAGGGTCATTCGGTGCACAGAAGAGCTAAAGCTTTAAAGTGCATCAAAAAACACAACAATAGGGATCTCAGTAGATACTTTTTTTTAGTGCAGTCTACATCAAATTGCAACAAATTATGAAAGATTGTAACTAGTCTTGCCACAATGGATGTCTATAATTGAGACCGGAAATTTCAGAGTAAAATCCCTCCTACAATTTCCCCTAAGGAAGAAAAACAAATACTCAACACATTTTTATTGGTTGGGTTGAGATTTTCCTCTTAGTATTTCCTGGTTTCATTTAGTTTTATTTTATTCATGCACCGAGGGCACTGCACGTGAGCTAAAATACATGATAATTTCTAAAAGACCACACATTTTCTGTGGGATGGGTGCAAAGTGGGAAATAGAATAGTATATAATAGAATAGTATATAAAGACACACATACACGCTCACACACAAACACAGTGGGACATACTGTGGTGGCTATGAGTCAGTGAGCACTTGTTAGTGGTCAGGCTCTTTCCCTCCAGTTGGCACGAGCCTCCAGTGACTCAGGGAGACTTGTCGACCAGGAGCCAGAGCGAACAGCAGTGTCAAAATCCACCAAAAGCTGTGGGAACAAGACACAACTTGTAATAGAAAGCTTTTCACAGCATCACACCGACTGAATCAGAGTGCACATTTTTTTATTTCTGTTTTAAGCAAAAAAACAAACAAAAAACAACAGCCTCACATGTGTCCAAAGTTGACTTTCATCACTCTTTTCCAGCACAAGATCTTAGTTACTCAGCTCACCTCCGCCGCTGTATTGAAAGATTCCTCTGGTGGTGGAGAGATCTGACAGGTTGTTTTGAGTCTCGACTTTGGAGTTCATTTACAACCAGTCGGGCAGGAGTCCTGTGGGAGCCTGATGATTTTTGACATCCGGACAAGCAGATGTTCAGAGGACATGAATAAAACATGCAGCCCATCTGACCACAGACCGGAGGCTTTCCGAGTGTCTAATGAAATATGAGGCGTGATTTCAATTCTCAAAAAAAAAAAAATCCCTTTGTCAAATAACTGTGATGCTGCATGAAATATGTATGACATTTATGTAGCCTGACCTGGGTGGCTAAGCAGGGTTCAATTGTGGTTATGACAATCAAAGCGGAGACAGGTTTGATTGTCTCAGGATTTACGTGGTGAATGGAAAGGAAACTGAATGGACTCCTCATAACCAGCCGGGAATATAAACAGAAATATTATGTGACCGTTGACACCCAAGTGTTTATCAACTGATAAAACAGCATGTGTGCCGGGCAGTGATAAGATGCATGTCCCTCAGTACTTTTCACACCTTCTGCTCTTTCAGAATTTGACTGTTTATTTTTCTTTTTCCACAGAAAAGCCAGTGAAAAAGGCTGGGCTCAACAGTTCAGCTCAGCGGGGGGGGATAACAGAATGCGTTACCACACCACCCACTCAAAGCTGGTCCTGTACTGTATTTAAGATGGAGAAGCAATCACGATCATCCAGGGTGGGACTTTAGTTTCATACTGTGAATTCAAGTGAAAATCAAGGTGTGATTGGTGATTGTTTTGTTTGATTTCATTATTTGCTCCCACTACTTTAAAACCTTTATTTTGATTTGTGTGCTCGTCCTTGTGCCAGTGTGCTGCTGTAGTGTGGGAGGGGGCGTTCTCAATGTACTCTGTTCTTGTGTGGACGTCTGAAAGAATACACTTAATTCTGATTTGTAAATGAATAAAAACAATGAGTAAGCTCTCAAAATACATTTGTAGATAATGCATTGGAGGGAAAAATAAGACGAGTACTGATTCAAATGCAACACAGAGATTATTCAGAGCTTCAAATCCACTTCAGGTCATTTGTAAAGAGAAAAAAATCGAAGAGCTCCTGGATGAGATTTCATAGATTGCACTTAAGAATTTATAACAGTATTACAGGCATACAAAGTGGAAATATACTTGGCTGTGGACATTCTAGCGCCTCCTAGAGGGACGTTTATGAACTTAACTAAAGCAGGCCATAAACAATTGCAATGTTCCCCTGTTCTTTCATTTTCAGTTTTCATTTCGTTTGTCCTTTATTTAACCAGGTAAAAAAAAGATTAATTCTCTTTTTCAAGAGAGACTTGGCCAGCATAAAAAACATTTCTACAAAATAAATCCAAACATAAACAGGCTAAGAAAACTGTCTCAGACTACAAAAGAGTATAGACAATATCTAGTTAAGATGCATTAACAGGTAATCGCACACACTGCAACATGTCCTCCTATCAAGTCATTTTACCTTGTTTCAGGTATTTTGCAGAATCATGTTTCATTTTTCTCAGATCTAGCGCAGCAGGATGCCCTCAAATTTGGAAAATGATTGACACAAGTTGATTTCCGTTTGAGGCTTTAAGGATTCAGTTATAGACAGAATGGAGTTGTTAAGACGTTTTTGCAGTGCGTGTATCTCAGACATCAGTTATATTGTATATATTGTTGGTTTTCCAGTAATGTCACCGGTCCTTATCATTTTTTTCCACTTTTGTGCTTCCACCAAATGACCATACCATGTTAAAATACAGTAATACAAGTCACAGTGCTATTCATTAATGTTTGACCACACACAAAAACCATTCAGCCTCCTCAGGAGATGCAACCATTTCAGTTTGAACCCTGTAATATACACTTGTCCCATGACATACTACAGTAGAGAAAAACATTTAAAATGATCTAATTTCTATTCGCTGTCCTTTAACTTTTACGCCTCATTGCATATCGTTTACACATCATGTATGACAGCAGCACTATTCTATGTTACTAATTCAATTAAAATATCATGTTTTCGTCTCCGCGGCCTCCTCCTGTCCTCCAGCAGGAGCTGAAAGCCAAACACGTCATCACTCACATGCAGTCTGTGAATAAGATGTTGAATCACGAGCTGGATCCTGCGAGAGGCTCAGCGACAATATAGAAAGTCATACACATAGTTTACAAGAAATATGAGAAGACGCAAACTATGAGAAGGAGATCACTGCAGTGCAATTAAAGAGGCTGCACAGGCAAAGAGGATGTTTATATGGCTTAATAAAACAATAAATAAGGAAATAAAATCCACATACACTTGGAAATGTTTCAAAAGCATTCCATAAATAACCCGGTACAGAAAGATTAGGTTAATTTGAGATTTTACAGCTTGATAATCTTGTTTCATGTCACAAAAATCAGAGCTGGTGGGCAGCGATTTCAGAGGTCTGCAGCTAGGCAATAGATTTTAGTCTCTGACTAACATGAATTTTAAAGACTAATATTTTCAGACTTTAATCACCTCATGTGCTGATATTGAAAATATGTTTGACATCCTTAGCAACACATTAGGCCATCATGCCACACTCAAACTCTCCACAGCACCAATTCGATAACTGGGACACACGTAACCCTAAAAATAATAGTTTAAAAAATTTGATGAATACATTGGATAACTTATGATTTATTATGGTGAGCTGTGATTGAGTACATTTACTTAAGTACTACACTTAAATAAAATTGGTAAGGTACTTGTACTTTACTTGAGTATTTCAATTTTATGCTACTTTATATTTCAGAGGAAAATATTGTATTTTTTACTCCACTGCATTTATATGACAGCTTTGGTTATTGGTTTCTTTGCAGGTTAAGATTTTATATGCAAAATATATGATCGTCTTATAAAATATGATACATTTCTATGTTACTGAACTATCACACAGTATGTAAAGTAGTTCAAATTAGTTCCACTTCGACCAACTACAATGTGAACTTGCTGCCCATGTTTTAATGGCAATAATGATATTATTATTATAACACACCAAAAGGGTCCATTCAGCTTAATGAGTAATTTTACCACTAATACTTTATTTTTTCTTACAATACTTGTGCACTTTTCTTAAATTAAAATTTGAATGCAGGACTTAATAGCTTGTTTTATGGCTTTACATTTGTGAATAAATAAAAGAGTGTAGATGTTTGGCAGTGTGTGTGACTGTCTCTGAGGAGATGCTCGCCGCTGCATTCCAGGAGTGTTTTGATTGCTCCCAATAAAACTTTATGTATTGCAACCTGGAATACAGGATTACAACAAAGGATTATAACAAAACCAAATCCCCCATGCAACAAAAAAAATAAGTAGATTGATTTTCATCGAGATGTCAATCGATGCACCGTTTCGCTGATGGCATCAGAGGGTGGAGTGTCACATTTTCTGCCGATGAGATTGAGCGGCAGCGAGAGGCTTAGTGGCAAATACAATCGAGGAGTGTAAACATACCGAGGGCCGCAAGAGGCCGATCAATGCCTCCAGTCTGGGATTGATTAATTACCTCAAGAAAGAGACTGAGGTGTGAGGGCACCAGAGAAACCTGATCAGAACAAGATTTATCACCCAATCTCTGTATCATCGCTCCCTCCCTCTCTCTGTTTTCTCTTTTCTTACTTTTTTTTTGTGACATGTGAAAGTGTGAATGACCTCTTAACATTAAAAAAAAAGAAAATGGTAATCTTAACCCACATTTTAGGAGGACAGAGGCTGCAAATATGAAATAAAAACCCCATTCTCATATGCAGAATATATCACAGGGGCTATAAGACCCATAGAGTTCAACAAAGTACCACACAATGAACTCTCTGTTGAACATCAGTAATACATGATGACATTCAAGTGATTTATTTTGTTAGTTGTGAGTTGTGAGAGTTGAAAATATGCCTCTTACACTCATTGAATAAGTATTTAATAGAGCATTACATAAGTTACATAAAATTAATTTCAGATTTGATTATATGCATTGAATAAAAGTAATATTTACATCAAGACCGCAACTCTTTTTTTGCGGTTTTGATTTCAGAGGCACCTTAAAGGAATCGTTTGACATTTTGGCAAATCTGCTTAATTGCTTTCTGGCGGAGATTCAGATGAGAAGATAAAGACCACTCTCATATCTGTCCATTAAATAGTCTACAGCCTGAAGGCATTTAGCTTAGCTTAGCACAAAGACTAGAGACGAGGGGAAACAGCTAGCCTAAGGTAACAAAATCAGCATACCAGTAACTCTTATGCTCACTAATTAACACGGTTTATTTGCGAATAAGCCTACTTCCCAAAACGCCGAACTACTGCTTTAATATTCTGCAGCAATTTGACAACGCTACCAATTGTCTGGATTCCAGGCAATTGTTGTTGTTGTTGTCGTCGTCGTAGTTTTTGAATTCATGTTTGTGTTTTAAACAGAAAAGAATGTGAGAGACAAAATTGAATATAACGCGACAAGGAAAGATTAAATCTTTTATGGACACAAATCAGGCTCAGATTCAGAAACAGACACGACCAATCACATGACAGGAGAAGCCGAAATATCTTTCTTTCCTGAGATCTGCAATTACACAGCGACTAAATGCAAATCATTGTGTTCAACGCGGTGGTTGCAACAACAGAGTTTAGCTCAACCCTAAGTAGTAACCACACGTCATACCTTCAAGAAAACAATGCAGCTGTTGATTGGACATGCCGATGGTTCCTCTGACTCATTCTCACTTCCCACAGTGCACCAGTTCCATTTTCAGCACATTTTAATTGCAGCATTAAGATAACAATCAGGACAAAGATAGAAACAGACCTCGATAAACTAGTATTTTTGCATACTTATTTTTAGATGTCCTTGTTGCCAAATCAGTGAGGTGGGCCTTACAGAACAATAAATGTGAGTACCCTAAGAAATTTGGGAAATCACAGACATGTCTTACCTGACACTACTCTGTATGAATGACATGATAAACCTTCTAATTTTTTCAAGCAAAAAATAAACTAAACTAAAAGTGGAATCATGGCTAGAAAGATCATTTTCTTCCAGCTTCAAAACTTGACCCCCCATATTCTAACCAGATATGCGTTTTAAAGTAAAAATAACCAGCTAAAATCTCCATCTGTGATTGAACAAATTTTCCTTCCACATCAGCCATTCAGGGCTGTAGCTACCACCATGAATTTCTCTGGGAATTTAGGGGGTTTTAGTAACTAAAGGGAGATACACATGGTGGGCATTTTATGAGCTGATTATTTTTAGACTCAGTATGTTAAAATGTGATTGTGAAATGTGACTTTTTTAGGCCAATAAATAAAATAAAGGATTTCTCTATCTGTATGTTCCTGACAGTGTGAGGGAGGCAGCTTTCAGACCTTCTCTAATCAATACTTTTCTATTCACAATGGGATCAGGTGACTATGTGTAATGTGAAAGGTCATGTCATACTGTAGTGATGAACCCACAGAGAATTATCACCCGACTTCTGCAGCTTCCTTCAGCTTTACGTTTACGTGTTTTACCGTCTTTTAACTTGATTTGGTTTTACTGCCCCACACTTCACTGTTTTGGTTCAGTCTCACCGCTCTCATCAAGCGTAATTTCCAGACAAGGCAAAAGTCACAGACAGAGAACAGTTAGCGACTAGCTGGTGAACACTGGAGCATTTAGCAGCTGAAGATCCACATATTTCTCTCTGGAGCTGGTGGAGACCAAAACAGAGTTAAAAATAGAGTGAATATTGGACTTAAATTCATTAGGTGGACAGAAACACAACTGCCAATGAATACTAATGTTGCTCCCTTTCTGCTGCATGTGTAAATAGGAAACTGTTATCAACTTCAACTGTATATGCCAAGATTGTGTTTACAGCTTGTTGTGCTGCCCCCAAGTGGCTAAAAAAAAGATGCAAAAAACTTACTGCTCACTATGTTTAGCCTTTAAGTTTATAACATGTGTTTTTTTATTGTCTAGTATCAGTGCTTGATAAATATGTGTGACCACTTGCATATAAAATTGGTTTTAGTTATCCATTTTAATGATGAATTCCTGTTGAACAGTTGAACAAGTGAAAAGCATTAATTAAGAGTTAAGATATCGAATACTTTTGAATCTTTTGTGACATTTTCTGTGGCATCACCTTTCGTTTCCATGCTAAATGCCAGCCAAAGTTAAAACTTGGACTAGCTAACAGACTTTTACGGCCATCACTGTCCACACATACAGAATAATGAATACAATATAATTGTCAATTCACAAACGCTACTGAGTCTCAATAAGCTGTTCCGGTCAGTCATATGAATCTCCTCATATAAGACTGTACATAGTGAGTAAAGACCGGTCATTGTCATAACCAGGACAACCACATGACAGCGCTGCTGTCTGATGCATGACTGTCCCTCCGTCGCCCTACATCCTCACCCGAACTAATGATGACCTTTGATTCCCAAAAGATGTCAGGAGATGAGAGAAAAAAACTCGAACGCACCCAATTAATTTAGGGTGAAGAGGACTGGAACGTGTGAGCGCGTCATGCTGCTGGAGTGAATGGTGAGGAGCTCCAGGAAAGACAAGCCTCAGTATAATTAGGATTCAGGAGGCCCATTGTCAAAGATAATTAAAGCTGACAGCCACTGTGGAGTAGAGAGGAAGAGAGCAGAAAACACCTTCAAACTACATGCTTCACTTTAACACACTTTCTACATAGTCTTCCAATCTTTATACCTCACACACACGCGCACACACACACACACATAACCTGCAGTACCATCCATCATCCCAGCGTGCTCAGAAACTGCATACTAGGCAATAAAATAGATGACAGATTAATAGAGACGATAAAGGCAGTTGTGGTGTCTACACGTGCAGCCTTTTGAGCTGGAAATCAAGCTGAAGAACATCATTATTAGAGGTGACAGTTTCAGCAGTGTGCAGACAGCTGGCCATCTCACAGACGTGTGTGTGAGCTCTGAGGAGCAACCTCACTCTTCATTGCTACATTATTTAGCTAATTATGAGTTTAGCCTCTCCCAAAGAATCCTTAAGTTGGTTTAGCAAATGATCTTTAACTGCTATACCCTTCTGGTGCAAACAATAATGGCTTGCTTGTTAAAATATTAATCTATTTTTATCTGTAAACTGGTTTAATGTGAGTGCCAGTGTGTAATTTTTACTGTGGAGCAGCCACTGAGAATAGCACATTCAATTTCCATGTTTTCTTTTTAAGTCAGCTGCTTTGAAGCTGCACCGATCAATATTCTTATATCAACAATGGGTCAAATGACGGTGTGTGATGCGAAAGGAGTTAATTTTGGTGACAAACCCAGAGAGAATATCACAAAACTCTGCAGTTTCTCTCAGCTCTGCTAAGTTTTATAGCGAGCCTTCTTTTGGTTTTACAGCTTGCAGCTTTAAAGTTTTCTGATTTAGACCGTTTCTTACAAACCCTCCAATAAACTCACTGTATGCTACCTGTGCAGCACCAAACAGCAGACAGGCGATTAACTGGTGAACACAGTGGAGCTGCTAAAGAGCCAGATATTTGCTGCAGGAGTTGGTGGAGACCAAAACAGAGGCAAAAGAAGAGTGAACNAAAAAAAAAAAAAAAATCAAGTAATGCAGCCCAAGTCAGTTGCCTTAAAGACATCATCATCAGGCGACCTGCAATGAGAGCAAGTGGTATGGGCACAGTGTGTTAAATTTTTGACTTACTTTTGTAATAAAACCACTTAAACTTTCATATTTCTATATGAGAAATGTAGTGTAACAGTAGCACAAGTAGACTATATGACATAAGAGTCATACAGATGGTAAAGTGACTCACTATTGTCAGTTAAACAGCAATATCAATCAAAAGTTTGCTAAAATCACACATAAGCTACTGGTCATACCAGACCAAATGAGGCTACAGCAGCAAAATCCCTGAGTGTAATGAATTGAGAAAGGGGGAGTTTCATTGCTTATGAATGAAACTTTACTAATTTGTTGGAGGAAAAATGTGCTATTTTGTTTCTGTCAAACATGACCTAGTCTCACTGTTATCTTAGTAACACTTTGTGAGTGGAATATTCTCCATTGGCCTAAAACAGTGTAATGAATACAGAAATGGAAAATGACTTGTTGTATGTTTATGTTGCACTTCAGAATGAAAACCGGGGTTGGACAGGGACACAATTTCCGTTTTAGACCTTTTTTTTTCAAATATCAGACCAACTGTTATTGCCTAATCCCTCCCTTAATGAAAGTATAAAGATATGAAGAAATAATGTAAAATAGTGCATTTTTGACATTTTGCGTGTACCTTCAATGGAAAAAAGTGGTAATAAGAGCCACAGTTTTCCATAAATGTTCACGGTCAAAGGAAAATTACCTATTTGTCTTAATATAAACTCGAAACATGTCTGACAGCTCGTTCCAAAATAACGAGACATAATATACACAGTTACATTTATTTTGATTCTACAAAATCATCTCTGAATCATCATGCAAAGGGTACATTTCTGCATATTCTCCCTGCCAAGTACTGCCTGCAGGAATGGAATATTTTAACCAGTTATACAGGTTCTCAAGGTTGTAAGCAGCATCACTTTTTCTTCAGTTGTACCTTTTTTAGCTTGGTATTCACATAGACAATCTATCTCTGATATTCACAAATACACAGACTTACAGTACATACTGTACATCCTTCAAAGCTGAAACCACAAAATACACACAAGGTGAAACCAGGTTCATTGTACCAAACTGACACACGTCTCTGAATTAATTTCATTTCCAGTTTTGTTTTGTTTTCTGACACAAAACAGTGCCGTCTGCGAACGTCCAAATGAGATGGCTATAGAGGCTGAAGTGCGTCGTCACAGAGACCACCACAGCCGCCGTAGAAAAGGCACTTATTAGTGACAGATAAATTCTGATTGGCTGAGTTTGTTTGTTTTTTTTGTTGTGGTTGGCGAGCTCCTCCCTTTGTGAATGGAGGAGGAGACGTGGAAATTTAGGAATACTGCTGTGTGAATTTCTGGTGGAACTCCTTGACTTTGTTCAGCAGGATCTTCAGCTTGTCTGCCGGCGGCAAGATGGTCATTCTGGGAGAGAGAGAGAGAGAGAGAGGGAAAAGAAAAGAAAGACAAAAATTAACAGTGAACTGAGTGATGCAACAATATGCAGATGTCTTGGATAAGTGTTAAAGATTAGTATGGATTTAGAAGAATCACTTAAGAATCATTTTAGAAAGTAATTCAATAACTCAAGAGAGTGCAAAAGGTACTTTAAGAAACGACAGTCACTCCCTTCCTTAAACTTAGGAACAAGCTTGCAATACGCTTACAATAAAACCCTTTTCAGACATGGAATATGTAACATTGCTGCCTGTTTTATAATATCCAACATGTTTTGCCCAGTCGCACCGTGAGGGGCAACGAGTATTTCATACTTTGTTCAACTGATTTCCTCTGTGTATAAGAGATGAAGATTGAGTTAATACATTTATTACAGTAATTTTACAAGGTGGTAACGTTACAAAAACGCATCCCTCTCTCTGCATGTTTAACCTTGTGCTGCTGCAGCCTTTACGTTAAACCAACAGCATTCAAATCAGACTTGTTCCGTGTTAGAGATGAGATTGCTGTGGTGAGTTTTGTGCTCATTCAGACAAGAGACCAGCATATTAAACTGCCATCAGATTAACGTAAAGAGATGAATGTCTGAAAGGGGCTTTAATGTCAATTCACATTTATTTTACAACAAAGGAATAAGCACAGACACTTTGGCCTTTTTAGTGAAAAAAGAAACTAGAGTTGAGACGATTAGTCGATTAATCTGTTTTTCAATTTTCAATTGTCAGAAAACTCAACCATTTTGATAATTAAGTAATTTTTTAAAGCAAAAATGGCCTGAGTAACTGAATATCTTTGGGTTTTGGACAAAGTAAGCGATTTGAAGACAACTTGGGCAGGAGGGAATTGCGATCGGCATTTTTCACTATTTTCTGACATTTCAAAGATCAAACAATGAATCATTTCATGAAAAGTAATCAGCGGATTAATCAATAATGACAATAATTGTTAGCTGAAGCCCTAGAAGAGACATATATTTTATAAAGTGGTCTGCACCTGAAGTGGTAGGTTCCATCCTTCTGGCCAAAGCCGCTTCCAGGCACGAGGCAGATCCCCGTCTCCTCCAGCATCTTCATGCAGTAAAACATATCTGGCTGCTGACCGTTGTCCTAACAGAGAGGGAAAAAAACATTCTGCCGCCATTAGAGGCTTCATATTCTGGTGGAATATTTCAAGTATTTGATCAGGATTTTTTTTTTTTGATATGTGCAGTTTTGCTGTGACTATAAACTATATTTACATCAGAACACTGTGACTCACAGTACAACCTTTATACTAAAAGTACTATACGTACTTTTTTGCAACCTTCCCACTGAGCTGCATTCTAGGAACACTATTACAGCATTTTTCTTCCACTACAATCTCAGCCTGAGAAGTAGCTGAGTGTTGAGATCCAGAACAAGCTGAACGGAGCATCTCTAATTAAACTGTAAATGTTGACAAGACTGCTGCTAAAGAAGCGTCATCTTTATGCGTTGTTTTGGGGAAAAGCCCAGCCAAACACAAAGCAATGCTACAAACTGGGTGATCGAGATGGTGAGCAGAGTCACTGGGATTGATCAGGTGTCAGCAGGTCAGCTTTACTCTGACCTTATCCTCTATAAGGCTAATCAGATTCTCAGCGGCTTGGCTCATCCGCCCTCCCTGAAATTCCTACTGAGCAGTCAACCTCGGGACAGAATTGAAACCAAGAGCTATTGGAAATCATTTGTTCCCTTTAGCAAGCAGGGAGGTGGATGCACAGCGTACTGAACCTGGTTAAATAGTTATTTAATCCACCATAGTCCAGCCAGTCTTATGCACCGCTCCCCATGTTTTCTGCAAGCTTATTTAATGCCAGCTAGTGGAACATTAGTATTTGTGGATCGAGAGCTGTTGAGCAGAAAAATAAGAAGTGAAACAATTATAAGCGGACCAAATAATACTAATAATAGTAAGTAGCAGATTAATGAGAGTGTTGTATAACTGTAACATCCATTTTTATTTTGCTGCTCCTGATCAATGATTTTCTCTGAAGGGACAATATATTCAAACTTGAATCACTGAAACATTTATAAGAGTGGGTTAAGGACTGACCGTGGCCTCTTTGACGGCCTTTTCAGGGATGGTTATGCAAGGGAAGGAGTACATGGCGCCCTGCACAGGATTGCAGCTGATGCCTTGCACAGTATTGAGAACCTGCTCTGTAAGCTTGGCCTTCTCTGCTAAGGCACTTAAGGTGGCTGTGCGCTCCTGGATGTGGGAGAGAGAACAGGAAAACATTGGCAACAACATTCTACAACATTCGATGCCTGGGATTTCCTATAGCAGAATAAGTTACCTCATGTCGCAATCCCCTGTATTGTCAAGCTCAAGGAGGTGTGGAAGAAATTTTTGTAAATCCCAAAGCAGTGTTTGTGTGGTCTGTGTCTGGAAAAGGTTTATGTTTCGGTGCCATTAAGGACGACTTAATGCCCTGCCTTATTTTATTAGTTGGAAGTGAAACGATGACCCACTGTGTCCCTATTCTAACAAAGGTCATGATTTTAAGGGGTTTTCATAAGTAACTTATGCTACTATACAAAAATGTTCCAAAGCCATTTTGTGCATGGTGTAACTCATGATACAACACTACTGTGATACATTGACCATGATCATTAGTGTAATAGGTTAATAAGTTAATGGAAAAATATTAAAAATGAACCCCAGAAATGACAAACTTATTTTTCATTAAACAGGAATATAATGGGATATAACGTGATTTAAGGCATATTTACTGTGTTACAAAGTGATTTCACTTTCACAGAGATTTGAGATAAAAAGTGTGTAACAAAGTCTATGCAGTCGAGGCCATTTTAACACAGCAACATGTACATGTACCGCACGTTATTCTAGAAAAAATCAAGCAGCCATAAACAACAACATTATCAAAAGGCTGAACTATACAAAGGCAGTAGAGTTCCACAGTTTATGTCTCACCTTAAATATTAAACTCATTTTAACACACTGAAAACACCTGAAATAATATAAGAGAAAACTCAAAAGAGCCCATTAAAGCAACAAAATAGAAATGACTGGGTAAAATCTATAATCAATAGCAGTGTACTGATAGCATATTGCAAAGTGTATAATAATACTGGTGTCAGTGTATTGATAATGTACTACAAGCTATCATGTTACAATACATTGGTGTATTGATTAATTTGTCCCATTCCTACTGCATATACATGAAGGTTGTGGGACGTAGACTGTGTACCTTGATAAAGTTGTTATATGAGGGCTCCCCGGGCTGTGGAGGGTTGACCACCAGGTCCATTAGAGCCTGTCCAGGAACAGGAGGACACAGACGGACAGACACCAGCTTGGTAAGCTGCGCCTTCACCTCATCGTCCATGTTGATGATCTCCATGTAGCCTCCACGGAAGCCGCACCTAACAGGGAGAGAAAACATTAGGATGTGATCTAGTAGCACGCAAAAAATATACAAAGAAGACAGAAAGACAGGAAGTTGCAGCAAACACAAAGAACTAGTTGTAAACATTATTTTTTCAAGGTCTGACAGATTTATCCCAGCATGAAAGTAAAACGACTTACTCTCCCATGTAACATTTCGAGGTGGAGTGGAAAGATGCCAGTTCCACTGTATTCGAGTACTCCGGCCCCATGTCAAACAGGACCTTCTTAAAAGAGTGGAACTGGCACCCATCAGCATACACGTTATCCTGGTACACCTGGGAGATGAAAACAGAGTGACAGATGTTACAGGGTGCAGAAAACAATAAAGCCAATAGATGTTAAAAGAGATGCGGAGACAGTACCTCATCAGCCATGAGGAAGAGACGTTCCTGTGCTGCAAATCGGATTACATCCTCGATGCACTGTCTGCTCTGGACCTGACCTGTGAACGAGAAGGCTCATTACAGAGGTAGGTTTGAAGCGCTGATCAGGCAGCCAGTTATGTCTATCTGCTGCCATCTAGTGGCTCTTCTTTGAGTAGTGCATGAAATGTGTGGTCATAGAACTGTTTAGGAGGAGACAAAATGACGTGTACACCTCATGCAGAAAGGATTTAATTTTAAGTGACTTAATTCCTGAGCATCATGGTGGACCAAGTGGTTTAGGATGTGTACAATACAGCCGCAACGTCCCCCAGTTTCATACCCCCTCCCCCCTCATCTTTCCTGTCTCCATCTGAAAAAGGCCCCAAAATAATCTATTAAAATAGTTATATGTCTTCAAAATGAAGGCCAAATAATCTGTAATTAAATTAGATTATTAGATGCATCAGAAAGATAACTGCTAAATTGAAAAAAAAAAAATCTTGACTCAAGGTCCACTTACAGTTCTAGCCTTTTCTGGGGCTTTCAATCACATCTTCCTGTCTTCTTCAGCAGATGGAGTTTGCTCAGTTGCTATGGAGGCAGCTCAGTTGACAACTGACAACCATTCTTAGGCCCTTTGACGACATCTGAGCTATCTCCATGACAATGGTGCAAACTCCATCCACTGAGGAAGGCCACAAGATGCAGTTGAAAGCCCAGATGAAGCTAGTAAGTGGAGCTTGAGTTCAGATTGTTTTGTCAAACTACTGACAATTTTTGTTTTTTACTTTCTCAACTGCTAAATCCTTTAATACATCAAGGGAACCAATATTAAAAAATACAACAAAAGGAACAAAGAGGAGCTTACGTCACATGCTCAAATTAAGTACATACAATAAATACTGCGAACAGAACAGACTTAATTTGACACTTTCAAGGTTTTTATGTTCTTTTGTCTATCCCTTAAACTAACACAACTTGATTATCTAGAGTGCTGAATGGGATGATTAAATACGCGAGAATACTGACAACTACTAACAATGTATTAGTCACTTTGATCAAAACGAATGAAGGAAACTTTACCGGTGGGGTTTCCGGGGTTGATGACGCACAGGGCTCGGGGGTTGCAGTATTGCCGGGCCTCATCCAGGGCGCGCTGTAGCTCGCTGATGTCCATACTCCAGCACTTTTCTTCATTAAGGTAATAGTTGATCTGCACGGCGCCCAGTTCGGCCAGCGCAGCAGAGTACAGGGGATACTGAGGTATGGAGATCATGACGCCTGTACGGGTCGCACCCTCGCCACACACCAGCAGCTTCAGCATGGTCTAGAAGTGCAGGATAGGGAGGTCAAGACAGATACGCCAGCTCAACAGTTTTACCTTCATACAAGTAGCTTTATCTGCATGACACCTTACAGGCTTACAAATTTGAGTTAAAGATCAAAAAAGGAAACAGGTGCACTTCTCCTGCTCTGAATTTCAGCTTGGTGCTCTGCATCTGCGTTTTAGCATGAAGTCATCATAACAGCACACAGGGAGTTCCCTTTTTAAAGAACACAACATGCTATCAGGTTGATGAGGCCATATGGTCCAATTCAGTAGGTTGAATCATAGACAGACAGTTCATAGACAACCTATGATGAGGGGTCCTGAGTAGGTAATATCTGGCTTTTAAAAAGGGTCACAAGCCAACATGTTTCGGCATCAGTGATCTAATTTCAGCACTTTTATGATCTTGTTGATCCTGAATAGATGCTACTTTTTGAAAAGAGAGCTCCTGATGAAGGGTTCACTCCAAAATACGTCTGTTTTGTCACTTCAGTGTTGCAAATAAATTCACAGCAGAATGATTAAGATATTAGGTAACTTTTAACTTGTTACTACTGGTGTGCTATATTTAATTCCTAATTTGTTTGGGGGGGAAACAGACATACATGATTAAAAGTACAATAGAGACAAAGTCAGTTTAACAGATGACAGGTGATTTGTACCACAATGCCGTCGCTGGCCCCTGTGGTGAGGTAAATGTCGTCTGGGTCGCAGGGCACACCGCCATCCCGTCGCTCAATATAGCTGGCCACATCCTGACGCACAGAGTCTATGCCCTGACTGGCACTGTAGGAACCTGAGGGAGATTCATATAAGGACAATACAAGTTGCTATGACAACTTAAAGCTTCCAACACAACAAAGCACCACCAGAAAGCATTCTTTAACACACAGGGGGTGTACAAAGAGACTAAAGGTGATGATTAGCAACTGGGATTATATAAAGCTTATTGTGCTTGCACAGAAAACCAACACACTCATACACACCCATACTGTTCCCTCCACAGGACTGCAGAATGCGGCGTGCTCTACTTTTAGCATCCTCTGGGAATGTGCTGTCATTCAGCAGTTCAGGGTAGGAGCAGAGCGCCAAGACCTTGAAACAAAGAGAGGTGTGAGTATAAAGGGTGGAAGGGATGTTACGCAAAATCCTGCACAAGACAGGAAAAAATGATTGACACCAACTTAGTTAAGGAGGAAGAAATCGGTTTCACAGACACTGAGAAGTCGGGGGG
>NTHP01000171.1:225774-239142 GCA_003416845.1 Oplegnathus fasciatus | reverse complement strand
TTTAGATGAGCGGTTGGGGGAAGGGCGTAGGAGCAGACCTGTCGGAAGAAAGTAATTGGCTGCTGGCCCATCGCATGCGCATCACCAATGTTGGCCTTGATGACCTCAGCAAAAGGCTTCTTCATTCCCTGCAGAGCATAAACAAAACACACAGAAGCGATTATATATCAGAAGAATGGACTGTGAAAAATGAGAGCATTTCTTCACTTTGTACACATGAAATAATGTCATTGTCTCTTCTGAAATTTACAGTGACTGCCCATTAACAAACCTGACTGGAATTGTCAAAGAGAATGGGGTTGGCTAAGAGCCCCACTGCACCTAAACAGCCTTGACACTGCGCGTACACAAAGGCTTAAACACATACGTAACTTTTCCATAAACATTTATGCCACAAGAGGCTGAGAGACCAGCAGCTGCTGAGCGCACAGCAGGTTTGTGGTTTACTCAAAACCGCTTCTAGGGATGGATTATATTGGCTGTTGATTGAACTAAACCAGTGACTTTCCTGCACTGGAGTGTGTAAAGAAATGGTGGAAACTGAAAACTAAAGAGCTCAATTAACTATTAGGTACACCGTCCCCTCTGTATCATGTTGCCAGTCCCAAATGTTAGACTTTCTGGACTAAATTTTGGCAGAATAAATTAAGGGGTACAACAGACTCTCTGCTACTCCAGGACTACACGCAAGCCTAAAGTGCCTCCAAACCGGTTCACCCTTAGATTTTACAACTACATTAGCGGATACAGAATCTATACAGGCAAAAAACTCTACATGTACACTACAGCACACTTTAAATTCAGTCTTTTCTACTTTAGGTAAATTCTCATTTGATTTAGTCAGTCAACAATGCGCCAACAAAGGCAAGAAACAAAAAGACTGCTAGCTAGCAAACGTGGAAGTAAACCAAGTAGATTTTAAATTCTTCCAAACATTGGCTCTGCAGATGTTTTATGAGGAAGAAAATGCATCCAACAAGTTTATCAGGCCTCAAGGATGCACAAATTGTGTTTTAATGAAAAAAAGTGAGTTTAAACACAACATTGTTTATTATTAGTGGTCCATTCTCTATGCCAACTTTTTTCTATTCCTCTCACACACACTTGCTGATGCTCACTGACACTACAAAATACAATTCTTTATTTGCAAAATTGTATGCAAAAGTACATCTATTCTACTTAGAGAATACATAGAGAACTTGATTAACGCTGCAGCACTGTACAGGAGCATAGACAGAAACCATTTGGGAAAAACTACTGTATTTGCAGCAGCCTGGATGCAGATAGTATGCGCAAACATGGGAACAAAGTTTCAACCTGTGCAAACCACCTTATCGCACTGATATCATTAACCTTCTGACACATAAATACAGAGACATACATTGCATAGAGGCTTATAAACCCCCTTGGTGCCGACTGAGAGAAAATAGGATGACAGCAAAGCAGCAGCAGCACACCTAACGTCAAAAGTAATTACCAAAATAAAGGTATTAATTTACTGTCTTCCAGGCCAATAATATAATGTTTCTGAAAGTTAATCTCTTGAGCAGCTGAGACCACTGACAGAGGACAAACAGCATAGCAGACTGACACGTGCACATACACAAGCACGCACGCGCACATGCTGTTAGCACCAGATGTTGGGGAACAGCGTGACACTGCAGAGAGACCACAAGTGCAACCTCACACTGACACCCTGCAGGAAATGAAAACAGCCTGTTTGTTTGATTTGTCCAGCCCAGTGCAGATTTGAAGAAGCTCTCTCCGGCTCTCTCATTGGCCACATATTAGAGGCGTCTCTCGGTCTGGACCAATGACATTATACAGGGTGAACAACGCCCCTAGATCACAGGTACCGCCCATTCATGATGAGGGTCTTTTAGAAACACACTGACCTCTGCTCCTGAGAACCGACTCGAAAGGCCTGTGCTTTTTGTCCTCCATCGCTGATAAAAACAGTCCAGCAAACAATGCTGAAGTCCCAACAGAAGGTGAAACTGAGCTCTTGTTATAAAGCTCAGGCAGTATTTCTTTTTACTTCCAAGGCTTTACAAAGGGAACGTTTCATTAATGACGTAAAGCAGTGAACGCCCTTGTAAATAACGCTGTGACCTGAGCTGTAACAGCGTGCTGTAAAGTTCAGATAGTATACTGAGATAAGAAAATTCACTTTCCATATTGTGACTGTGTGCCATTGAGTTTTTTTTGTTTTCAGTGAGGTTGATGCCAAATAAACTCAATATTTAGGCCTAGATCAAAGCATTTGACAGGCAAACTCATCATGGACTCTACAATGGGAAATGTTTTTAGAGGCTTGCTTTTCATTCTGCAGAAAATGTGGGAAGAATTTGACAAAAACTGGGCTTGTGTGTCTGTGGTCTGTCCCCATAGCGACTCTCTCAAAAGGTCCGCATTCACTATCAGCTAGCTGCTCATTAGGTCAAACAAAGACCACAATGTTATAACTGCATGTGCACTTGTTAACTGGTGCGGTAAGCTATCTCAAAGTCTGTCTTGTTTCTGTTCCCTGTTTGGAAAAGCTACGAACGACAACTAACAGTAGTAGTGGGTTAGTATCAGGGAAAATGATGAGAACAAGGCCGTACTTGTGCTGGAAATGAAGAGCAAAGTTACAAAAAAACAAGGTGTGTAGGAAACTGGAGTAGGAGATCACAGTGTGCCTTCATGTGTGTGTGTGTGTGTTTAATTCCCAGACAAAAGCGAGAATACCACTGTGACCTGTTTCCCAAAGTAATCTAACCCCATCCAAACCGCAGTTTGAAAGGGAGGTGTTCGTAAAATGAAGAGGAATGTGTTTTGATGAAAGAGCGACAGTCTTCAGAGGCACAGTCTAGTACTTCTGAAAACTGTGGAATAAGATGGGAGGACTGTAGATGATTACTTGGGGTACATTTTTGCCTTCTGGCTGGGTGCTGTACTATTGAAAAGACTGGCAGCGGGACAGTTTGCAGTCAGTCAACAAAAACTTGCAGTGCTTCTCCTGTCCTACATAGAAAAGTGGTGAATAAAAAGTGCATTAGCAGTTGCAGTTGCAGTTGTAATATGGTAGTTCTCTTATTTCTCCCCTGAAAATGCTCCTATCCCTCAACATCTTCACTTACCAGCTGAATCCAACTGCAATTTCTTCTGCTATTTGAACATCTAAATATCCATTCGATAACGCCTGATCAGACTTTTGTACAGTCGAGAAGAAACTAAGTATCCTATAGAGAGAGGGGATCAGCTGCGGATGAGCGCTGGTCAAAGCAAACAGAACATAAAATCTATGGAGCCATCTGGTTAAAAAGGTCACACCTGTCATTACAGTCCCTGCTGGCCTGAGCTTTTCACCTGTGCAAGAACCTGTTCGCATACTCATCCCTTCCTGAGCAAAGCACTCAAGGGGGGACAGTTTTCACACCAGACTGCACTCGGTACACTGACAGCTGGTTGCCACATCACCAACAACTGTGTAAGAGGAAGGGATCAGATGGAGCTTTAAAAAAAAAAAAAGAGAGAGAGAAATGTACAAATGGTCTGTATTTAAGAAAAGGACCTATTATATGTGCCTACTGATTTTCTAGACTTGTTTACAGCTGTTAAAATGTAAGGTACAACAGTGGAAAGATCAGCCAAGTTGGACATTGGGGCCTGTAGGAGGTAAAGTGAGGTAACATATATGTGTATCACCAGCAGGTCAGACAGTGACACACAGATATAAAGAGGACAGAAAAACACAGTCTCTTGTTTAGACTATGGACTTTCACCTCTCACTGAGGACATGCAACTGTGGTTTAGAAACAACAAGAATGGCTTAAAGACAGGTTAGAAATTAACATTAAGCAACAAAGCGAAATATCTGGATCAAACCAGTCTGCACATTTTCTGACTCGATAAATCTACTCAGGAATTACTGAGTAACTGATGGACTTTGAAAAGAGGGTGTGTAAGCAGCACAGCGAGTGATAACACACAGTTGTCTTTCGGGATAATGTTTAGATGGTAATAATGAGAACATGACCAGGAACAGAAACCTGCTGCTCTGCAATTCTGTCTAATGAAAGACACTGATTGAATTCATTCTCAGCCAAAATAGCACGCAGAGCCCCCTTTAATAGGGATTTTTTTAAAAGGCCAATTAACATTTAAAGTTCAAAGAGATTCAAATGGGTAAAAACTGTTCATTATAGCAAGTTCTGCCTGATACAAACACCAATTTTCCAGTCTTCTGTTTCAAATACAGTAAAAGTAAAATGGCCTGTTAGGTGGAGTACTAAATTTCCTCTGATATAAAACATGCAGGGCAAAAAAAAAGGCACACAGTCTGACCAACAGAATTAGGATATAACAGGACAACACAAAATGCATTTCACAAGCACAGATGAGAAGTGTGGCTTTCAAAGAGAGATGCAAAGTATGGTCCATGGAGGATGCAGGTGGCGTGAACACTGAGATCAGACAGCCTGTTGTACAAACCTCAGAGAGCTCCCTCTCCAGCTCCACGGCCCGCTGCACGATGGGCCCCCGCACGGCATACTCCACCTTCTTCACCGTGGGGTTCATGGTGTCGATGGTCAGCACCTTGGCCCGGGACGACACTCCATTCTCGGACATTTTCTCTTTGGGGAGCCCACGCCGCGTCGCACTCAGACTCGATAAAGCTCTGCCGGGAGAGGAGGAGGACAGAGGGGGAGAGGTCAGTGAGCGCACCCTGGGACCACCGCCGGGCCCCACTGCTAACAATTCGTCTCGCCCGCGGCTTAAAAGCCGGACGTTTCTGGGTGATAGCATCCGTGTGGCTGACATGTTACACTGCCTTCTCTCGACAAGTTGGGTGACTTTTGAAGCCTCTGCGGGGCACAGCGACCTGCACCACACCGGTTGCTTCACTCGAGGAGTGAAATTAAAGTTGTGCAAGAAGTGGAGCCACCGCGCTCTTAAAAATGACTAAGCGCTCGGACCTTTGGACCTTTCAGAGGTGAAAGTACTGATTGGACTTTGACAAAACTGTGATAAGATCCCGGGATGTTTCTGAAGGCTGCATCCAAACACACTGACTGAGCTTTTCACAAATTTTAGGGTTTGTCCTCTGCACACATGGCAACACTACAGCTCGCGAGCGTATCCCTCCCCCTTTGTGTGGCCTCATGTGTACCGTTATCCCACCCCCTCTTTTCCCCCCCGTACGCACCGAGAGGCTGTCAATCAGGGTCGGTTCTCCGGTTACTGAGCCGAAACAGCTTTGGACGACTGACGTGGCTCGGAGGGATATAACCAGCGAACCGGGTGCAGCTTCCAAGTTTGTCCCGATCTCACCTCACCGCACTGCGCCCCACTTTTTGTTCTGAGTGCGGTTTGGGAGGAGACTTTGAGGGCTACTTGTTGGACAAAATGCTCATGAAGGCTCCTCCTATCTCGACTGGAGCGCACTTAAGTTTCCTCTATCAGCTGAGGTGGTTTCATGCAACTTCCTGACGAAAACTGTATTAATTTATGCAATCAGAATCATTTGAAACGTTGGGGTTTCAAATATATATATATATTTCTGACGGCATAGTGAAATGTTTTATGTCTCTAATGCTCAGCAGTGTTTACAGTCCCTTGATTGTATGAACAGACAGAAAGAACAAGGTCAGGTCTAATTCCACTGGTTCAAACTTCCCCTTTTCCCAGGTTAAACTGGGATGATCCTGTGCAGCGAATGTCCCTCACATGAACTTACACACTCACAAAATGAGCATTAGGAGCAGAGCATCTGTGATTACAAACTACATGCTGGGATGTTGCTGATCCTCAGTGTGCCTTCACACTGAAAAGTGGGACTGCAATAACTTTCTCAAAACACTGCAATTATCATGACACAAAGTATTCATTCAATAATGGTGTGTGTGTGTTTTGTCAATAGTCACTGCCACTATTATTATAGCATTATGTGGTGTGGAATACAGATAGTTTTGTTAATTCCCCAAAGAGCAATGGCTGTCTTTTGCAAATGTAAGAACGAGTTATAGATGCTTTTAGTTTTTTTTCTTGAAGTTGAATACACTTAAATACTGTCTGTCTGCTGTCTGTACCTCATAGCTGTCAAGAAAATGTTTTTTATAATATTTTTTGAAAAAAAATATTATAAAAATGTTACTAACTTTCACTGGCGAGCAGTTTAAATTCAAATACTAGTATTAAACCCACCTAACTGTCTGTTTAATTATCTTTTGTTTCTTTTTTGGCAAGTGGTTTATGGGTCTTATCTGCAGTTGCACAGTGGTTAAATTTTGCAATGAAACGTTCAACCAATAGAGCGCAAACATATTAGCGGAAGGAAAAATGTGAATAAACCACTCAATGATACAAAGACCCACAAAAAGTAACTATATTTAGGATTAAAACTAGCACAAACAAATGAATAATTTCATCGTTTTTGAAGCCAAATGATTCAACATGTCAAAAACAACGAACAGCAGGCACTTGTTTATCCCAGTGTTACATTTTCACATGATTCTCGAA
Organism: Oplegnathus fasciatus; assembly: GCA_003416845.1. Lineage (NCBI taxonomy): Eukaryota > Metazoa > Chordata > Actinopteri > Centrarchiformes > Oplegnathidae > Oplegnathus > Oplegnathus fasciatus. The sequence continues at coordinate 232,638 of NTHP01000171.1, read as the reverse complement.
TACAGAAATAGAAATACAGTGCAATCCTAGTGATAATGTTAGTAATCAGTAAGTCTAACCAGCCTTCATGACTGAGACAGCCTTGAAGCCAGTGAAGTTAGACACAATTGTGCAACAGTGACGCATCTCTTGAATTCAAAACAAAGCAGTTCACTTTGGTATGACATTTTCAATTGTTTTCATATTTCCTTCTGTATTCAATTCTTGAGCAGTAGTTCAGTAAAAATACCTGATGAGACAATTAACAGCGATATCCTTTCCTATTGTGCATTTTACCAATGGTCTGTCAATCACTGTCTTTACTTCTACGCCTCTAGATCTGTTAGTCAACAGTTACTGTTGTAACAAAGTAAATTGTTCAATTAAAACCCAGTGGCCGCAACTATATTAGAGAGAGTCTGTGTGGCCACCGTACGCAGTGCAAAGGTGGGCACTGACAGTGGGATAAGCAGGAAGAGCTGGTGCTGTGGTGTCTGAAGTCCAAAGCTTTTGCACTCCTCTGTAACTAGATAGCACTGTAGTGGCTGGTGGGTGAATCCAAGGGCAAAGTCTTCAGTGTTGCCTCTCTGAGCCCTCTCCTCTTGGGAGATGCACAAAGTCTCCTCCTGGGTGAAGTAGCGTGTGGTGCTGAAGATGTAGAAGAGCTTCAGTAGCTCCCAGCAGCGGGCCTTGGAGGGTAATGAAGGGTCACCAAGCGGATGATTAGTGGAAGTCCGCACACAGGAGACTGAGCGACGCGTTTCACGGTTGATGAGAAGAAGTGCCAGCACATCAGGGCGCAGGGATACAGATCCTGGCAAGCAGCGCTCTCCAACAGCCAGGCAGTCCCTCAGGGTCTCCACCAGGGGCGTCCAGAAAGGACCCACCACCCCACTCTCGGCTCTGTGCAGGGAAGGGGTTGGGCCGCACAGCACGCAGACATCTGCCCCAGGGAGCAGCTGGAAGCGGAGCAGTCGGTGGGCCACGGTGGGGCTGCCCTGAGGAAGGAAAACTGGGTAATCACAAGAGGCTGATCCAGAGGCTGAGAGGGACCGCATCAAAGCAGAGAGCAGCACAACTTCCTGCGGTGCTAGGCGCCACCACTTCTCAGTCGCCGCAGCTATCCGCCCATGGACGATGAGGCAGCCAAATTCACTGTCTGCAGCCTGAGCAAAGCCATCCACAGCCTCTTGAAGGAGAGCGGGGTTTGGTGGCAGCAGTGAATCAGCGCAGTGTGTCAGGTTACCCAGGATGCCCTCTTGCCTCTCCTCCAGCAGCTGATCAATGAGGCTGAAGCAGGACCGCAAGTCCCTCTTCAGCCTCTCAACATTCCTGACATTGACCAGCTCATCCTGCCCCAACACCAGCACCATGGAGCTCCACACATTCTCCAGGAGGCGTTGTAAACGCACCTCCTCCTCTTTGCTGCTGCCTGCACCACCACCATGTCCACCTCCACCCACGGCGATGAGCATCACACTGTCCTGGAAGACTCTCCACACCACCTTACCCCCACCTTCAGTCTCACAGCAGGACAGCACTACCCCCTGACCACCTCCGAACATGTGAACACCGTTCAGGGAGCCGATGACAGAGAAAGGAAGCTGTTTGGAGGCCCCCCTTGTGAAAAGAGGAACCCCGCTGCTGGCAGTGAGGCAGAGGAGCTGTGTTGACCCCTCCTGGAGCATCATCATGAGGTTTAGCTAGCTACGGTTCACTTGTGTGCACAGTCAACACACTCGCTTTTCAGGTGCAGCGGGTTACTGAGCCCTGAAACTAACGGTCTTCACTGAGCTGACTGTAACGTTATAATGACAATCATTAGGTAACGTTAGCGTGAAGTCAAACACCGACCAGCTAACAATTAACTCTGGTTCTAGTGTTACATCAGCCAGGACGAGCACCTTGCTGAGCCGTTAGCATCATGTAGCGTGTAACCATAGCTCCCTGCAGCTGGCTGAACCGGGTACAAACAACAAGACAAAAGATATCATGCAGCAAACCTCTCTATCATGGCTGGACCCGACACACATCCGCGCTTTTTTTTTGTTTTTTTAAGCTAACCGTATTTGACATGCTAGGTTAACAAAAGAAGTTACCGTCGTTTCCACAGTAACGCTGTCCCATGATTCATTCTTCAGACTGGTGAGGGCGGTTTCATTTAGGCTGGTCAAGCTGCAGTTTGATTTACGAGCTCCCTTATAACCGCTGAAGGAGCGGGACGGGAACACCGACCTGGGTTCAGTCCCGGGAGTTCATGGAAGCGTTGTTCCCATGGAGCTGACAGCCGTTAGCTCACTCCTCGCGAGAGCTGAACCCATCGCTTTGGGATAATTACGGGCTTACCAGCGGGTGGCGCTGCTTTCTCAATTACTTAATCTTACTTACTTACTTACTATTATACTGCTAAAATCTATGATGTATGTGAATTAATAGTAATAATAAGTATTAATAATTATTTTGATCGCGATTAACGGTGGAAAGTCATCAAGTAGCCTACATTTACTCAACTTTAACATTTTGAGGTGCTTTACTTAAGTATTTCCATTGTATGCTACTTTATACTTCTGCTCTGTGGAGCCCCACATGGTATATTAAAATAAATATTTAAAAAATAAAAAAATAATTATATCATTAAATATTCAAAGTAAAATAACCAATAAATTGTGACAAATATTTTCATAATACCTGTTCTAGTGGGATTCATTTTTCATTCTATATATTTTCTTTTTATGATTTTAAAATGCCCTTTCGAAGTATGTTTTCAAATTATATTTAACTTGTTCCATGTCACTTTTTATCCCATAATATCACTTTTACTATACTTACACTTTTTCTTCAGCTGATAATACTTTAGGGTACAATTTCAAACACAAGACTTACATGAAACAGAGTATATTTTACTACTTTTACTTAATAAAAACTAGAAATACCTGCTTGATCCCCTACAATCCAATTTATGTAATGAATGTTCTTCCAACATTTATTACACTGGCTGTCCAGCAGTGAATCACAAACTGATTAGGCAGCCCAAAACATATTTTGCTAGTATTTTAAGTCTCCTGTTTTTTCTTCTTTGTTTTGTACTGAAATATAAAACATAGGACATGAAATGTAGTCAGAGCTAACCTCTTCATCTATATACTGAATACATTAAAATACTGTCTGTCATGCAACGCTGTCAAATCATTTGCTGAGTATCAAAAAACAGAAAATGCCAATCAATAAAACATTAGAGTAGTAAAGAATGTTTTTTTTATTCATTAAATACAAAAAAGTCCAGAACAGTGATGACTAAAATAGAACAATAGAAAAGGCACAATAATTTACTCGAAAATCATACTGTGCCATGAAAAATAAAACTGTCTCCTTTCTTCTACTGTGGCTGAAAATAGATGGTCATCTTCCTGACATGATTCCAATGTGTTCTACACTCAAGAGATCCCGTGGCAGTATAATGGCTTGGCATGAGGAGCAGTGTTGAGGTCAACTTTTCCCTGTAGCATCAAAATGAAGGCCTGCAGGACAGGAAAATGAAACCAGAGACACAAATAGAAAACAGATTAGGCTGGGGATTTGATTTGATTAAATTAAAGTGGGTTTGTTTTTGTGAAGAAACGTTATAGGTTTCAACTATTTTTTAGGATGAGGTGGGTAAACAATAGATTTTACTTTTTATAATTCAACTATATTGTGATTTCTCAACCATATAATAAGGGAGCAAATCTTAAAAATGTGTGGCCAATGTGAAAAAATTCCTATGCCTAATTATTCTAAAATTGTGCTTAAATATAACGAATAGATTTAATTAATCCGTTTAGTCTATCAATGGTAGTTTACAGCCTTATTGTATTCTATTATATTGTGTATTCTCCAGCTGCATATATATTATATCATATAAGTAATTGCAACATTATGAAGTACAACAAAAACATCCATATTGTTGGCAACATGTAGCAACTAAAACATGTAGATTTTAAGTGAACAGCTAACTTAAGTGTGTGTGTTTCATCATTTTTAGGAGAAAATATTAGAGTTTGGAACATAAATTATGCTGGAGAGGTCTGAGCCTTTTCCCCACTATGAAAACTGCGATATTCAAGCTGACCACAGTCTTATCATTTTATTGTGGAGGAAACCACCAACATTCAACAGCCACCTTTCAAATTAAAAGGCTTTCATTATAGCGAATGAGCTTCATTTCATCGAAAACACTACATTTTAAGAGGCACAGAAGGGAACACTTGTCTCACTCAAAATGCATTAAAGAAATACTACTTCACTCTTACATACTCTTCAGACCTTTCGCATAAAACTTGTCAGAAATCACACCAATTGCTTGTGCTGAATGTACAGTATATAGATGAGTGTGTCAACGGGGTGGCGGACTGACCAATGAGTACAGTGGTTTCACAAGAAGGAGCAGACTTTCTGCGGCCTGAAAGGGTTGGTGCTGGAGGACACACCGGTGAGCAGAGGGTCCTGCAAGGCGTTCTGCATGCAAAACTGTTGAAGGTCTGCCGCTGCCTGGGAGACCTGGTGACAAAAGAGGAACCACAACGTTAAAATGACAGTTTACTCATCACAATGAGTACTACTCAGGCAGTGAAAACATTGCATAATGTATTCTTTAGTAGTGGGGGGAGCTTTTTAAAGTTTGAAAAAAATACCCCAAGTACATCATCAGGAAAGACGATACTGAACTACATTATGGAAATTGTAGGATCCAGTTGTTTTTTCAGCTTGACCCATACTAGAGATGAAAGTCAGGACATCTTTTATAAAATCCTTCACTCAAGAGTCCTCTAATTTTATGGAAATGCAGCACTAATTCGCTGGAGTACTCTGGAATACATAAAAAATGTCCCTCCTCATTTACAAGGAACCTCAACCTTGAGAGAATATAAAGTATTGGATGTTTTGCTTGATATTTCCAAAATGCAGTGTATTGCAGAAAGTACTGCTGAACTACATTATGAGCGGTGGTGGGAAGTAACTAAGTACATTTACTCAAGAACTGTACTTAAGTACAATTTACGTACTTCCACTTTACTTCCACTTATGATACTTTATACTTCTACTACACTACATATCAGAGGGAAATATTGTACTTTTTACTCCACTACATTTATTTGACAATATTACTCACTTTGCAGATTTTGATCATATATACAAAATATAATAAACTCATAAATTATGATGTATCATTATACATTAAGCTACCCAGTAGTATATAAAGTAGTTTAAATTAACTCCACCTTTACCAGCTACAACATTATGCATCCATAATTATAATCCAATATTATACACTGTGGCCACTTTATTAGGTACACCTGTACAATCTAATGCAATTCAACAGCTTTGCTATAAACCTATCTACCTTTACCAAGTTTATAATGTTCAGTTTTTGTTGACTTTGTCTGAAATGCGTAAATTCAATTACACATTTTATCATTGAGGTCATAGTGGTGCTGTACTACATTATATTCAGAGGTGTTTCTATTATTCTGACCCCTCATGTTTGTAAATAAGGAGGACAAAAAATTAGAAACACCTCTCAGTATAATGTAGTCCAGTACAAAGACCACCTTTAACTGTGACCTCAGTGCTAAAACATAATTGAATTTACACATATCAAACAAAGTCAACAAAAACTGAACATTATAAACCTGGTAAAGGTAGAAATTATAGCAGTGCTGTTGTATTGAGTCGCATTAGATTGTACAGGTGTACCTAATAAAGTGGCACGGAGTGTACATTATTCTGAAATGGGCCACTCCGCATAATGAGAACTTTTACTCTTTGTACTTAAATTATATTTTGATGCTAATAATTTTGTACTTATAGTTAAGATCTTGAATGCAGGGCTTTTACTTGTTACTGAGTATTTCTGCACTACTTTTACTCAAGTAAAATATCTGAATACTTCTTCCATCACTGATTATGAGGCCCCTCTGGCTTCAAACAGGGAGTGGACCCACATCATTTCTGTTTAAATCTTAATATTTGGTGCGTCTTCTGTAATCAATAAAAGTTGTCGTTAGTTTGCTTTGTAACTTTATTTTACAAAGTAAAAACGTTAGCATGTATTAGGTCATCTGAATTGCTAACATAACAAAGCATTTGACTTCCAAGTAGCTACACTTTTACTTTAAGTAAGTTCGGTTACAACCCGTGTCTGGTAATCATTAAATAGTAGATAGATGCTAGCTGCCAGTAGCTAAAGGTCTGGACATTTTCCCTTCTTTGTCAAGATGTTGAGTGATTAATCTCAACAGACTTATTGAAATACTTCCCCTTCGGTCCAAGCAACGCCCTTCTCCGCCTGTTGACTAGTAGCGGCTAACTTATCGCAATGCTAACGCTGCTAGCTAGCCTCGGGCACCAGCTAGCGTCGTTAGCGGCGCGGGGGTAACGGCTGAGATTTCTCCCGTTACCTGAAATAAAATAAATAAATTACCTTCACTCTGTTTATGCTCGCCTCGAAACGCAGCTGCTGTACGACTTTTTTCATGGCCACCAGATTAGAGGAACTCGACATTCTCGACGCGTTTTTGTGGAGAAACTGAACGCCGAGCGGAGGGTGGGATTCTGGGCTGGATGCTGAGACAAAAGCAAAGATGATAACATCCGGATTCCGGTTGTTCACACTTGTGGCTGAGACTCCCATTTAAACTCACTAGACGGCGCCAAATTAAAGACAATAAAAACACATTTTTCATTAAAAATATCTTTATTGTGCTGTTACACCAGCAGAGCGGATCATTATCAATCTAATGTCAATATATGCTTCTATTAAAATCATAACCATAATTTATACATCTAGAATATGTAAACATTTAAGTTAATAAACTAAAACTTAAGCATTCAATATAATCAACATGT
>NTHP01000171.1:182602-225310 GCA_003416845.1 Oplegnathus fasciatus | reverse complement strand
AAAAAAAAAAAAAAAAAAAAAAAAAAAAAAAAAAAAAAAAAAAAAAAAAAAAAAAAAAAAAGGCACTGGAAGTTCCTCAAGTGAGGCTGTTTTCATCTTCACCCAAAGAGAAGATACTCAAGTCTCCGCATCGAACTCTGTTTTTTGACTTGAACCGAGGATCTCCATCTTCAATTGTGCTGGAGTCTTGCCAGCATCCTCGATTTGAGTGTCTGGAGGAGCTGAAATGAAAGGGGGGGAAAAGGATTAATAGGTATGATATGGCACAGAATACATTAGTGGTACTTAAAAAGGCACTTCAGAGCTGTTATTAAGAGTCTGAAGGTTAAAATGTCATATCCTACACCAGCTTAGAGCATTCCTAGTAAAATAACACTGCACATATTAAATCCCAGCACTGCAAACATGCCTAGGAAACACAAATCCAAATTTAGCTAAATACAGACAAGAGCAATTAAGTGACTGAATAATACCTGCCGTCTGGTATCAGGCGGAGTGTCCGGTAAAGTTCGGTTGTGGATGGCACAGTGGCACTTTGTGTAGGTTTAGGAGTGGAGAACGTAGCGTAGGTTGAGGGTTTGGCCAGCTGAGCGTTCGTGGAAGACATCCTCATCTCTGGCTCACTTCCTGAAATTCAGAGGATATTCAAATAAACATCAATAAAAATACCTTTTTGTAATGTCACTGGTATTTACATGCACTATGAATAGAAAACTACTGTTATTATTCTGTATCGTTAAGCTTTCTTTTGTATATCATAACTAGTGTTCTTTATTTATCAGCAATTGATGAAATGCATCTCTCTTCTCGTTGTAATTTTCTGACAAATTTTGCATTCTCTCAATTACGTTGTCATCATTTCAGGCCTACCGGTGATTTGTGCCACAACTCATGCTCACTACCTGTTACAACTGAAGAAAGTCCTGTTTGGGGGTGAGAAGTTTAACCATTTAGAAGCTCTCCTAACTGCGGATTTAGTTGGGTTTTTTTAAATTACACAGACTCACTGATTGATAAGGCACTTTGTCCGTCAGATGAGGAACATCTCCTGCGATCTGTAAACGGAGTCATGTTCAAAAACTGATTCTTGAGCCAAGAAGCACGGTCCTCCTGAAAGGCCTTTTTCTGTGGAATACAAAAAGGAATTACAACATCCACAGTAAATGTTATTGTTAAATTGTGCTACTACATCCGGAGACTTGAGTACCTCTCGTCCCAGGCGAATGGCCGCCTCTGTGAAGTTCTTTCTCTCCCTCTCAAAGTTTCTCTTCTGTTCCTCAAAGAGCCTCCATTCCTCTTTGAGGCGCTCCTTCTCCTCCAGTGTGTAGCAGTCATTAAGAAGAGCTGCAGTCTCATCATCAAATGATGTGTTGAGTTGTTGCTGCATAAGCAGAAATCGACACACGCTTTTATCATTTTAGAGCAAATTATTCTTTAGAACTTCCAGATAACATTCAATAATGTGCAACAGACAAGGGCTCATTTACTGAACTGCAATTTCGCACATTAATTTAACAAAACATCTTATATTGGTATAAAACTCTGCTGAGCAAATGTTTAACCTGCACAGACCTACTGACCACCTCTGCTCTTATAAACAAGCAGAAACTGACCTGGAGGAGCTGCTGCTGTGCGTGAATGAACTCTTTGCACTGCTGCACTTCACGCCTCATTCTCTCCATCTCATCGTCGTGGGTCTCCCTTGGTATCACCTCTTTATTGGACTCCAGCTGATTCTGCACTTGTGAGGCTTAGCAAACAAATACAACAGTTGATAATCTCAATTCCCTTCCAGGCATATGGTATGTCTGTAAACGCTAGAGGGAACTTCCGCTATACATTTTTAATAACCTCACATTATGTTGTTTCTCAAAGAAAATGTTTTATAGACCCAAACATTTCATCTATACAACTAGCACCACAAGAACATCAGTTACTTTTGCAGTATTTCAGGGTATGTAACAGTGCTGCATGTACCTTGGCTGTCCAACTTCTCCATGTGGTTCCTCAGTTTCCTCCACTGCTGGCGGATGCTGTTGGTGAGCTGCTCCCTCGCGTGCTCACAGGACTGGTCCAGAGTTTCCCTGCTAGAGTCACCCGCCTTCTCCTCCCCGTCCGAATCAACCTGAGCAAAAACAGCAGAAACAAACGGGGTAACTTTTCAACAAGAAAGCATCTCTTTTCTACATGCTCACAGGTACAGGTGCTTATCCATCAGAAAACCTGCGCTATACACATAATCACATAGATTCCTGTCGGCATATGATGTTAATACAGATGATTTTTGAAGTGTAGTTTCTTTTGTGTGCGTTAGTACCACGGGGAAAAAAAACAATACAAATACCTGCTCCTGACTGTCATCAGCAGCGGCCCCTCGGGTAGAGGGCTTACGTGGACTCAGGATGTGTATCATCTCCTTCTTCATCTGCTGGAGGACTTTCTTAAGCTCAGCGTTCTCCAGCATCAAAGACCTCTGACTCGCCTCATAGTCGCTGAGCAAGGACTTGTACATCTCACCCTCGTGGCTGCAGAGAGCAATTTACAAATACAGTTATCTGATTGATGATTACATATTATACAAATACGGTCGACAAGAGACGAGCTGTCATGGTACCTGGCTGTCACTTTTGCAGTCTTCCAGTGGCTCCTTTTCCCATCCGACCGCCCCAAGCAGTTGAGTACATCGATAGCTAGTTGGGAAAAATAGGAAGCACAAATTGTATTATTTTGTTCTGAAATTCCCAGAATAAAGATCAGTGTATATACATTTTTGCTGAAGATTTATATTTACCTAGTTTCTTATCTTTTCTGTCAACCAGTAGCTGGCTGAGGCGTTCCTTGAGCTTTGCGGCTTCTCTCTCTTTTCTCTTGGCATCATGACTGTACTGAGAGGCACGGCTGGCAATGATACTCTGGAGCTTCTGAACCTGTCCAGGATGATTGAACTGTGAGTTTGGCAGGCTCATGCATACTGTATGTGGTTGTGTTGAGTGTTGCTCATATAAGATAAAGTAAAATTATACCTCATCTTTTTCTGTTTTCAAGCAGCTCTGCAAAGTCTTAATTTTGAGTTGTAGCTGTCTCTCCGTCTCATGTAGACCCGATTTCTCCCTTATGGACAGTTCCAACTGATCCTGGAAGGAAATACACATAAGTCTTATTATGAGCACAGTGAGATGCCAATGTTTTGCACACGCAATCAGTTCAGGGTTAAAGCTACAAGAGCAGATTCCTGAGCAAAGTCCCATCCTAAAATTGGTGTGTGCTATCTGAGGATTTAATAAGACAGACTGTAAATACACCAACAATATCCACACATGCCGGCCAGGTATTTGCTGTTTTCAATTTCTTATGAGGAAGAAAACTAAAGCGCCCCCTACACCACTCCTACGTCTACACTTATTGTGATACAAATAACCTTGACTTCTTCACTGCTGGGTTTAAATAGAAAGAGGTATGTTTAGCCTTGCACGCAGAGACAACTGCTGAGATAAGTGAACATGGCCATCATTGTGCTATTCAAAATGATGGAAAGTAGTGAGACTTCCGAGCACAGTACTCTGTAAGACTTGTCCTTGTTTGGTTTCTGTAGTAAAGCAGTCATATTCATTTCTTTTTGTGGGAATAGGAAGAAAATTTGCTGTGTACAGAATAGTATGTTTCTTTTCTGTCCTCTAGTGGTCAGCAGTCTATTACTGCACCTTACAGACAGCTCATAGTCTGTGGGTACTCCAGCTGTCATACGTGCCTTGAGTCTGGAATTGTTCATCTGCATGTGTTCCAAGGAGCTGGATTTCTTCAGCTGTTCTCTCTCGAGCTCCTCTAAAGTGCACATATTGCGTCGGTGAATCTGGAGCAGCTCATACATGGCATTCAGAGCTGGCACTGTGTTCAGGCCGGCTCCCCCTGGTGAGCTGGCCTCGATACATGTGGAGGAGAGGCCCAGTGAGGCAAGCTCCTGTATAAGAAAAGAGGATATGATGAGCATTTAGCAGGGCCACATTTGTCCAAATTTAGCATCAAATCTAAAATAAAGGCTGCAACTAGATTGATGCATTTCATCTTTGTAAACACAATAACTAAGACAGGGTCTTTCCGTACCTGATTGACGTATGAAATGCACTGAGGAACGTTGTCCTCTGTGCAAAAGGCACTTATCACACTGTAGGAGCTTTTGGACAGGGGGAAAGAAGTCATTGACACAAGGTTGTTTTGTCTCGAGGGGGACATTGTCACATGCGATATGCTGGAGATCTCATAGTTTCCTGAAAAACAGAAGAGAGAGGGATATTGTGGCAGTTGTAGGTTCATTACATCTACTGTACTTTCTCACACTGAGAGGCTTGAATTAGGTTGCTGCTCTAAAATGAGAACAAAAATATGGGTCACCTCTAGCAGATCCCAAAGAAGCATAGCTAATGAGCCTTTCTATTCTAGAAATATTCTACCAAATAGACCCCATTAGCAGAGAGATTTACCCATAGATGTCCCTATTGGCACAGTTGTCCACCACTCTCCCATATCACCGACACATCAGGACACAGGGATGCGAGGTCATGAGTTATCAGCCCGGGAGGGGGATTAGCAGTCAGGCGGTGGATCAGAGGCTCCCACTGGAACTGAGCCCTGCAATGGAGCATCAAGCCATGAGATAGCAATAGACCAGCGATAGATAATCTGGTCTGCTGCTTCACCCACAGAGGATTAACTGTGCGATGTGTGCTAGTGGGGGTTATATTGGGGTTTAAGAGGGCCCTCCGATTGGCCACTGGCAGCTAAATCGCAGGGTGGTAAGATGATCTCAGCCTCAAGCCAAAAGGATTTACAAAGCAAAAATGAGAAAAATCCACCACAGAGGAACTAAATCTGAGAGCACATGTGTATTTTTGACTTTTGTACCTTCAGGACAATATTATGATCCTGCTCTGGTGAAACAAGCTGAACCAGATATCTTCACTTGCCACTCCCACAACTTTACAACCTACTGAAATGTTCCAGCTTGTGTTCAGGGGCTGCCAAGCACATTGTGTTGACGAACAAAAAAAAAAGAAGCTTGCAGTCATGTTCAGATATGCAACAGCGAAAGCTTGAGAGTGAACGTGTTGGTGAGGACATAACTACCAGTCAACAGAAGTGCCTGTTTTTTCTGTGTCTGCCATGTCAATGTGCATCCCAGAAAACTCTCTCCAATGTCCTTATCTAACAAAACATACACAACTTTTATCTAAAGTTACACTGGCTAGGGTGGAGATTAAGTCAAGTGTGCTTCGGCTTAATTTAGTGGGGTTATTTTAACGTTATATATTAGTTAAAGGTGTCTTCATACATTAAGAGTCACTGTTTAGTTAGCTAGTTAGGTTGACGGAAGTTAGAAGGTAGCTAGGTAACGTTTACAAGCTAACGTTAGCTAGTTTGCTAGCTAAACCCTTGTTGGTTAGTTTTTTATTAGCTACAAGGTTATAGGGAAATCATTTTAACAACTTTAGCCTTCAGTAGTTGGTTAAAGTTAGTAGACGTCAGCTAGCCACGTAACTTAGCCTCATATTCCTGATTTGTAAGATGAATTTGATGTTAGTTAAAACGTTAAACTGGAGTTTACAAACACTGCTGTCGTTACTGTTTGCTAACCTGGATGGTAACTAGCTGCATGCTAAGTTAAACATACTCACTGGTACGGCGTGAAATGGGTCAACTCCGATCCGACAGTTGCCAAGTTTGGTGATGTTGGCTAAATTACCAAAATGCTCCTTCATCGAAATCACCAGCAGCTGCCGTGCCGAGCTCCGTCGTCACCTTGTCGGCTGCAAAAACGAGCAAAAACCTCACATCTGTCTTAATGTGAGCGCAGTGAAGCAGAGATGTCCCGACAGGAGGTAGGTAAGCTCAGGCTGCTGCTGCTGCTGCTGGTTGTGTTTTTTTGAAGTCTTTTCCTCCGTCAGCTTCAAACCAAACGTCATTGTTATTGGAGGCAGCGTTGTTAAGCAACCAGTATCTGAGCCGTGCATTGGATATGAACATGTGCAGAGGACGATCATGCAAATGAGAAATGCTGTCAGGTGTCATAAAGCACTGCAATGGCACCCTGTGGCAGCAAGACCTGACCTCATATTGTCTTTCTAGATGCAATACCCAGTTTACATTTACTTGCACTATAAACGACATATTCTTTACTGGAGCAGGCTATGGTAAAATAAATGTCCCATACATACTTTGCAGAGACCTTTAAGACACTGTGGGATACATTTTCTTTTCTTTTTTCACAGTTCACTGATAAAATCAAATACAAATATTATGCTGAGCGAAAGACAAATGAGTGCACAAAAAATGTTTTAGGAAAATAAATCAAAAAGGCAGATACCGGTTTTGTTTTTAAATGTTTATTTGTATAGGGACAAGTAAGCAGCAACCCATGCCACACACCACAGCATTTATAGCCTAAGCTAATTTACAATGCCCCTCCCTAGATGGACCTTTTAAGATACATAAAACTCCACCATAAATACACAAGACAAGACACAAAACTCAGAACTCAACAAGAAAATACAGACAGAACAATACAAGATACAAACTATAATACAGTAAAACACCGCAAAACAAGAAGCACCAGATCATTCATGACTTCATGGCTGAACCCTCTTCAATTTCAGTTTAAGTTAAATATGATTCCAGTCAGGATCCAGTTTGTGTTCTGCAGGTAAGGTATACCACATGTTGATCCCCCGAACAGAAAAAGCTGTTTGTGCAAATGAGGATTTACGTAAAGGCACCTTATAATTCCCGCTCCACGTGTTACTGAGCCCGAAACTCTAAAGTGGAACCACAACGTCACTGAGCACCTGAGGAGCCTGATTATGTAGGCATTTATAGATGAGTTTAAGATTGCAAATGAACCCTTCAAATATAACATATTAGAATAGAATATAATCAGAATCAACTACACAAAGTAAAACCATTGAGACAATCCATATAGTTCATATATCAATATACAGAAAATATGCACAAAGGATACTAGGAAAGAAAAAGATACTAGAGGATGAAAAGCAACCAGTTACAATGAACTTAAATATAATTAAGTAGCTTTTTTTATATTATACAGTACATTCAGGGTAAGTTTGATTTTAAAATCAGTACATCTACTTTCACTTTTGTAGTTTTAAGTAAGTAGTATATTCAAGTGTTCATAAGTTGTGCTGTTATTGTGCAGTCAGGAGGAAATTCCTTATCAGGTGATCTTTGAGAAATCTTTCTTGTAAAGAAAAGTTTTGAATGCATCACTGAACTGAGGAGGAATTGGTTGTTAGTGCATATTCATGTTGAAATTATTACCATCAGGCTATTACACTGGTGACCATATAACTAACTGGTCATCTGAGGAAGTTTTGCATTTTACTTCAGTAGTGTTCAGCAAGTCAAGTATAAAAAAACAAGTTAGAGAAATTCTACTTGAAAGAGAAGATCTTCTCTTCACGCATCAGTATGATCAAATGCTCCATGCAGACATGCAGGACTCTTTTTGCCTTATTCGGTCTCATGATATGCCAACTCTTTGTCCACACTTGGCACGTAAAAGCCGCATCTTCTCACGTCATCTAAAGCAGCAGCATGGAGAGAGGCAGCAGGAAGCTGGCTCTTCATCAGTCTGGTATCTTCCAGACTCGGGCTGGTCTCTGCACTCTGCTATGAAGGCCTGAAGCTGGGACACCGGCACCTTGTCTTGCTGGTGATGCTGGAAAAGAACCATTGAAAAGCATTAGGCTGAATCACAACTATGACCTGAAAAACACCTCTCTACAGGCAGATCTAAGAATATTTCTCCGTTTGTGAGTGCAGGTGACTCAGGCTGACCTTGATGGTCTCGTAGGTGTCAGTAATGAGAGCGATGAACAGGCTGAGCACCATGTAGATGAAGAGGGAGATGAAGGAGTAGAGGTAAAGTCTGCTGAAAAGCCACACCATGTAGCTCTTGTCTCTCATCCTCAGGAAGGTGGCATACATGTCGTCACCGTTGATGAGAGAGAAAAGGCACTCCGTCACCTTGTCGAGCGTTCGGAACTGGGAAAAAATGTTTTGATAATGAAGTTTTAATATTTCAGCATCACCAGAATGGAGCTCCTCCATGCTTGTGGGGTATTTTTTAGGCCACGCTGACACTTAAAAATAGATTAATTAAGAATATAATAGTCATACTTTGTCATGGTAAGGCCCGAGGACGATCCAGCCACAGAAACAGTACCCGAGGTAGATCATGGCCGCACAGCAGCAGAATCGGATCACATTTGGGAAGGCTGCCCTCAGGGTTAAGATTAATATCTAGAGAGGAATAAAGGTTTTCAGTTTCCTCTGGATATGCATTTGCTACTTTTAACAGGCCGTCTGATGCATCATGCAAAAAGAAAAAGCAGCATCGTGGAAGCTCTTACCAGGGGCTTAGGACTGGGGGGAGGGGGGAAGGGGGACTGAGTATACAGGGCCCTCATGTGAGGAGGGCCCACAAAGATACTAGAATGAATAGCCGTGGATGCGGGGATGTACAGGGTTCCGAATTTTGTGCTACGCCCCTGGCTCTTACATTGTATTTCTTGAAGAAACCGAGGTAGCGAATCACGCCGACCCAGACGAGCATCGTGGCTGTTCCCAGCAAGATACTGCAGACATCATAGTTTGTCAGGTACTGCAGGAGGAAAGAAAGTACAAATAGATAAACTACATATCAAATAATTACAAATTAATTTTCATATATCCTGCTCCACAGATAAGGGCCTTTATTCATTTTTCTACCGTCATATATACACTATAATCTAATTAAAAATACAGCCAATAAAGCTCAGTGAAAAACAAACCTTCGTTTGTATTCCAATTTTGAGCGCTGACCCAGCGATGGTCAACGTGTCACTCACAATGATGAGGATATACCAGCCATTCACAAACTCCATGCGGTCTGACCAAGACACAATTTTATTGAAGTAGGCATGGAAGAATATGTTGAACTCCTGCATGAGAGAAACTCAGATATTGTAAAACACGTCAGTAAAACAAATACACAACAAACCAGGAGTCATTCCTACACACGGCGGCTCAGCTCAATTTCAACACGAAACGATAACATGTTTTTATTTATGAGAGGTTTGTGCGTTTTATTTGATGAGGAGGTGCTGACTCTTATATCATCAAATCGGTATAAAATACTGAGGTCATGAGTCCCGCCAATCCAACCCTCCCAAAAAACAGCAAAAATTGATTAAAAATTATATATTTCTTAACTTTTCAGTTACTTTTCTGTATTTTTTTTCTAAACATAAATGTCTGAATGCTGTTTTAAAGAATTTTCCACACAGAAAAACGTAATCCTTTATTTATTATTCATTCATTTATTTATTGTTGGCTTCAAAGTGGTCTAATTTAAATATATTGAGTCTAAAAATGCTGGAATTAGTCTATAAAATACCCTCCATGTGTATTTTGTTAACTGTGTCCCCCCAGGTTGATCCAGAAAAAAAACACAGAGAACATGACCTCAATGTCCTCTACGGTCCTGCATCTGATGCTGGTTTGCATATTATGTGTTGTGCTGATTAAATTAGTCTTTTATTACTGAATAACTGACCTCATGGCTTCACTGTAATAGCAGCCATATGTACAGAAAATCCCCTATATTCATCAGCGGTGATGGCAATAATCCATTTACTTGTTCCTCATAACTTACAAACTGGAGTTGGACTCCATTGATGACGGATCGCGTGCAGAGGATGAGAGAGGTGAAGCAGGCGAGGATGACCACAGAGTCAAACGACAAGAGGAGGTAATCATTCTCATCAGCTGGAAACCAGAGACATAGATTTCAGGTTAGCTGTTACATGTTGTTGTTACATCAGATGCTGAGTTAGATCATACAGGTGTCAAGGTTTACAGAATAATGTCACTGTGCCCCCTGCTGGCCTCTGAAGCAATAACCAGTATGAGTTTAACTTACAGGTGCCTTCCACATTCCAGTCTCTGCATTCATAAATTCTTACATCATTTTCAACATCGACCTTTATCTTTCCACTGTGTGCCCGATTGTCAAACATGATCTGTACAAAAACAAAGATTTCGTGAGTGGCAAGTCAAAGACTCAACACAAATTATTTATGAGCATGTAAAATGAATGTTTTCCTCTGTTGAAATGTCCCAAAAAGGTGTGGCACTTTTCAGACGTGGTCACCAACCATTATGTGGAAGTCATAACAGTCTGGTAGCTCGTGGTGCCGCACAGTCTGCAGATTGATGGTTTTCAGAGTAAGGTAGATGCTCACTGATAGCAGCCTGGACACACAAACGTATATTAGCAGGCAGCACTCTTATCGCCAGCGCCATCAAACCAGTATTTTCACTTTAGTCACCTTTTGAAATCTAAGGAGAAGTTCACATGTGTCGCCAAACTGCTGTCGCCCGATGACTGCACGGGATATATGGAAATGCAATCTGTGAGGAGGAAATACGAACTGCAATAAGCTCATTACATCAGTTAGTCATTCGATGGTTCAGCAGAGGAATTATGCTACTGTTAACAGCACGAGCTTCCTCTTTTCATGGAGTCACAAGTAAATCCACATTGTGATTATTTTCCATTCATGCCGTGAATCAGCTTCCATAAATACATGTTGCACAAAATGGATTCAACCCTATTGGACTTAAATGCACACGTTCCACAGCTACTTATGACTCTATTTGATAATTAAATGAACATTTTCTGTCTTTATGCAGCAATTTTGTGCTTTTGGTACCTTCATCAATATGCGGATCAATGTCAAAGGTCTCATTTCCAGGATCGATGCTGCTGTTTCTGTAAAACTCTTGACACACAGACAGAGGAGTGTACTCGCCGTCAACCCTCTCGTATGCAAGGTTGCCTACTGTCAGGTTTTGGAGATTGATGAACTGATAAGAAAAATGGAAAGAAGAGTGAAACCTTCATGAAATCCCCTTGTGATGTAACGGAAAACTGCTGTCTTAAATCTAAAATTTCAGTACCCTGTTGATGATGTAGTAGATGTGATCATACACATCTGCTTTGGTGTACAGTGCGTAGCTTCCCAGCCGGTGATCCTTGTATCCTTTCAGGAACAGGTGTCTGAATGTCATCAGATTTTCCTCTTTGAAGGTGACCATCATTTCGTTGCTCAGGCCAAAAGACACTAACTGAAGCGGAGGAAGAGGGGAAAAACACATACATTTAAGACAAAAAGACATCTATCCTCTGTGCACGTTCATGTCTGATGATAATAAAATAGCATCCAAAGAGTTCTGTACAGCACCTGCACTGTGATGATTGCAATTTTGAGGATTTGTAACATCAGTTTCCAGGGTTTGCGACCCCTCGCTCTGTATTTCTCACAGGGGTTCATGAAGAAGTACTTGAGCCTCCGTCTGAAGTCCTCCACCACCTTCGATTCCATACTCTGAGTGTGAGCGCTCCATCTGCAGTGGCCGTTCAGCCTCCTCTCCTCTGACCTCGCGGCCAACAGCTGCTCAGAGTCCTCCATTATACTGAAGTGTACGACAGAATTTAACTATTTTTGAGAAGACAGTTTTAGCAGTGTTTTGTCTTCGTAGTATTTTTTTTTGTTTAAGATTGAACACACGTCAGAAACGTGTTGAAGATCAACACAGAACAGTCAGGGTTCAGCCATTCCAGTCATTCTGATGTTTATCAGACTGGTTCTCCGGCTTGTGCTCACTGCTGTCACTCTCTCCTCTCTTTAAGTTGTTAACGTCTGGAGTGCATATTAATTGCGCTAAAATAAGATATAATGCTCTACAAAGACACGAAAAAAGTGTTTTGCAGCATCATTTATCCATTTTAGCTCACCAAAGGTTTATTGTAACAGACCTGCCTGCAACAGCGAGCACACAACAGACAGCAAATGCAGACTTCAAGTACTAATGTAGCAAATAACATATCACAATATTAAATTTAAAATCTCTGAAGACAAATCAGGACAGCAAACAGAAATGAATGAAAGTTTAAGGGACAAACATTGCAGATATTATTGTAGTGTAAATATATACTATTTTCACAACCCCTTGCTGGAATACATCTATAATGATGTATTACAGAAAGTAAAAGCGCCAAAGTTTGAGGAAAAAGTCAACACATAAAGTATATAATAATAATAATGGTAATAATAAATGAATTACCTGCTGTGCACCAGTGAGCTACAGAGCGACTAGTCTAAAGACTTGGGGCTTCTCTGCTGTCTACGGAGATCAGGCGGTGCAGTCACCACCAGCCTTCACCACAATGACTGTCACTCCTCTGCGTCATTTTAAGCTTTTCCAGTTTTTCCAAAACAGACACAGAGCTCCCCAGTTACAGAACGTCTGCACACACACAGAAACTGACACCGTTTGTAGGCGTCTGCAACCTGTCAAAAATGTCATCTGAATTAATGTTGTATTGGAGGAGCTATATACGCCTATACTACTTTGCAGGCAGTGTTATTAGAGAGCATATAGGTCAAAAGGTTGTAGGATTTTTTTCATGTTGCCTTAATAATATGTCCTCACGATCTCGGATGAAATCAGAAAAGAAACTACACCCTTTTTTTTTTCTAAACCACCACTCGGTCACCAATGAAGAAAGAAAACACGAGTTGAAGTCATGCAGAAAACCTTTAGTATGCAACAGATGATTGTACATGACCAGAGAATGAAGTAATGAGCAGGACATCATTTTTTTGTGATTCAGGACTCGTGTAGTGACGAAAATGTAAAGCAACTTTGTTTTTTAGGACTTAATGCTGCATAGAATTAACTCAAAATCATCATTTGGAGCTACATCACTCTGGTCAGAGATCAGACTTATACACACACACACACACACACACATATATATGCTCAAGTACTCATTCCAGTGTATAAAACTTTTTCACCACACCTACACTGCTGCTGCCGTGTTTGCACACCACAGTTCATCAGGAAATCACACCTTTGGTAAAAAAAAGGAGTAGAAAAGGTTAAGAGTGGATGAGTCAGATTTTCTCAGCTCATGACATGGGAGTCGAACCTCAATGCACCAACACGTGTTTGAAGTGCAGGTATGGAAAAAGAAAGCTGGCATTGAATGCTTGCTCAAATTCGTGCTCTTCTTTACTTATTTATTTATCAGACAGTTTCTGATTTAAATCATTCAGACAACATTTAACATTTGAGAAATGTGGCTTCTGTTTGTTGAATTAAAAAAAGGGGGGGTTTGTAGAAAAACATGTATATATTCTTGAAGCTAAAGGTAATACTTTGGCCTCATTTCAAAACTAAGGCAAAGGATTGGCACCAGTATCTAAAACTTTTAAACAATACCCCAGCCCAAGTGACAAGTTGTCCCTTTTTTCTCTCATAAAAAGCTGATATATAGGTATAGTAGTAATATATCTCAGTTCTTTAACTGCCTAATCAAAGGCAAGAGCAACACCAAAAAGACTACAATGACAGAGTGTTTGTTTAGGATTTGAGTGGCCGAGGATTCTGCTGGATTGTCCCTTTAACTGCACGGTTACTGTCTTGTTGAGATGTGAACCTAAAAGATGCTCCTATGTGACGTTGGAGTGAGCGAGCGCGACCGGAGCGGCTGGAAGTTCGGGTCCCCTCCGCTGCTGGTGCACCCTGGCGCTCCGGCATCTATGTTGGAGGGCGATTCGACCATTACCTCATCCGGGAGCGGAGGAGCTCCCGGGTCTCCGGGCCTGGGGAGGCTGGAGGAGGTCGTGGAGGAAGCCACGCTGATGCTGGCACCGGCCACGGAGGTCGAGTCTCCGCCTTTCTGCAGCGATGGCAGATTGAGTGAGCCTACTACGTCTGAGGAGGAAGGGCTTCGTTCTCCGTCCGGGTGGAAGAGCAGGGTGGAGTTGTTTGACAACGTCGTGGAGAGGTCGCTGGTTGTGCTCGGGGTGCTGAGGCTGCTGTCAGACGAGGAACTGGATGCCCCTGCTGTGGAGTGACAAGTGGTGAGGGGGAAGGAAGGTTGAATTAAAGCATCAAGGACGTATCACAGATTTAAAATACACAACAGACTTCATGGTGACTCTGCCTACTAACCTCTGAGAGACTCAATCTTCTCGTTTTTGGCCTTTTGCACCTCATCTGTGATTTTGGCGATGATGAAGTTTTGTGTGCGCATCTCCCTTATGGAGTCGGTCAAGGCGTCCAGGCCCCGGGGGTTCTCCACCAGGATGTCCAACAGCATGGCCGTCCTCTTGGTCTGCGTGCTCCTGCAGCTGATTTCCTCCGCGTCGTCTCGCGTCAGGATCCTGCGGGAGCGCAGGTAGTCGAGGTGGCGATCGGCTTTGATCCTGTCGCAGAGGTAGTGCCGAAGTCTGGTCAGCACCTGGAAACCCAGCAGCAGGCATGGAGGAGAGGCAAAAGGGAGGACAAAGTGAGCTCTCGAGGTCCTGAACAGGAGGGGGAGACTCTTTGCATAGGGTCTGGGAAGGCTGAGACTCTACAGGCTGTCACTCAAACCAAGAACAGCAGGTAATATTCAGAGAAGCCTACAGAAAGTGGTCTTAGATCTCTTGTATAGCCTGGTCTGGTTCTGCTCTCCATGGCACATACCTGGCTATACCTGTTTTAGCCTTTGCTCGTGCTTTTGATAAGGCAGACACAAAAACCTCCAGCCTGAGTGTTCAACACTGTGTTATTGTCAAACCCCACAGAGGATTTAGGTGTTGATGTGGGCACAGAGAAGGTGTGGTGGGGTATTTCCTCATTTAACAGGCCTTTAACGCCAAACAAGGTACAAATAAAAGTGTCAGCAGAGCAGATAAACCCGCCTGTAGGCTATTCCCCCACACGCCTTACCTTATCAGACGGGTGATTTATTGGGAGGAAAGATGTGGCTGAATTCTCGTACTCACGTCTTTTTTAATCTCTGCCATTTCATCTTCAGTGAGATGAGGAACATCCATCCCTCTCACGTGAAAAAGTGACAAAATCCAGGTGTTCCGGGTGGCGATCGACGGCGAAGATAAGTTAGTAAGGCAGCAATAGTGACATAAACTACATAAATAAGTTACTTGTAAGCGTTAACACACGTGAGTCTTCATTATTTGTCGTTGAAAGGCGGCGTATCCACTGTCCATTCAAGTTTTCTGAGAGAAAAATCCCCGGACTTCCTGCTTGAGTCGAGGTTTACGTCGACAAGAGAAGAAGAGAAGTACAGGCAGCAGTTTCACGCTCACAGCTGATTTAACTCTGTTGTTGTATGTCTTTAAAAACTCTACAATTAGGATAAAATGTCTCTTACAACAGAAAGCTTCAGGCTCCAGTTGTCCCTCGTGTTGATCCGTGTTAACTGCTTTAAAGTGCTGTTCACCGTGTCTGATACAGGTGAAGTGCTGCTCCGGATCAGTCCACTGGGTGGCGCTGTTGGATCTCCTCTCACTTACCACACAGTTATTTTCACGTACAGTAAACCTCATCATACATTTACAGACATGCAGTGTTGTTTTCATAATTTTCATAATGTCCCCTTCATGAAATGGATGGTCGTAACATAAATATTTTATACAGCAAAAAGTGATGAAATTGATCAATATATTGACTCACCCTACAGGTGAAAAAGTGCAGATTAAACCACTCTGGAGATGGGTTAGGGGGGTACCTACTTAATCTCATGTCATTTCTCACCTATTGCTTGGATTTAGTTCAAATTTGCACTAATAGTGTCCTGATATCTGCCCTACACCTCAAAGCAATATGAATATCAAAATATGTATTAATTATCAAACTAGAGGCTTTAAAATACAAAGTTGGCAGAAGGCAGAAGTTTCACACAGACGCCTTTTTAAAAGAAAGTTACTTTTACTTTAAAGGTAATATGTGATCACATTGATTAAGAAGCTTTGCACAAAAACAATAACGGTGGTACAATAAAGCAAAATGTGTGAAGTGAGGAGTAAAATGCTTTTTTTTTCATGTTAATATGTAACAAAGTATGCCAAAATAAACTTTTTTATCTCTTTTATACTTATGGAGATATATCAAAGATAAAAGTGTAACTCCATTAAACCCCATGGAGCTCAAGATTTCAAAATCTATCTCCTCCAACAGTGTTTAAACTAAACGCTCCGAGCTCCACTATAATAGATACTGTTACCACAGATTTGATACAGATTATACACTTTACATATAATTTATACAGATTTTACACTTCTGTAATTTGGGGTAATTTGCTGTTTGAATTTGTTTGAATGGGAGCGAGGAGAGGAGAATGGAGGGTGGTTTCCACGTGGTCCTAGTGCAGTTTCTCCAGTTTTTTTAATATAACGTTTTCAGACTGTAAAAAGTGGAGGGGTCCAATACCACCTTCTGAAAAAGTGCAGGGGACATGTCCCCAGTGTCCCCCCCTGGGTGACTCAGTACATTTACTACAGTCCTGTACTTAAGTACAAGTTTGAGGCACTTGTACATACTGTACTGTAGTATTACCATTTAATGCTGCTTTATACTTGTACTTCACTACATTTATCTGACAGCTACATGTACTTTGGAGTTTTTACACACAACACTGGTGGAAGAAGTACTCAAATCTTTTTTCTTAAGTGAAAGTAGCAAGTATTAGCATCAAAATATACTTTAAGTAGCAAAAGTAAAAGTACTCATGATGCAGAATGGCCCATTTCAGAATAATACATATTATTAATACTGGCAGTGCTGAAGAAGTACTTAAATCTTTTACTTAAGTAAAAGTAGCAATACCAAAGTGTAGAAATACTTTGTTACAAATTCAAAATTTTACTTAGTACAAGTACAAAAGTGTTAGCATCAAAATATACTTAAAGTACAAAAAGTACTCATAATGCAGAATGGCCCATTTTAGAAAAATATATATCATATTTTGTATTAGAATTATTGATGCTTTAATGTGTACATGACTTTAATGTTGCAGCTGGTAAAGGTGGGGCTTATTTTTTACTGCCGTGTAGCTTTTGAATTTCACTAAGAAATCAATCAAGTTTTATCTTAACCTATAATAATACATCCTTATTTATTTGTTGATTATATTTTGTATTATTAATCTCAATCTGCAAAGTAACTAAATTATCAGATAAATGTAGTGAAGCAAATATTTACCTCTGAGGTGCAGTGGAGTAGTAGAAAACGGCCATTTTCTACTTCAAAATAGTACTTAAGTACAGTACTTGAGTAAATGTACTTAGTTACTTTCCACTGCAGCACACAAAACATATTATGATCTTATAAACTATGGTGCAGTGTAAGAGATTAAACCACCCAACAGTATATAAAATAGTTGTCACATACATTTTATTGAAGCTCTGTTGTTGTTCACACAGTTCATGTAAAGCTGAAAGCTTTTGTCTTCTACAATTAACGCCACTACAAGAGAACCAGAACAAGGTGAACCCACAAGAACACATAGAGAACATAGTGAAGAGTGTACAAGGAGACAAAAACAAGACAGAACAGAACAGTATAAAAAATAGTTAAAATCAGCTCTACATCAGTGAAATTCAGCATTAATAATGTTTGATAGTATATAACGCTCACAGTTGCCATTCTTCTGCATTGAGTATGTTTACTTTTGATACTTAACAGTACGTACAGTTTGCTGATAATACTTCTATACTTAATTTAAATAACATTTCAATGCAGGACTTTTGCTTGTATTGGAGTATTTTTGGAGTATCTTTACAGTGTGGCATTGCTACTTTTTACTCAATACTTCCTCCACCACGGGAGATATGTTTGAAAATTAAAGCATGTATAGATGTGTTATTTATTTTAAATATGTTATGGTTGGACAAAATATAGTTACATACAAGTTGTCCATAGCAGAGGGATCAGCTTTGAAAATGTACACTATACTAGACACACGTCACAGTAACAGCACCGCCTCCAAAATGACCATGAAGGTTGATCAACACACCTCCTTAACAGTTTGAATGCAGTGATGGAGGAGGTACTCACATCCTTTAGTTTAAGTAAAAGTAATAATGCCAAATATTGTGTTATAAATAAAAGTCCTTATTTAAAAAAGAGTACAGAGGTATCATCAGCAAAATGTACTTAGTATCGAGTACACATAAGAAGGTAGAAAGACAATATATTAATATTCTATTATATTATTACAAATGAATTAACATGTAAGCAGCATTTTAATTTTATAGCTGGTGTTGTATGAAGTTATTGAAGGGTTGTTGTGTTAGACTGCATTAGTTCTTAGCTAGGTGTACCTAATAAACTGGCAACTGAGTGCACTTTATATGCAGCGGTGGAAGTCTTTTGCTTACAGTAAACGCCCTACACACAGGCACACCCACACACTCATTTTGCCTCATTAGACCTTATTTTCAAAACTGTGTGGGCGGGTACAGACCACGCTTGATTGACATCTTCCTCTCTCTCCTTGTTGAAGCAGGACAATTTACACCTTCATTGTTCTCATAGGCACTGTGCATTGAGTTTGGTGACCTTGTGTCATTCCCAACATATGGTAGCTGTGCACACTTTCAGCTTGAGTACAGGTCTAATCAGCCACTATAAGTGAAAACACCTGTGTGAGAATGCAGCGTCTTTAAACAGAAGAAAATACCACAGTGTATAAATACTTTGTTGCAAGTAGAAGTCCTGCATTGAAAATCTTACATAAGTAAAAGTACAGAAGTATTATTAGCACAACTTTCTTAAAGTAGCAAGAGTAAAAGTACTCATTTATGCAGAGTATTATATTATTATATAATGTGTATTATACTATTCAATTATAATTACTGATGCATTAACAAGTAGGAAACATTTTAATACTGTAGCTGGTCGAGGAGGATCTGATTTTAATTACATTAACTGTTGGGTTGCTTATTCAAGAACACTGAATCATATTTTATGAACTGATCATATGTTTTGTTTGTAAAATCTTAATCTGCAACTTGTATTTGAGTGAATGTACTTAGTTACTCTCCACCTCTGTCTGAATATCACCTACGTCACACAGTTTTTATCCAGTTCTGCATATTTCAGAGTAAACTGCTTTGTGATTTGTCACATTGAATCAGCCCAAATGTGGTTTTAAAGTCTATTTCATAGACTCATCAGTCATCACACATTGTTGATTTGTGTTGTATACCTCCATGTTCAGCGCTCTACAAATAAAGTTGAAAGCTCATGGTATAAGATGGCATTAAATAAGAAAGATAGCAGCCGTTATACAATCAGTAGTAGCTGTAAACTGTTATTGGGGATCGGCAAGGAAAGTGCGAAGAGAACAAAGTGTCCTCATAACTGTACAGTGAACTGGAGTGCATGAGAAGAACCAAAATACCACTCCAGTAAACATGAAATAAATTGCAAAATGGCAAAACACACGCAGTCAAGATTTTCACTTCCCTCTAATCATGATATGCCACGAAGTGTTTGAGGACGGGTGCTCCCTGAGGAGATTGTTGTCAGGCTTGTTTTGTCATGTTCTGCAATGTAAAATGTACTGTGTAGCTGGAAAACACCGTCGCCAAGCAGTAAGCTATGCTAACTGCAAATCAGGCCACGGCCTTCTGTTGCTTGCTTGAAGGTTTTCCCCTGTAATGACAATTATTTGAAATAGAGGAGAAATACAGGCTCCAATAACTACGTGGCTGCTGTTGCATCCCAGCAATTTCTGGAATTGCGGCAGAAAGATGCCCTTTAAATGTCAGGTGTTAAAAGGTCAAACTGTATGTGGATCAGCCAAGAAAAAATATTTGTTAAAATGGCAACAAAGCATCCACACACACACTGACAATACGTGCCCACTTTTCTCCAGAAGAGCTAATGATGATTCACACCCAAACAGCAGAGAGCAGACGCCTGGAAATGACGTCGAGTCAGCTGTGAGAGATTCAGATGAACCCAGTGTGCCAACTGGTGAGTAAATGAGACACAAAGAAAAGTCATTTATAGAAATGATGTAATGAACTGGAATCATGTCACAAATCCCTCACAGACATTCCTGTACAGTGTATGACCCACTCTCACATAGCAGCCAACACAAGCTTGTCTTCTCAGACCCATTGTGGTTTTACACCGAGTACCACTGGGGAGCTATTTCTGCTTTTCCATTCTCTCTAGCCAATCTTTATGCCACACAGAATTTGAATCCCATATTTTGTCTATTTTTCTCCTTTTTTTGCATTTGTCTTTAAGCATGAATGTGTACAGTATCACAAAAGGACTTCTGCCCACCCACCTCTCCCACTTGACTGCCATCCAAGTCCCATTAAATGTCATCCTCAAGGACATAGAGGCATGTGATGAACTCAAACTGTGGAGTGATTTAACTCCAGTACGATGCTGCACAGTATCAAGTATCATATAAGTTAAGTGGGTAACAAAGGTAAAAGCCTTGTCTCCCTGATGAGATAATCTCCAGGATGGGTAATTACATGTTGCATAACATCTTTTATAAGATCTGGCTTTACAGTTGCTATAGATGACCACATGAGCTTGGCAGCAAGATGAAAGAAAATGCTCCAAACATGTAAAATGGTTAATTCTTATGGCTGTTGGAGGAATAATTTGACCTTTTGGGAAATACGCTTATATATTTGCTTTGTTGCCAAGAGGTAGATGAAAAGATTGCCACTCTCGTGTTTCTGCGTTAAGTACAGAGCTTGAGTCAGGAGGCGATTAGCTTAGCTTAGCATAA
Source organism: Oplegnathus fasciatus (assembly GCA_003416845.1). Taxonomy (NCBI): domain Eukaryota; kingdom Metazoa; phylum Chordata; class Actinopteri; order Centrarchiformes; family Oplegnathidae; genus Oplegnathus; species Oplegnathus fasciatus. Next base: position 204,639 of record NTHP01000171.1, on the reverse strand, counting down.
AGACTGGAAGCAGGGGGAAACAGCTAGCCTGACTCTGTCCAAAGTTCAAAAATACACCTACCAAAACCTCTAAAGCTCACTGCCTAACAAATTGTATCTCTGTTTAATCTGCACACAAACAGAAATGTAAAAACAACGTTGTTTGGTGAGTTAGCCTGCATGGTGTTTCTTGGCTTAACAGCTGATGGATAAAATGCTCTTCAAAAGAGGAATGGTTTGCAGACAGCTATGAGAGGAGTTAATGGTACAAATATGTCCCTTGAATACTTGAATTTATTGTGCCGTTAACCAACGTTGCCAACTTTCATTTCCCAAAATGTTAAACTATTCCTTTAAGTTGTCGGGCTGGCAGCAGCTGCAAGCTGGTGGAATATGCAGGGAGATTTTTGAGTTTAAACCCTATTTTGGCAAACTTTTGCCTTGCTGAAATGCCCTTAACCATAACACCAAGTTTTAGTCCACTCACCCTGACTTCTGACCTGAAAGACATTAATAATACTGACATGAATATTAGCATTTATGCAGTTAAAGATACATTCACATGCTGCTCTGTGGGAATGGGATGTGGGCGTTTTCAGGAACAGAAAGGGCAGGTGTGTAACATCGTCAAACGGGTCAGTTTAACATGCAACTGTAATCCTTTCCGAGCACTCCAGCTGCCTGTTATATGTCCGATGTTCCTCTTACCTAACATGGTTCTGCAAATTCTTTATAGTACAGCTTTGGAGGGAAAAGTTTCCACTCCAAACCACAACAGTCAGCAATTTCCAGGCATCTGTGAACGCACCGAGCTCACGCTTGTTCGCTCTTCATCTGCCTGAGCTGGCACTGATTCAAGCCGGCCCTTGTAACCTCAGTTAGATAAGAAAGGGGCTGTGCCAGTCTGCCCTGCTCAGCCTCTTGTTCTCACAGGTTATAATGAAAGGAAAGGCATTTCTTTCCCTGATAACTTCCATTGTTCTTTGATGTGGATAGAAGAGGATGCTTTTTATCCTGGCAGCTATTTCAAAGAAACCTTCAGTGTTCATCCTGACTGGAATGTTGCTTCAGGCATTTCTCAAGTTTTCTTTTTTTCCTTCTTCTTTTTTTTTGGTGTGTTTCTCATTCTGGACGCTCTCGTTCAGACCGAACAAAGGATTCCTCGGGTTCAAGCATTCCAGGAGGCTCTCGCCCTCCTTTTTTTTAAACTACTGAAGTCAAACAAACTCTAATCCATCCACACCCTTATAGGTGAATTTCATCTGTGACTTTTAACACTAGCAAGGTTAGAAAACACAAACGCAGATCACAGACAACGTGCAACAGTCTAAACACTGCTTCGTCCGAGATAGAAATTCAGTTGGTCATGGAAATATGTAGCTTTCCTTCAATATTTATGTCAGAACTTGTGGTGCCCCGATGTTGGATCCCTTGCGGGGGCTGCTCTCACATGCATGTGGCTGATGATTAAATATTTCGGGTATTAGGTATAAATCTGCCTCATTTTTTCTTTTTTGTCCTTTACGTAACCATATTTCACCAGCAGTCTTCCTCTCTTTTTCTGTTATTTAACCAGGTAAAGTCTCATTGAGATGAAGAGAGACCTGGCCAGGAAGGTGGCACAAAAACGTTGTTACAACAATAAATAAAACACAAAAAACATTAACAGAATAAGACAGCTTTCGCAAAACACAAAAGAACACATATAATGTCTCGTTAGGATGCATATAGAGGTATGAAGTTTTAAAAGCAATAGTAGGATTAACATTTATCCAAACAGAATGTATTTAGCAGCTAACAATGTAATGCATTGTTTGAACAGTATGCAATTCCTTTTCTAGTGCAGAACATGTAATTAAACTTCACCATTTTAATGTGTCATTACATAGAAATAATAATTTCAGGACGTGGTTCCACTTCATGATTATAGAACAGATATAAAAAAAGGATAATTACATGGTTAAATTGGAGAGAAAGCCCTGAAAGACTGGAAGTTAGACTGGGTGGTTCTTGGCTCGCTGAGTGAGACGAGAGGAGGGGGTGGGGTGGGGGGGTGCTTCTTATGGGCTTATGGGAGGACGCGTGGAGAAGCATTCCTCTCATACTTTCGGGACACCTCTTCAGCCCGCGCATACGTCAGATCTGCTCAGAGTGTATAAAAGGAGATGGGGACTCCGCAAGAGGGAGAGCAAAGCACTCGTCAACTCGCTGCCAGGTCTGGTGTTCGACAGGGAGAAGATTCTTAACTCAGGAAAGATTACTTCGACTTGTGAAGATGTGGAAAGTCTTCGTCGTCGTGATCCTCTGTGTTCCACTGGTGAGGAAATAATCACTGTTCATTCACAAGCTGCCCGTTTGGCTGTTTAGCTGGGGAGCAAACTTTTGATTTGAAATGTCTGATGTCATGTTTTGTCCCAGGTGTCAGCCTCATGCCCAAAGGACTGTCAATGTCCCTCTGACACCCCCAGATGTGCAGCAGGAGTCAGTCTCATGCTGGATGGCTGTGGATGCTGTAAAGTTTGTGCACGGCAGCTCTTTGAAGACTGCAGCAAGACACAGCCATGTGACCACACAAAGGGACTGGAGTGCAACTTTGGAGGGGGATATGGCTCCGCTAAGGGCATCTGTCGAGGTACAACGACTTCTGTTCTGTTCTCTTCTCTGTTTTTTATGAATTCACTCACTTTGTTCGCTTTACTCTTCTAATTTCAAACCTCACTACTACTTCTCTGTTTCTCTAAAACAGCCAAATCAGACGGAAGAACGTGCGAGTACAACAACAAGATTTACCAGAACGGGGAAATCTTCCGTCCAAACTGCAAACACCAGTGCACATGCATGGATGGTGCTGTTGGATGCGTTTCCCTCTGCCCACGTGAGCTCACGCTGCCCAAACTGGGCTGTGCCGAGCCCAGGCGGGTCAAGGTGCCGGGACGCTGCTGTGAGCAACTTGTCTGCCCCGAGGAAGCAAAGACAGAGAGCTCTGTGGTAAAGAAACACAAAAAGAAGCACAGCAAAGACAGACCGTCTGAAGACGACCTTACCAACAGGAATGAGTTGGCTCATGTGTGGAGAGGAGAGTCTTTACCTGGTGAGCAGTTTCACACAATGTCCTCTCTGGTGAGATTGTTAGAGCGTCTACGAAGGAGCCGAATTTAAGGAAATCTTGTCGTGTCATCTGTCCAATTTCCTTTAAACTCTTCTGAACCTTACTTTTTTTTTCTCTGCGCAGCTTTCGGGAGTCACCCAATGGGCCACATGTTGGTCAGAGGAGTCAAGTGTGTGCCTCAAACCACAGCTTGGTCACCCTGCTCCAAATCCTGCGGCACCGGAGTGTCCACCAGGGTGACCAACAGCAACACACAGTGCAAACTGGTTGAGGAGACTCGCATCTGTGAAGTCCGTCCATGCAATCAAATGACCTTTACCAGAATGAAGGTACATTCCAGTCCTCATTTTTAGCCTGATTTAACAAACCATAAATGACACTCTCAGGTTACGTTTAACACTTGCTTTTGACGTCTTCTCTCCAACAGAAAGGTCAGAAATGTAACCCCACAGAAAAGGCCAGTCATCCAGTGAAACTGTCCCACGCAGGCTGCCGTAGCCTGAAAAAGTTCCAGCCGAGGTTCTGTGGGTCCTGCTCAGGCGGGCGATGCTGCAGGCCTCACCGAACCCAGACGTCACCGGTCCGCTTCCAGTGCAGAAACGGCGAGATCATCAGCAGGATGGTGATGGTGATCGAGTCTTGCAAGTGTAACATAAACTGCTCCGACAACAACAACGAAAACACAGCTGCCCGCTACAGACTTTTTAATGGTATCCACAAACTGTAAAGTTCTGAATTCGAGTGGAAAAGAAGACTGAAAATGTGCACTTTGAGGTCGCAGACATCTGTAGGATGAATGTCCTGAACTGTATTGTTCATGATTTTGCTTCGTAACATTGGAGCCTTGCGGTTTGCTTCTTTTTGAAGCAGTTTTTTTTTTTACATTGTGAAAATTCTTATTTTTCTAGTTAAACCAAAATGTGTTCTCCACTTTTATTTTATACACATACTTAACATATTTAAGCCTCTCTTGACAAGACATGTCACATGACAACATGGAAATGACGTTAAAACTATGGCAGCTACTACATGAGTCATTACACACTTGTCGCCATATTGCTGTTGATTAAATATACTTATTTTATTTATAAGCATTAATATTTCATACTTCACTTGATGCATTGTTATATTTAATCATAGGATATTGTAAAATAATGTTGGTTTGACATCCTGTTCTCTACATTTGCTTGCCTATGTGAAATGTTGGAATATGACTGAAGGCTGGAAATGTACAGTACTGTATGTAACTTGGCCAATTAACTGCCAAATTGTCCATTTTATGTTTTAATTTTTCACAAATAAACATATAAAACAATGCAGTTTTCTAAATATTTTATGTTTTTAGGGAAAAAAAGCAAACATTTTAAAGTTTGGGGCTTGCAATAATCTGAAAAAATGTAAATTCTCAGGGGGTCTGTTGTAACAATTTTCAGTAGGAAATGAGCTATACTGTTTCAACTGCATCTGGCTGACCCACTTCTGAGAGGACCTACATGTCACTGAATAGTTCAGAGAATGTGGGTAATGTAAACCTCAGAGTGGTTTTCCTGCTGTTGGACAGATGCTGGGCGCAAGCTGCAGAGTTTTGCTTCATGAAAATGTTACAGGGTATAGAGAGTAATCTAAACTTTCCACAGAGAGATATTACATGCAGAACGGAGCACAATCCTGAATCTGGAATCTGTTGCTCCAGATATTGAATCAAACACTGTGACAGTTTCAGCTGAATATAATGTCCTTTCCCTTCTAAAGTTTGTGTCTTTGTATGAATGCAAATATTCAGGGGTTATTTTCCATCTAACATAGTTTATACACCAGTTAGCCTGCTGTATGTGACCTTCAGAAAATGAATCTATGCAACAGTTTGTTTTTGATAATTGGCCCAACGAAAAAAAAAGAAAACTGGGTCATCCATCTCATTTGAGTCTAATAAGGACGTAAAGTCAGGGCGTGTCCATCATGGTGCTGTATCGTGATACCAACCAAACAGCCAGAGGTCAGATGTGAGCTTATTTTCCAGCAAACAGCAGAGAAAAGCAAATTCCCAAAGTGTGATCAACAGAATTACGTAAACGGCCAAGACCAAGAGAGCGAGAACAAGAGCGAAGGAAAAACAGGGGTACTGACGCAGGCTGAGATGAAATGGTTCCATCCCCTGACGGAGAACACAATAGAGCTTTGTCTCTGAGAACTCGAGAGGAGCACTGCTCACTCAGGGGGAATACGTCCACAGCAAGAACACATCAGAGCCTGGACGCAGGTCTGGACTCATGGTAGTTTATTACCATAGATACAGTAAGGGACCACAAGCAACAACAGCAGAACAAGTACAGTACAAGACAAAGAGTTTTTAGGTAAATCATTGCTGCAGCAGATACCTGTGTTCTCACGTCGGCTTCTGAGCCTCTGTAATATAAAAACTTCCATTACAAAAGCATGACAGAAACCATCAGCAGAGTCTAAAGTGGTTTGGAAACATCCCACTGCTGCATGTATCTCAGTAATTACGTTTGCAACCCTGAAGGCGTGAGCTTCAAAACTGACAGCTAAACAATTGGTTTTCAGATTTTCAGCATCATTCATCTCAGTCCAGCTGAGGATCAGAACATAAACACTTTCAGTATACGTCACACTTTCTATGATCACCACAAAAACAGAAACCAGTTTATTTTCAGCGTATTTCATGTTTAAATGGAGCACCGTGGAAAACGTGGTTTATTCTACCACAGGTAAACCTGGTGGGGACATGTGCACCCACATAATATTTGGTTTCCGAGCACTACTTTCATAATTAGGTGTATGTACAGCCTCAAAATATGGGATAAAAAAACAAGTTTGATCTGGAGCCAGTTGCACAAAGATAGACAAAGTCTTAAACTTGCAATAGACATTGAACTTTGTATGTTGCAAAGAACTCATTTAGTAGTGACTTAAGGTAAGACTGACGACCAAGCACACAATGCACTGTGGGTAAAATGAGAGTGAAAAAAGATGGCCAAAGAAACACTTCCACCTAGTGGCACATTACTTTTCCAGCTGGAAACCTCTTTTGTTTGTCTTTTTATTAATCACAGCTTGTGGCTATTTTTACTAACTCTAAATAAGTCAATCAGTGATGTTTATGTAGGAGACTTCAGCAGGAAAATCTTACTCAACAATCCGTCGAAAGTTTAGACTAGTCTTAAAGTACATTTATGCAACTGGCTCCTTGTCTTATGGGAATAAGACAGAGTAGCACCGAGAGTTCACAGTCCAAAATTTGCATACACATGTGACAATATTATGTAACGTGTCTTGGGACATGAGCTAAAAACAGGTATCAAAACCTTTCACAACCAAAAAGTCCCAGACTGTCAGTCAAGTGTAGAAGTAGATATCCAAAGATAGCCCAAATCTATCAAAAATAAGCTTTTACTTCCTCTAAAAGTGAAGTAAGTTCTTGCCTCCATTCTCATTTTTAAATACATTACAAATACTACAGTACACACGAAAAACAAATAAATATTGCATACAGATAAATCCTTAATCATTTTAGAAAATATGATGACCCAAAGCTTGATGTTTGCAGTCCCTCATCAAACATTGTCTTATAAGAGTTTTTCAGAAAATCAACGTAGTTCTGAATGCTTTGCTTGTGGCTCTCTGATTGGTCCAGGCTGAGCTGCAGGTCCTTCAGACGCACCTCAAACTGTTTCTCTGCCTGCAGATTAAAATACAGACAGACAGTGATTTTACATGTCTGATTGCATCAAGGATGAATTCAGTACAGTCTGAGCATGCCTGCTCCATGCCATTCAGCTGCTTCATATGGTCAAAAAAAGATACTCACGGTAAGCTTGCTCTGGCGAAGAAGCCTCAGCTCATTATTTCTCCTGCTCTTCTCGGCTTCCAGCTCCAGGATTTTGGTCTGAAGGGCCTCTTCTCTGGAAACAGCCAGGCCTTTTACCTTGTTGACCTGGACGAGTGGAAAAACTTAAATTAAATTAACCGACAAAGTGAAACACATCACTTCCTGTGTGCCAGATCTTTATCTGGAAACACCTGTAGTATCAAAGACTGTGTTTGTAACAGCAAGCACAGAAAATATGAAAGGTTTCAGGAACTATAGGACATATAGGCTCGATTATGCTGTATTGTATTGATCAGTGACAGAACAGATATGTCTTTATATGAATATGTGAAATTATTACTTTAAAGCTTAAAACTGTAAGATAGTGTATTGTAAAACACTAAAATTTGAATATTTGGATAGTTGTTTATGTGCTTTCTAAAACAGTAATATATTTTCATTCAAGCTACCTGGTCAACTGATGACTATTTTATAGCAATCAGCTAGGTGGAAGCATACTAAAAAATACAAAAACAGATAATATAATAGGAAAAACACTTGTTGCCTTGTTATACTGTGGGTGTGGTGGCTGCTGTAGTTATACTGTACACCTCATATCTCTTTCATTGATCACTTCTAACTCAGATGTCACCAGACTGTCTCTGAGCTGTACCTGTTGCTTGACGTCTGATAAAGCTGCCTCCAGCTGCCGGCTGAGGGCCTGGGACTCTGACGAGCGCTGATCCAGCTGCCGGTTACTGTAGCCGAGAGCTTCCTCCTGAGCCGCGAGCCTCCGTACCAGCTCCAGGTTCTCCTGCTGCAGCTTGTCCATCTTCCTACAAACACACACACACAGGCATATATATAACACATTAAACAACTTCTATTTTAGAATCTGTTCTCTAGATGTCAAATGTTTGTGTCCTCTTTGTACAGACATGAGAGGACGTCTTACTTGTGGAGAGAATTCACTTTCTCTTGTAGTTGTAAATTGGCCTCATGAACGGACTCTTTCATCTCCACAGATGATCTCAGCAGTTTTGTCTGACTTTCCATCTGTACGTGTGAAATGGAAAATTCAGAATCTCCTGTATTGGCCACAAGTGAACAGAGCACATGAGAAGGTTTCACATCACATGCAAAACTGGACACAATAACAGCCCATTTAATGCTATTTGCTATAATCTAGCAAACACAAAATGGGCAGTTTTCAAGACACCAATTCATCACTGCTGATGAAACATGTGGGTGACTGAAAAGGACTCACACAGCACAAAACACTCACAAATGGGCATGTAGGTAAGGATGCTTGCAAACTAACTGATTCCACTGCAATCAGAGAATCACAAAATCATCTCACAGCAGGACCAGAAAACAAGATGCGTCCACAAAAACATGGGGTTGCACTACCACCTAGTGGTCAGACGTGAGAAAATGACTGCATTTTACATTGTCTGACCGCCACAGCTCACGTTGCGCACCTTAACCTGCAGTTGCCTAATGGACTCTGACTTTTCTGAGCATTTCCTCTCCGAGCGTCGCAAGCTCTCCTGGCACTCAAAGAGACTCTGCTCAGCTGCACTCAGTAACTCAGGGTACGACTCCAGTTCCTCCACACGCCCCTGCAGCTCCTGCCTCACCTGGGCACCAGAGGATGGCAGAAGGAGTGGGGGTTGTTGGGAATAGACAAAATATCAGCCTAAAGATTCATCACACCTCTCAGAGAGATGCTCACAGACGCAAGTAATCGTTTAAGCGTGCAGAATGTGCAAAGATCCATCTTTAGCCCGAGCTTTGGCAATTGTTAGTTTTGCTGCCCAGAATTACTGTAAGAAGTTTGGAAGTTAGCAGAAACAGGTGCAGCAAAAGTTATGCAGCTGAAAAAGAAATGTCTAACAGCACTCTGACTGGCCATTCAACAGCAGGAGAGACAGTGCCGCAGGGCTGAACATAGAAATAGCAGTGCTATTAGAATTTGTTAATTAAGGAACAAAAAAGAAAGAGACGAGTCACTCAAAATATTACATATATTGTTATATACGCTTACTGGTATTCATTAATATTTGTGCGTATTAAAAAAGTCCAATGTTTCATGAAATATAAGAAAGAACTTTACATGGAGAGTTTACCTTCTCAACTTCTGTATCTTTTCCGTCTCGCCTCTTCTGGGTCTCTCTTAAAAGATTTGCATATTTTATCCTCAGATCATCTATCTCCGCTTGAAGCTCTGCAACCTAGAAATAAATACAGAACAGTACAATCAAACCTGCTGTGTCCTTCCCTACAACTGCAAAATAGTATTATTTCTGAATTATTCATTCGGCAGTCTCAACAGAGCACATTCAGTGTCACTCTTGACGTAGTTAGAATGAGCTGATCACTATGATCATCCCTTGGTTTGTGAAGCACTTTGTGAAACACTGTTTTGTAGCTGCTTCAGAAAGAATTACATAAAAACATAAAGGATCCAATCAAGAGTAAAAATAGAAAACTGTGTTAGAAAAGCACAAGACATGACTAATTTATAGTATAAGAAGAACAGATAAAAGGTTTAAACAGTTGTCTGGAAATAAAACACAACAGTCTGTAGTCTTAAAACTTATCATCTTTATTTTTCAAACTGCAAAAATCTGCTGAGGGAAGCCTAATCCTACAGGTGGGAGCTCTAAAAATAAATAAATGAAAAAGGTAAAGAGTAAAATTAATGAGCAGATGTCAACCTGAGACTGGCACTGCTCCGCTTGATGTTTCCTCTCCTGAGACGCAACCTTCTCTTCTACCAGTTCAGACTCACAATCAGCCAGCTGCTGCTCCAGCTGAGCAACAGATGCCTGCAATCACATGAACGCCAAAATAATTTTAGTGATAGAAATAAAAATCAGAGAGAGAGAGAGAGAGAGAGAGAGAGAATGTTTTCACCTTTCAGACAGAATTGACAAAAATTACAGATTGACAGTTGTTTATCTGTCAGCTGTCTGCATAAATAATTATGGACAACATATTTATGCAGCAGGTGTTTTTTTTTTAACCTTTTACAGTAATGAATCTCACGTGCAAGCTGTTTTGGTCACCTGTACCTTGAGTGTTGCATTACTGACACTGAGGTCTCCATTTTCAGCGCTGAGTTTTTCAACGCGTTGCATCACAGTTTCGTTCGCTGCGTTGAGCTCCTCCTTCTCCCTCTGCAGCCTCGCTGTCACGTCTGCAATTTGACTTTATTGAAAATACACATTTAAAATTCATCAGTGAATATTGGCAGTTGCCGTATGTGTGTGTGTGTGTGTGTGCGTGTGTGTGTGTGTTGATTTCCACTATAAAAAGGGGTGGTGTGTGCAAAAGAGAAATGACCAACCTTTTCAACAACTCTATATGAGCAACAAGTCTGTCTTTCTCATCTGTCACCTGCTCCTTTTGCCGTCTCCTGGAGTCTTCTTCTAAACGGGCGTTGGCCAGCTGAGCATCCTGTGCGCCAACCAAGAAAAGAGAGTCAAAGAAAGATCCTAAACGATGTGACTGTTTTTCAAACCAAAAATCCATTTGACTTCATACCTTTTCCCTCAGTTGCGCATAGCATTTCTCAATAGCGGCTTCAAATCTCTCAGCTCTCTGTTTCTGAGCTCGGGTGGCTTTCTTGAGAGAGTCTTTGTCCTGTGCTGCCTTCTCAGTCAAAGAGCTGATAGAGCCTTTCAGATCATCAATCTCCATCTTTTGCTCCGTCAGGGTTCGCTCCAAAGTCTGGAAAATACAGCATACCCATAAAGATATGTTATAATCTTTTTAATCTTGAAAGCAGTTTGCCTAGAGAGAAGTAGGCTGATAGAGGCGTTTGTACCCGTAGCTGTACAGTCAGACGATTGTTCTCGGCTTCCTTGTTGCGCAGCTGCCCCTGGAGGTGAGCACGAGTCGCCTCCACAGACTTGTTCATGTGAACTGCACTCTTTATGTTCTTCTGTGACGACCATTAGAGACAGATGCTTTAAAATACACTCTGCATCCTCTGTAGGAACATCTACATGAAAACGTCTGCTGTGCTTACCTGCTCTTCTCTCCGCAGATCCATCAGTTCCTCAACTCTTCTTTCTGTCCCACTCAAATCTCTTTTTAAATGCTGTAGGAGAAAAAAATGACAGCAATCAGTACATGATTTGAGACTGGAATTTGCATGATTTAAGAGTTCTTAATGCAGTAAAGGTGCGTTCAGTCTCACACAGTAGATGCCTTTCAGTGATATCTTGCAGATATCACATTAATTTAGTACCAAATGTGGCTATGTTGGCCTGCCTTGACTTTAATTTGACCAGCTGTTACCAATTGAACCATTCAAACCAGTATACAGTAAGATTAACCCAGATTAACCCTTTTCACAGACTAAATCTTAAACCAGGTTGACACAAGTTAACCACAAAGCTTAATTCGCCTACACTGACATTAAGTTCTTTCCTTTGAGTCAGTGCATAAACGTAACGAAACACTCGCCTCATTTTCAGTCTCAGCCTGTGTGATCTTCTTCAGTAAAATGTCAATTTGGTGGCCGGCATCAATTCGATCAGCCTGTATGGAAACACACGAGTTAGTTACAACAAGTTAAAGGGAAACACATTTTCACACATTCTCAAGAAGCATTTTAGTCGGAGTGTTTTATTTGCAATGATGCACTTAAAGTAACAACAGTACTACTGCTAATGTAGACCCATGACTAATTATTCTGAGCAACATGCAAGGTAGAAGTATTGTAACCAACCTCTGAATCTTGGAGTTGTTTCAGTTTCTGTCGAACAGACTTATTTATTCGTCTAAAATCCTCCAACTTCTCCAGCAAAAGTCCTCTTTGCCTTGCAATTCGCCGCTTATCAGTGGCAGACTGCCTCGAATCCTTAATTGCAAGAGAAAAAGAAGTTAGAATAATGGGTCACGAATGTCAGAATGATGTTTAATGTAGGTAGATTGTTTTGGTTTTTGGCCCATGTTTGAACCAAACTTGATGTATGCAAAATTGCAACAAACTTACAGCGAACTGATCTTCCATGGCGTCTTTAAAAGACACAAGTTGTATGGCAGCAGAGTTGGCAGCTGCTTCTGCATCCGTCAGTATTTTCAGGAAGGGGCTTCTTCCATCTGCAAAGTCTCCATGACTGAATGAAAAACAGGAAGGAAACGCTTTAAATCAGTGGTGGCTGCTGGTGAGTGGATGCTTCGCCCCACATATCAGGCAGCATGTTCAAATATTGGACCTCACCAACTGATGTCAGCCTCTGGGGTTCTTGTGAGGAGACTGCTGCGTGCTCTGCTCCTTCTCCCCAGCTCATGAGAGCTAGCTAGATCACCACAGCTCAGAGTGGCATCCTCCCTGGTAGAGCTGAAACCAAGGGGGGGACTTTGGAGTTCATCCTCTGGAGACATGCCTCTCACTACTGACAAAACAACACACAGTACAAGTTAGTGTTAATATACAGAGGAGGGCAGGAAGTTAGTTCACACTTACGTGACTTTAAAAATGAGCTTAGTTACACTGCATAGCCTATCTTCCACATTATTAGGGAGGACAGTAGGTCGTCAAGCAAGCTAACTCAGCTTACTCCATAGCAACAGACACTGCCAGGCTAAGTGGCTGCTAAGCTTTACGTTACCGTAAAGACAGCAAGTATTCTGTTAATTCTACCAAGCTAAACCACTGACATCTACATTGTGACTATAAGAACAAAACCCTAATGATGCCTTTTAAAACAAAGCCACTGAAAGTGTAAATATTACTTACGCTTTTCGCCTTGAGCCAGTTGTAACAACGCTACTCCAAACTGAAGAGCCCCCTCTTAGACGGTCGAACTCGATTGGTCAGCTCTGAGGCAACGTAATGACATCATTTTAATTACTCGCTGCTGATTTGTTCCACAAGGGCAGAGTAGGCGGGACTAAGTTTGATTAAAGTTGCGAACAGCCAATGAACAAAAAAATGCAAAGAGAGTTGGTTGAAACCATAGAAACGAAAAGGAAGTTTACTGCCACGGTATCTCAAACGATTATTCACATTTTGTACATTTTGTACATTTCTCAGCGTGAAACTCAACACCCAGCATAGTGTTGTTCAGATATACACTCAGATTAAAACCGAGTGTTATTTAACTTGTTCTGGTGGCGCAGTTTAGCTTCTTCAGTTGGAGTTAGCTGGACAGCTAATGCTCGGCTTCTGTTGAGTGGAGATGTTCAAAGCAAAAATACTCTTTATTGGTCCCAATGAGGTACGTGAATGTCTTTAATCCACTTCAGCGTAGTCTGTCTTTACTGTCAGATGCCGATAGGTGATTAGTTTTAACAGTTAAAGCTAAGTAAGATAGCTTTTATGTGCCCCATGCATGCTTAGCCCCCTAGCTATAGAGGATGCTAACAAACTGATGTGTTGTCGGTGTCAAAACCAACACAAAAACTTGAGAGATGCTGTCATCAAAAACCTGAGCACCTGTGAAAGGTTTTCAAAGGTGACTGGCTTTGTTTGTTTGTTTACATAACTGAGAAGCGTGAAGGGGTGGACTAAGTACTCAATTAGTTTTATTACAATTTTAAGATAAAGCTACTTTATACTTTTACTCATCTACATTTCAGACGTAAATATTGTACTTTTCATTCCACTACATTTATATGACAGCTATAGTTACTACCAGAGGTGGAAAGTAACAAAGTTACTCAAGTACTGTACTTAAGTACAATTTTGAGGTACTTGTACTTTACTTGAGTATTTCCATTTTATGCTACTTTATACTAGTTAATAATACAAAATATATTAATATTATATATCAGCTAATAAATTAGAATGTATCATTATAGGTTAAGCTACCCAGCAGGATATAAAATGATTAAAATTAGCCCCACCTTCACCAGCTACAACATTAAAGTGATGAACACATTAATGCATCAATAATTATAATCCAATAATATAATATATATGATTCTGAAATGGGCCATTCTGCATAATAAGTAGGCTACTTTTACTTTATGTACTTTATTTGGTGCTAATACTTTTGTACTTTTACTTAAGTAACATTTGAATGCAGGACTTTTACTTGTAACAGAGTATTTCTACACTGTAGTATTGCTACTTTTATTTAAGTAAAAGATCTGAGTACTTCTTCCACCACTGGTTACTACTAGTGACTTTGCAGGTTAATATCATGAACCATTATTATAGAAACATCTAACAGTATGTAAATGAATCTACACTCCCCTCCAAAAGTATTGGAACAGTGAGGCCAATTCCTGTATTTTTGCTGTAGACTGAAAACATTTGGGTTTGACATCAAAANAGATCCAGATGTAAATACCTGGAAATGAAAGCTGAAATGTTGATCTCTTGTCTCATATTCATCTTTTGATGTCAAACCCAAATGTTTTCAGTCTACAGCAAAAATACAGGAATTGGCCTCACTGTTCCAATACTTTTGGAGGGGAGTGTATATTAGCTCCACTTCCGCCAGCTACAACATTAAAATGCTGCATACATGTTAAAGCTTTAGTAATAATGTAACACTGAAAGATGTCATTCTGCAGTACTTTTACTTTGATACTTGGAGTAGGCCTACATTTTTGGTAATATTACTTCCATACTTTTACTCAAGTAAAACTGTGTGTGTGTGTGTGTGTGTGAGAGAGAGAGAGAGAGAGAGAGAGAGAGAGAGAGATTGCTGTGGGGAAATGACAGATGGGGGACACAGATCCCTAATCACAGCATGACCGTGTGATGCTGCAAGAGGTGACAGCAGTGGAGGATGCATGTGTATGTGGGTGGATGGATGAATGGTCATTAGTGTGTGTGTGTGTGTGTGTGTGTGTGTGTGTGTGTGTGTGTGAGAGAGAGAGAGAGAGAGAGAGAGAGAGAGAGAGAGACGCATGGCTATAGGCAAGGCAAGGCAAGGCAAATTTATTTATATGACACATTTCATACCCAAAGGCAACCCAAAGTGCTTTACAGCGTAAACAGGCAAAAGCACAAGAAACAAATGATAAAAACAGTAAAACAAACTAACATAAATTTGATTTAAAAGAAATTGATTAGAAGCAATGGTAAACAGGTAGGTCTTTAGCTTGGATTTGAAAGTAGTCAGCATTGTCTCAAGTCTTAGCTCTTCTGGCAATTTGTTCCATAGTTGAGCCGCAACTGTTAACTGAAGTAAATGTAGTGTTAGAGCTTTTTCACAGCACTCATTTTGACTTGCCATTGCAGGAAAAGCACGGGTGTAACTACTCACTTTAACGATGGCTCCAATAATTACACCTGTGTGTTCCCTGCTGTGATGTTAAAATGGCTGCCATAAAAAAAGTCTATAGCACAATGTCACACTACTCCACTGCAAGATGTGCATTCAAGTAAAAGTTAACACCTTTTTTACAGTGGACATTTTGACCAGTCACAGCAGGAGAAAGCACAGGTGTAACTGATGAATAATGACTCCATACCATTTAAATGCCCCAGTAAGCTATGCCAGCACCTGTGCTTTTCCTGCTATGACAACTCAAAATGTCTGCTGTGAAAAAGGCATATTAGCAGTAAAATTAACTTCCATATCAAAAGTAAAATGTAATAAAAGAATTGCTCCTTTTCAGAGTTTATGTACTGATGATAAGCATTGTAACTGATATGACTACTCTAAAAGCGTCTGTCCGTCTGTCTGTTTTTCAGAGTGGGAAAACGGTTCTTGCAAATTTTCTCTCAGACACAACAGAAAATGTGGGAGGTGAATACACACCGACTCAAGGAGTAAGGTACACACCCTGCGCCAACTTTACTGCCTTCAATCCCTGATGGAAGATGGAAATAACACGATCTAACAGAATGTTTGGAGCGTCATTTCACATTCTGTGTAAAATCAATTATCTCCATGATTAGAGGATTAAAGCATTATCATATCTATTTTGACTTGAGGTGTTGCAGCTGTTTTCTTTTGTTTCAAGGATACTGGAATCTGAATCTCAACCTGAAGGCAGTGGTGACCACACGACATGTGAGGTTGAACTTTGGGACTGTTCAGGAGATTTTAAGTGAGTATCATAAACACATTTTCCATGAGCAGTCTTCGATATTACCCTGTCCCATCTTGTCATATTTAAGAAAAGTCCTATTACTTTCCTTTTTAGTGCATAATACCCAGATACACAATATATTCTCTTCACAGATATGAATCGTGCTGGCCTGCACTCATGAAGGACTCCAGCGGTGTGGTGATCATTTTTAATCCTGACGTTCCAAGTCACCTCAAAGAAATCGAGACGTGGCATTCGATGTTCATCTCCTCTCAAGGTTTGCAGGACAGCCAGTGTCTACTCATAGCTCACCACAAGCCCGGCAGCGGAGTCGAAGACGGACGGCTGCCTTTAGGTATTTCTACTGCAGGCCTCCCAAAGCTGTTGTATGAGTTATTATCACCATTTGTGGGCTAACGTGTTCATTCTTTTTGATGCAGCATCACATTTGAGCAGACTGACGCTTATTCACTCCAACCTGGAGGAGGAACCAGAGGACGTGAGGCGAGCTTTCCGCAGATACTTGGGAAATGTCGTAAATGCAATGTCAGAAAGTCGAGAGCGAGAGGAGATGTCTATCATTACATAGCAAACTATAAAACATGCAGCTTAATGAAAGAAACTTTGTTGGCATCTTGAATCTCTCATTCCCATTTTTAGGTTATTAATTATACATCTTCGCTGTCAATCAGCTGGGCATGATACCTTCCAAAACTTTAATACTTTCACACAGCTGTAGTGTTTTTGTTCATTTTTGGTTTCATACATTTTTGTAAGTCTTTTGTGAATAAAATATGACCCAACCCGCTCTGGAAATTAACACTCAAGGGACACTAACTATACTTCTCTGACTATAGACATCTGTTTATTGGAAAATTAGGTGCAGGTTGTTGAGAATGTGACAATCAGAAGTGCAAAAGGAGAAAGAAAAGTGCAATATTTAGACATCGTATCCAATAATGCCTCCTTTGCCGATGCACTCTCCGATGTAGAACCACATCAGCACCTCAGTGGTCACGAGTCCGTTCCTTAAGGCATCCTACAAAACACAAACAAACAAAAATATATTTAAATGAGGCCTGACAATGTAACATGAAAGAGTAACTGTAGAGCGCGAAAATTCAGCCCTTCTCTTGCGAACAATTGCCCGCTACCAGCCAGACCACACATCCAGGTCAGTTTCATGCGTTTCATTGCCAGTTTGTGTAATTGTTGACGTTTGACATCGCCTGACATCTTTGCACAAATAACCTGTTTTTGTCATCCCGGAGAGTTTTTCCACTTGTTTTCCACTGAACTAACTGAGATGGCATTTAATCACCCTACACTTGTTTATTCGTGTGGCCCACACAGTTTATGTCCGTTGTCTTAGACAATTATTCAGTCATTTCTATTGTATATGCAGATAAACTTGACAGTACAGCTGGTGTATACAGCACACAGAGGACATCTGAGCCAAGGGGCTGACCATGTGCTGTATGTGGC
This sequence comes from Oplegnathus fasciatus, assembly GCA_003416845.1. Taxonomy (NCBI): domain Eukaryota; kingdom Metazoa; phylum Chordata; class Actinopteri; order Centrarchiformes; family Oplegnathidae; genus Oplegnathus; species Oplegnathus fasciatus. The sequence goes on along the minus strand of NTHP01000171.1, from coordinate 187,228 downwards.
ACGCACAACTTCAGTCACATCAGATATAATGACTGACTTCTGTAAACATTCTTTGTGTATACACAGTGTGCAGCAAATCAGCAAATTGAAACTGGCATTTTGGCTTTGGCCATTTCATAGTTTGATTAAAAAAAGACATAAAATTAATCTGTTGATTATTTGTTTAGTGACAAAATAAATTTAAGTGATAAGATGTAACAAAATAGTAAAACATGGCAGTTCAAACTTCCTAGAGCCTGAGGTTGCATATTCAAATAGCTTGTATTCTCTGTCCAACAGTCCAAAACGTAAAGATATCCATTTCATAAACATGTCAAACAGAGAGAAGCAGCAAGTCGTCTCAGGGAAAAAGCTGAAACCAGCAAGTGTTGGTGGGTTTTGCTTCATAAATTACTTAAATGATTCTGGGCCTTTTGTGTTCCCAAACTGACCAAATATGTGACAACACATCAATGCAGGTTGTATTTCTAGAACAAAATATATCATCATATCAGTTCCTAATGCATGCAGGTGGGCCTTTTGTGGAAGGAAACTAATAAAAAATTAACTTTTCAGCTCAGGGTTCACACACACTGTTATCAGTGGAAGCCAGACTAGTAAGGCCTCACCTTTACAGTGGTTTGTCCCAGGCGTCCGGACTGGAAGCTCTTGACGAGGCCCTTTGCGGCCTCTATGGCTTTGGGGATCTCAGCAGGGGACGGTGGGACGAGCTCCACCCGGGCATAGTGCCAGAAGGTCGCTAGTCGGGGTTTGGAGTACGTGACAGCGGCTAAAAGTGAAACAAACTTTTTTAAAGGAACAGCATTAAAGAAACAGCAAACTCAAAATCCACCGAGTCATTTCACCTGTTTCTAACTCTACAGAAAAATATAACTTTCTAAAGTATACCTGTGCAGTGGTTGATTCGTGTGTTGACACCTGAGCTCACCGTACCAGAGGTCACACTGAAGTTGTGCAGGTGCTAACAAGCTGTAACAACGTGAGCTAGCTCGCGCTGTGACGGTTTATTCACCTCCCTCAGTTTATAATTGGTAAAAACAACAAGGGCGAGTAAACTTACCGCCGACTAAAGTTGGTACTTTAGCAACGAGTTTCTGCACAGCCTGAGCCATGATGAAGATGAGAGGCCAGGACACCAGGAGAAGAGGAAAGAAGAAGAAGAAAAGTGGCGCGACAAGGTTTCCGGGTCGTTAATTTCAAAATAAAAGCGGTTAAGAGAAAAATGCGATGAATATATTGGATTTTCAAAATAAAAGGGCTTGAAAACATGATACTGTAAAGTTAAAAAAATAAATAAAATCTGCAGTGGTGGAAGAAGTATTCAGATCCTTAACTTAAGTAAAAGTACTAATACCATGCTTTAAAAATACTCATAAGTACTCATTCTGCAGTACAGTAGTCAGTGTTTTACTATTATATCTGATGTTTCTGGATTAATATTACTGCTGCATTAATGTGTATGTTGCATTTTACTGCTGTAGATGTTTAAGGTTGTGCTCATTTTAACTACTTTATATACTGCTGGGTAGTTTAATCTACAGCAATGCATCATGGTTTATAAGATCAACATATGTTTGTAACTTCGCTTTCCTGTGAGAACCACATATCTCTAAAAAGTTTCATGAGTTCAGAAAAACAGCCTGTTTTCAGCTTTGTGACGATGCATTTTCCAGCTGATCCGGGGGGGGGTTAATTACTTTATGTAGCTGAAGAAGTAGGAGAAGTTTCTCAACACATAAAGGAACACTTCATCTTTCAGTTTATCAGAAACATTCAAAATCACCAAATTTGGAGATACATGCTTTTCACTGGACAGGAAGGGTATGAATAGTTGTTGTCTGAAAAGTAACTGAAGCTGTCAGACAAATGTAGTGGAATAAAAAGTACAATATTTGTCTCTGAGATGTAGTGGAGAAGAAGTATAAAGTTGCATAAAATCGAAATAAGTCCCTCGAATTTGTACTTAAGTACAGTACTTGAGTAAATGTACTTAGTTACATTCCATCACTGAAAAGCTGTGTCATATATGAGGCATATAATTGATTGTAATTAACTGATTGAATGTAGTCATATGGAAGCTAAAAGACAAACTGGGCCATCATGTACATTATTTCATACAGCAGAATTATTAAAGAGGCATCATATTTAAAAAGAAACACAATAAAAACTAAATAATAGAAATAAAAGTGTTGTAGAGAAACCAAACAATCGAAGGTACAGGAGAACAGTTTTCTAATTTAGATTTAAAAGAGACTAATTTTAATCAAACTGAATCAGTAGTGGTTTGCATAATTCTGATTAACAAAGGAAAGGATTATGGTATGGTTTCCCTGGTTGGAAATTAATTAAATGTGCCATGTAAAGATCTCCACATAATGTTCGTTTGCACTGTTTCCCTTCAGCCATTGATTCAGATGTGCAGAAGAAACCGGTAAACAATCTACATTTACAATGCAGCACATTTAAGGGTTTTCAGAAGAACTCATTTGTTAACATATATACAGTGCACACACTCACATGCCTCTCGTCTGTATTTTTCTTTAATACAAGGCTGCTCAGAGGATGATATCCAATGATACGAAGATCCGAAAATGGCTCCAAAAAATAGGTTATTATAGGTTCGATTTGTATTTGTGTGTATATGTATTGTGTGAAAGCGAGAGAAAGAAAAGAATAAAAGGCAAAGACAGAGTGTGTCTAACTTTTCTATGTGCATGTGTGTGCGTGTACTTTGTGTGTATGACATGGATGACTAAATCATTAGTCACTCTCCTCTGACTCACTCTTCAGCCCACATGAAACAAAAAAAAAACTGGTGCAGTAACAATGTACGAACACAAATGTAGGTTAGTCCTGGATTTCCCAAGCAAACACACAACTAATTGTGCCATCTGTTTTATTTACAGTTTTAGTGTTGATTTACTGTGTAGATATCTTACACATGTGAGAAGACACTGTAATTAATTTCTCCTTGTACAACAAGAATATCTCAAAATCGGACATACACAGTTTGCAGGTAGCTCTGAGTGTTAAGAAGTTCTATGATATCTTCCTAAGACGTTCTTCTCACTCCATTTTCCAAATCCCTGCAGAGTACGAGGCAGAAACAGGACTGAGAGCTGCTTGCCTGCTGTAGTGGACGTGTAGTGTAATTAAATTTTCACAGGATGAATCACTAGAGGGTGCTCTCTAATAGGTTGCAATACCAAATAGGGATATAGAGAGATAAAGAACAGGAAGCTGTCTTTGATTAAAACTCCAACAATACACAGAACTACCTCGTGTTCAGCAAAAGCATTAGTAGAACAGTAGTTGTATTTAAATTGTACAATACTCTGGTTGTGTGGTTTGTAAATGTCTTTTGGAGGGTGGGTGGTTGTCGGTGTTTAATGTAAAGCACATTGAGTTTACCTGTAATGAAATGTGCTACGTAAATAAAATTGCCTCGCCTTGCCTCATGGGGGAGTCCTTCATCTCCTAAGGCCAAAGAGCCTTTGGTGGTTTCATCATTTCAAACTCATGTTGCACAGCCAAACACTGTTAGAAGCCACAGAACTTTATTTTGAGTTCAACTCGAATTGCTATGGTTTCCAAAAATATCAAATATGTCAGTCTGAATTACAGGGAAAGCTCATCAAAATAAAAATAAAAAAGGCATCAAAAGGCATCAAGGATTTTCAATTTCAAGTGGTCATGAAAACATCACCTTGGATTTGATTCAGTGTAAGTGTGACAGCCATTCGAAGCATTTTGTGCACAAGCGGAAGCAAACTACGCACAGGTATGTGTTATTGTCAGAGAGTGTGGAAAAAATGTTAACCTGCTTTTGAGGCCATCAAAGAAAAAAATCGGCTTTGCAAATGTTTTGTGAGGAAGTAAAATGCATTCAACATTTGCTGGACCTCACAGAGACACACCAGAGGCCTTTCTCATCTCTCTATTTTGTGCCTCCTCGTCTCCTCTCTCCTCCGTTCTCCTGCCTGTGACCTAGAAATCGATATCAGCTCGCTGTTTTGAAGGATGTCTCAATTCCTAAAATGCATGTCGAAGAGAGAGGATCGAGGAGATAGGAGGCTTGCTGGAGAAGCTGTGAGCAAGGATGCACAGGTGTACCCTTTGCAGAAGTCTTTTTGGCACCCGTGACGTATAAAAGAGGCGTGACACACAGCTGTTTAGTACTTTTCATACGAACATTTGTAGAGCTTCACACAAAAAAATATATAATGGCTATAGCCTATAGATAGCCTATAGCTGATAGCACCATAGCCGGGCGATCGTTTCTATTTTCATATGGTCCAATTGTGGTTACTTGAGATCGCCAGGTTATGAGGTGATTTATAAAAGAGTGTGAACATTTTATTTGAAATATTTAAACATTAAAAAAATCTATTTAATACCAATGTCTCCTCTATTAAATGGATGTATTATATTAACTGGATACCGGATCCCAAGATGGCGCCTATTCAATCCAATAGAATTGCTCGCCTGGCGCATACGCTAAAAAAGTTTCTAGCTTCCGGGTTTAGTTCCGGGGTATGCGGCCCACTGAATATGCGCAGTAGTGTTACTCCCATCGTGCCTCTGGCCCAGCCCGCCTATGAGAACGTGTGAAGCCACAGCAGTGAC
>NTHP01000171.1:153311-182271 GCA_003416845.1 Oplegnathus fasciatus | reverse complement strand
CGTGGCTTAAAAATATACAATACAAAGAGTAATAATTGACCATGTTTATAGCTGGAGGTGTCCTGTCAACATTTTTACAGACGTCTCTTTTACAATGGTGGTCTATGGGGAAAATGCTTTTTGGGCTGCAGGGGATTTTTCATTGCAATACCGCGAGTGGCCACTGGAAAAAATTGGAAGCAAGGCAGAGCGGCAGCACCGTATCCAGTTCTAATAATACATTCATGATTAAAACAACAGCTCCCTTTTAAAAGTCCGTGTGTGTCTGTGCATGGTGCGACAATGTCACAGCATCATGTTCCATTTAACATTATTATCTTTAATATCACAATCCAAATCATATCCATAACGTTAACTACTCTTATGGAGCACAGAGAAAAGTTTTGGTGGGCAGGCATATGGAGAATGGAGATGCGGGGATCCATGGAAAAGAGACGGCAAACTGGTTTGTAATTAAGGATTTAGAATTCATTCATCACTCGTGCTGATTAACGGGGCTCAGCAGGCGGACATGCCGCTCCACCAGAAACATCTGTAAATGCACAGTAGGGCGCAGATTCTACAGATTATTGTTATAACATCTTAGTTCTGATAGTAAGTTCATTAAATCGCCTAAATTGGCGTGTGTGTCAGTGTCTGTGTTAAATGAAAATGTATGACATCCGTACATTCTTATCACATTATGCCACGTTGTGAATTGAATTAAAAGTAAATATAAACATTGTCATGAACACTGTTCTGCTCATCTGACAGAGATAATAAAATATAGCGGTGGGCTGTAACAACACAATGGACAGATGGTGCCGCTGCGCCATATGTCATATTTAATTGATGTCGCTTTAACATGACAGGTTCGAAGCACGGATGTCTCATTTTGTTAAATGCCTGTTGCCTCGACTCCTCTCTCCTCGTGTCTCTTCCTCACCTCGCGTCTCAGGTGGGAGGGACTAAGACGCGAGGCGAGGAAAGTAATCGAGGATGTACAAACTGAGAAATGAGAAGAGGTTCATGTGTTTTGGTGAATAACAGTGAATGTAAACATAACTTTTGTTTTTTCACAAGAAAACTCCACAGGGCAGCTTTAATTTACAGACATGTGAGTGGTATCAATCTTCCCATCTAACTCTCGGCAAGAAAGCAGATAAGCATATTTCCCAAATTGTTGAACTATTTCTTTAAAGGTATAACGAGTAGGATTTGTCGGCTGCTGTTTGTAAAACATTCAAAGTTGGCCCCTCCTCCCCGGCTCAAAGCACAAGCACTTCTGGTGGTCCCACGTGCTTATGATCTGGCAATTGGTCGCTACGTCTTTATAGAGTCCCGCCCCTCACACCCTGCGCACTGTTATTGGCTGGGGCCTACACACAACTGCCCATAGGTTGATGCCCAGAAACGTCCCGAGCACAGCAAAATAAGAAAATACAGGCAGAGGGCAGGGTCTCTGCAGATACAGACACCGCCACACACTTCTAGTGGGCCATAAGTGATGATTGAGAGGGGTTATTTTTGTTTGAGTCTATACATTGTTTTTTTAGGAAAATCGTACTCGTTATGCCTTTAAGGTAAGAGCAGAATACATTTGAGGATGGAACAGAAAATAGCCATGAATATGGAGTTGCTGGCTTTTAGCTGATACATTTAATCAAACTAACTTCCTGAAAAGTGCTTCAGGAGGAGAATGAACTTAATTTCTTTAATGACAAAAAGAGATAAGAAACCAATTTTAAGGAGCGTACAAGTCAGAGACTTGACCCTACAGCCCAACGTTCATTCAATGGTGATGTGTTAGTTCCGCACTGTGAGACAGAAGACTGTGTGAGTCATAGAAACAGACCGAGACAGATAGAAATATACATAGACAGACAGGAAGACAAAAACAGACAGGAAAGGAGGCTGCAGTGACTGAGTAAATCTTGCCTTTCATGGTCTAAAAACGGCTAAAACATGCAGATGAGATTAAAACAAATGACATCACTACCTCAGCCTTGGCAATCAACGCAAACACTCACATTTGGTGATAGAGCAGCCGTGCAGGCCAGTAATCAGTCTTAGCCCTCCGGGGTATGAAGACAGATAAGGACATCATCCAGTTCTGTGTGTGGATCAGCGGGGAAGTGTCAACCCGATTGCCAAGACTGAGGTGATGAAGTCATTTGTTTTAATCTCACATGTAACGTACTTCAGAATTTGAGACACCAAACAGATTTTTCATCGCATTCCTCTTTCTCTTCTTTCTAATTATCATCTTTATCCTAATCAGTCTTTTTCTCTCGTCTTTGGCGGCCTGGGACTGTCTATTTTCTCTCTCTCTGGATAGTATCGTGTATCCACATATCCAGCCTGTTTGTAGATAATCCATCAGAAACGGGCTGCAGTTCACAACTTGTCTAAAAATCGATCTCAGTCACGCTCTGATTAGATTTTGCTTCCCTGTGTGCAGATTTCATCTGTGGGACTCTGTGGTCATACAGATAGAGAAGAGGATTATTGTGTGCATTTGCATATTGGATAAAGCTTTAAAACTCAAAATGAGGAAAAGCTGAAAACACACAGAGAAAGAATGAGTGTGACGCAGTGCCTCATGTCAGGTAAGCTGTGTTTGGCTCAGCTGTCGTGCTATACGCGTAACCACAAAAGTGGCTAGGCAGTTCTTCAATGCAGATGTGGCACATGTCACTGTACATCACAAGTGTGGGCATGCATACATTAGAAGATGTAACTGAATGTGTCTCAGACCACTTACACATGTGGCCTGACGTTCAGATCCCAAAGCTCGGGTGCGTTCACACCTGCTACGTAGTACATTTGTGATCTGCACACATTTTAATGCCAAGTGTGAACGCTCCCTGACTTTCTATCCGTGTCCCTAATACCACATTTATTTGTGTATGTGTATGTGTAAATGTACTGCTACATGTAAAAAGTGTCTTAAGCTTTAATCAACATTTTTTATATATAACAAAGGATCAAATGACTAATGCCAAAGGGGTGATGAAACCACAGAGAATTATCACCCAGCTCTGCAGGTTCCCTCAGCGTTTTAGCGTCTTTCTGCTCATTGTTTTTGGTTTTACTGTCTGCAACTTTACTGTTTTGGCTCACTCTCACTGCTCTCATTAGTGTCATTTCTAGCCACAGAGGGCAATGAAAAAAGCTCTAAAACCTGACTGTACATTACCTGCCCAGCACCAAATGACAGACAGACACAGTCATAGCTGGTGAACATAGTGGAGCATTTAGCAGCTAAAAAGACAAATATTTCAGTGTCAGAGTGAATATTGGACTGACAGTTATCAGGTGGTCACAAACACAACTTTAAATTTGCCATATTAACTTTATAAGGTGATAAAACTGGATACCAATGTTGTGTTTACAGCTTGTTGCTCTGCTCCCAAGTGGCCAAAAAATCCATTAATTCAGGTTTAACTATTGATCTTTGGTTTTGGACTCATGTATTATTATTTCAAAACAGCGTTGGATCCTTCTCACCGTCACTCATGAGATTCTGCACCTGAACTCTACTTCACCTGAAAAAACCACCAGCTTTGAGAGAGGACAATGTTTTCAGACTTGGAGGAAATGATTTCATCCTGAATGTTTCACACTGAGCTGCAAACTGCTTCAGCACACACTGGTGATACTGTGTGATGATGCCAGAAGCACTGCACCCTCCGCAAACAGCAGACATCCCACTCCAATATCAGCCAGACACTCTCCAGACATAAACTAAACCTAAATCAAACTTGTCAGTGAATATCACAAAGAGAGCAGGGAACACAATGACTTTTTGTTACAGTCTAAGCAGTGTAAAGGGGCCAATTATGGCAGGAATCCCAGCACCTTGTTCTCTGTGGATGGTTGAGAGTGTTAGCAGCAGCAATGTGACCATTATGTCAGACCACAGAGGTAACAAGAGTTATGAACCTCACCGTGTAGGTCTTGATTTACAGCTTGATCTTTGTTCTGACTCTCACTTTTAGCCAGAGGCTCCAGGTGAGACAAGCACCTTTCCACAGGGTGACTGGCCTCATTCTCAACTCAGCAGTGCAGAAGGCCCTCAGAGTTAAGCCATTACTTAGGATTGTTGTAACAATGTTTCATCTGCCCCGATGAAGGACTGATGTTACTGTCATCACTGCAAAAAAATCGGTTGATGGATAAGTGGAGGAGTTTTATTTCCAGCACAACTGTTGCTAAAAAGTAGGAAGAAAGCAACACTTTCCTTTGTCTCTGGTCACACTATAAAATGGCACAGTGAAGTTAATCTGTGCGTCCTTGCAAAATAAATGGTGCTAGATGCTTGGTGACGTAGTTACGACTCGCAGAGCTAGTCGGTAAACTACTGTAACTGGTGACCTAACAGCTAACATGCTAGCCAGCGGGGAATATGCTAGCTCTCATCAATCACACTCCCCAAGCGCGCTAGCTAGCTCTGTCGCTAACGGGTGTTAATTGTTAATAGTTCATTCATGAGACTTATTTGTTCCAGACTATGCCTCTTTTATGGGGCAGTTTATACTCTGGCAAAGCAGGGTTACATAAAAGTAGATAGCTAACATGCTATGATAGCTTCCTTTGTTTTGGACTTCGTGGCTCTCTGTTCCCTCAAAGGTCAGCACTGTCGAGGCGTCTTCGCCTTCACGAGTGAATCCACTGTTTGTGGCGATTACCTGTACACCGAAATGATTTAATTACATTTAAAATGCTGGTGTGACAGGGTCTTAAAGTTATAATCTTAAAGATTTTCATTTCGCAACACCCATGGCGATAATCTGTAATTGCAGGTGTGTTTTTGGACCTCACTTCCCAAGTTTCATTGTCTGTAGTCATCAATCTTTTCTTTGTTGGTTCGGCCATAGCAACCGTTTACTCACGACGCCAGCAGAGACCAGAAAAAACGGTACGCCGCTTCACACACAGGTGAGTTGAAGAGTGACTCTGCTGCCTTGTTAAAAGCTGGACTGTGCACCGCTTGTGATTTTTCCAGGAAAGTCGCTGCCGACACCCGGGTCGTTACACTGCAAATGTAAGGGCTTTCATCAGAAGGCCATAGGCTCAATCACCATATTTTGGTATCATTCGGCGATAGACAGTGACTTAACAGACATTTATTTAAATGAAAATCTTCCAGACTATATCTTTAAGTCATGTAGTGCCCCAGAACTGAAGTGTGTACAGGTGAATAGCTGCTTCATTTAAAATGTTTAATGTATTATTTTTCATTATGGGTGTTAAGGTGTTGCAGACAACTCACTACACACACACACAGTCTCCTCACTGCTACAGTCCATAAACCTTTTGGCTCGAATACACGACAGCCTCCCTTTTCAAACACCTTTTGAAGATAAGAAGTATTTTATCAGAATATCTGTCGAGAAAGTTTACCCAAAGTAATTACACACCCTTGAAGCCTTTTCTCTCCTAAAAGTGAAACATGAAATACTTCCATTAAAGACTACACACTTGTGTAGCTTGCGTGTTTTCAAGTGCAGCTAAATCCTTCTGTTTATTAGTCATGTACATACACACTCTCCTGTCGGGCTCATGGAAGCAGTCAGATCTATTTTCTCTGGCAGTTTGCATTTTTCTGTCTAATTGAGCCGCTCACCATGACACTCTGTGACTCTACGTGTTGGCTACTTGACAGATGATTCGTCTCCCGACAGGTAAAGATGTCAGGAGAGACTTTAGACTCGTTTTCACTCGTTGGGAATTTATTTTCTCTGTGGCAGCAAAAACACGGAGGAGCTGCAGAAATGCACTAGCCTAGCAACATGAAAGCTACAAACAACAAACGTTTCCAGAAAAAAATATCATCTCAGATTTGGGCCAATGCGGTATATCAAACGCACCCTCTTTTGCTTTGCTCCTGTTGAACTGGTAACTTAAAAATTCTGCTGCATCCGCTTCAATCGCTCATTGCTACCAATGTTGTTGCTCGTATAGCATTTAATACGCTTGTTTGCCTGCCAACAGTCGAGCAGTGTGGATTCTGGATGGCTTTGTGGAGGAATAATTGTGTTTGTGCTGCACTCCTTGTGACTGGCCTTGGGTCATACCAGCTGCGGTCCACAAACACACTTTTGAAGCCTCAAACACGCATTTGAAGCTTCAGATGCGCATTTCCACTGTCCTGCTGTCGGACTCTGTTCCAGGGCGATGGCGCCTCTTTCAAAGGGGGCTTATTCTTTGGTGATTCACCATGCTTAAATAAGTGTTTCCTGTTTGTACTAACATGCACATCGTGAACTGATATCGTGGCTCAGTTCAGTCAGTGTTTGTGCGCTTGGTTATACCAGTAAGTTACGAGGTTGCTGATCCTGCTGTCTGTTTCTGTTTCTGTTTTATGGCTCTCCCGCTGATCTGCTTATGGGTGATGTCATGGCGTCTGTCTGCCTGCTTATTTATGCTCTTATGCTGCTGTCAACAACCTATGCACACTATGTGCATTGGTATTAATTGTGAATTACTTTCTTGCCGTGACTGAGCTCATTTTTCTTTTGGCACATACAACATGATGTTTTTGCGCTGTTGATTTAGATACTGGTGAAATCTGAATCCTTATGTTAAGTATTTGGCCTGTAATGGTTTTGAATTGGATTTTCCTCTGGGTGGTTGCAGGGAGGAGGGTCATGTTGGCTCAGTATAAACCAGGTCTCTTGTTGAGGGTAATAATATATATTGGTTTTAGGAATTTAAACCTAACTCTTGTCTTGCATACATCGCATTCACATAATTATTTCTCTGTAATATCAGATGCAATATTTAATAATATAAGAAACTTCACATGGCTTTTTCTCTGCTTCCACACAATCACCTGCTGCTGCCATTGCTGCTGGTATCTATTACTTCAAATAATATTTCAGAAGCCCCACCTTCACCCCAGCATCCACCTGTAGGCTGCCCCGAAGTAAAAAATGTATTATCACCACCTCCTCAATTTCTGCCGTGCTAAATTTGGTGTTTGCCTGCGGGGACTGGTGAAGTCAGAGCCTATAACAATTGTGTGCACACTCTGTTTTCACTTCATTCTTTTCCATTTCGGTACAAACCACAAGCTCGAACATGAGCTTCAATTGTAAGATATCAGCTGCAAAGATTAGATTTACAACAATTCAAGTGAAACACGCAAAAGTCAAAGCCACAGCACCCATCTACTGGAACCAAGAAGACAAAACTTCACACATACAGAAGGTCAGACGGCACAGGCATAATCTCTCTCTGAGTTTTGTGAGGCGTACTTTACACACTGGAACCAATTAAGGAGCCTTAAATTGCCTCAGACTGCATTTTGTTTATCTCATCTCTCATCCCGACTGACTAAGAGAACACTCATAAAAGGATTTCAAAATGCCAGAAATGCCCTGATCTTACCTTTAAAACTGACTCATTCCACATCGACTATTTAAAACTTTTTTAGTTTTACATTAAATACCGAGTTTGGACCCTTCTCTCATTGGTGACAGACACCATATAGTTGCAGATTTCAATCTAAACTGAGAGATTTCTTCATCAGACATTCAGATGTTTAACAAATAGCCTCAGTCTCATCAGGTTTGTCCTAATCCATATTTGTTCAATCTAAAAGCAGTCATTGCATATTTTATATCTGACAGTTCCGGCCCAGTCTAATTACATATGAGAAATGGTTTCTGAAATGAACCAGTAAAGTGTCGTGTGGAAATGTGTGTGAGTCTACTCTAATTATCGGAATTTGAGACCTCATGCTGGCTTCAGCTTTGAGGTCGTCACAAACAAGCTTGACACACAGTTTTAAAAGATTTATTTTCATATTGAACACAGATTGCGCGCACACACACACACACAGCTGTTGCTGTGGTTTCTCTCAGATATGGAAGATGATCTGTAGTCACGCGAACTGGCTTCTCCTTCAGTAACATTACACTGTGTTTCCACTGTCTTACTAGCAAGAAGAACTCTGGTGATGCATCAATGTTGTGATTTCAGGAGGTCAGAGTGAAACTGTATTAACTGTTTGAGTTTGTGGGAGTGGATGTACCGTATATACCTGTGAAAAAGTGAGGGTTATGTAAGACGGGGGTTTGTGTGGATCTGGGAGTGTTTATAAAAGTGTGTCATTGTGGAGATTTTGTGTGCTGTTACAACAGGCCAGATGACAAACAAAAACAGGTACATGACTCATGGCCGCAGAATCCAGACGGAGAAAAGGAACGAGGATGAGGTGCGAAAAATCTCTTACATCCTCTTCTTTTGCAGGTAAGATATAACAACAAAAGAAACATAGCAAAAAAAATCACAGCTTTTAAACATCACATTTATTTAATGTCACTTTTATTGTGTTTTTCCCAAAAAATGTTCATAGTTAAAATCACAAAACTCACAGTTACTCACTGATGCTCATATTTATTCCCTCTATTACAATAAATAGTATATTTGGTGAATGAAATCTTGGTCTGAGCAATGAACTACAGTGTGGGATTTACTGAGTGAGGTGCAGTCTCTAGCTCAAAGCGCTGTGCTGCCCAAAGAAGCTCTTACATAATGATTAGTAATGTTCAAAATGATAAACAAGGCTGAGTTAGTATTCAGGTTGGAACAATGCTTTGGGGTTATTTATAGCAACCTTGATGTGGTGCTTAATTCTTTCATTAGGGAAGCAAATTATTATTTTATGCTCGCAGTAGACAGTGAAGGTGTGAAGCTGGCAGAGACAAAAATATCCTACTTATCAAGGACAAAAGCACCTTTTGAGGTAGATTAGACGCGGTCTGAATAGACGTTATATCACCATCCTAAGAATACTCAACCAGGTGTTTTTTCAAGCTGGATTTAGACTGAAGTTAGTGTCTTACAGATTTGACATTTACATGTTCAGAGGCAAAAAGTGATAGAAGGCTAAAATTAACTCGCTGACATTAAATTGGGTATGTTTGCAATCACTGTCATCAGCAGCGATTTCCCACGAAACTGCAGCAGAGGCACATTTCTTATTGAGGGTGTCTAACTGTGTCTAATAGGGGTGAAAATAAATAATTATATGCGTTCAGCAGGGAAATCATCTTGATATATCAATGCCACGTGCCTCATGCATTGTGATGGTTGACGCAAACATTACTCAGAACACTGTATTTTAACCCCCTATTCAGCATTTATAAGCATCATATTATCAATTAATAAATGTTGCAAGTTAATAAACGCTTTCTAGCACACTATGGATTTGTTTAAGTGTGTAATCACATGTCAGTAAATATGAATGATCAAGCATTCACTGACTACACTAATTATTTATATGAGGAGTTGTAACTGCTGACAAATACATTAATAAACACTTAAAATGTCCCTATATTTGTGTAATTACATTATAACAGATTTTCTGGTTAACACGTACAGCAGACTCATTAATGTGACCGAAATTGAAAAATCAACTGCACACCATCTCGTATTATCTGTGCATCCATGCATTTGCAATTTGTGGGGTAATTGTCTCAAGAAAACAGACTTCCCAAATAATTAAAAACAGTCATCTCATCTGTATATCATCCAAATTATTAGATTTCCCCAGGCACTATGAGAGCAAGAAACACTATTGAAAATACGTGTTTATACTATATAACCTTCTCCTGGTAACAGTGAGCTCCCAGCCTGTGTTGCATGTAGTCTCTGCTCATTCCAGTGACACAGAAAAATGCTGAAAAAACGTGTCAGTGACTCAGTGTTCGGTTTGACATCCTTCTCCTTGTCCTCAGCAATAGTAATCCGAGCCCCCATTGACTTCCCCTCACCACTTCCCTATGGGGGAGTCCCCTTCACCATCTTAAATGATGTTCAAATACTCATACTTTGTTAAGGTCGACCCTTGAGGGGCTGAGGAGGGAGCAGGTGAACAATCACGTACACTTAAGCGTCGAATTTGATCCTAAATGCATTATTATCCCTGCACAATGTGACATCAAGTAATTTATAGGCAAACAAAAGTCAAAGCCAAAATGGTTGGGAAACACTGGTTTAATCTTTAATTATATATTGCATTTTACAAGCTTATCAAACATCTTTTTACATAAAATCTTAAACTCAAAAGTAACTACAGACGTCAGTGAAGTAAAAATGACAGTATTTCCCTCCGAAATATAGTGGAGAGGAATTATAAAGTAGCATATTTATTGAAACGCACCACATCACTTCAACGACACCCAAAGGAGTCCTCCTGGAAGCTTTGTGCAGCACGACGAAGAGAGTACAACTGGAAAAACTCTGCTCTTGTGATCTTTTAGTAACACCAAACCAACAGAAGCAGATTTCCTCCATCACGAGCTTTACAGAGAGGATGTGTGGCTACATTTATGTGAGTTCTGTGCTTCCTCCGCTCTGATTGATGGATGATTACACTCTGTTACTTGGAGAATGGCCGTGATGAGGCTTTGTGGAAAAAGCGTAATGATCTCTTAGAGCGGTTAAGATATAATGACCTCCAGCAGGAGGAAACACTTATAAGCCAACGATATTTCTACAGATACAAAAGATAGACATGACATGAAAAGACATGAATTTACAGTATTATGCAAACATGGCATATACACATACAAATCACTGATGTACATAGTTTGTCTTCTTGAATGCTGAATGCACCGATCGAATCCGATGCTGTTTCTAGAGGGCCTAACTCCGGTTCCTGCTGAACTGAGCCAGTGCTCGTTTAACATCTAACTGTTATCAGCTCAGTAGGCACAGGAGGTTGAGCCCAGGCACCTGCACCGCTTTGTTGGCAAAGTCTCTCTCACCTCAATTAATAGCACAGTGGATACATAAATAGTAATAAAGGGGCCTTTAAAATTCAGTTTAAAGGGCCAATTACAAAAATTACAAAATTACAAATAACCCAATTACAAAAGACATTTCCTCATTTACGTCCATAGTGCTATCTAGCCATGTAGATTGTTTTTTATGTGTCCAGGTTGTGAGATGTTACTGAACTGAAATTTCTGCCTCTGCAGCATAGAGAAATGACATTTAAGCAGTTCAACAGCAACATCTCTTTCCCGAAAAAATGTCACCATTACTCTGGATAATCCACATAACACAACAGTTTTCGTACAAACTATTTCGTCAATATAAAGTAATTGCATTGTAAACTGTGCACAATGAGGGAACAACAACACTGTTTCTGGAAATAAATGTTAGTGTTGAATGTGTGTTAAAGTTATTTTTTCATTGTATCAATTATATTGGGGGTGGAGGCAGATATCGAAGAGACACTCTCAATACCTGCGTAACTTAAATCAAAACTATCTGCAAAGCTAGGTCCCACTATAGCCCCTATACCATTATATTTTTGTGATTTAGATGAACTGACTATATGCACAAGTTGAGAGAGTAAAGAGTAAATTTCCATTATTTCTGCCATTGGAGTTACATTGTTATTTCACCCATTTTATGTGACATTGTTTGCAAGGAAGCCAAGTTGCTATGTTACCTCTGAATGTTTATAATAATAATAATAATAATAGCTTTATTTGTATGGCACTAAAACACACAATTAACTACTAAATATAGTACATTACAGTCTGACATCACAGGGAAACACTTACAAAGCCTTAAATCTCAAGAGTCACACAAAAAAACAATGTTAGCAGCACTGTGTGGTAAAGCTTAATTTTACAAAAGTCTCTTTTTCCTTTTTTCCCTACATACACTAGTAACTGCATGTTTACTTGAAGCGCACACATATACACAAGGATACACACACACAATCAGTGCTTTGCTTTCATGACCACCCAGACAGTAAATGAGCTCAGGAATCACAATTACATCGCTACTCGTTTTCCCGATGGGACATTTCCTGCACTTCCTTCCTGTATGAATAAGCCCTCCCTTCCCTGCCTCCTGCCTCCTCTGACCCACCTCTCTTTCTTCAGGACCCCCATTTTAGAGAGGATGGTCAGAGAAGAAAGAAAGTGCATTCCTTTGAGCCTGTTGTGCTATCCAACATACCAGAGATATGTGATGCTTGTGACCATGACGGAAACGTCATGTGCTGTGCTACAATGTGTCAGTTACACAACAAATACAGCAGGTGTATATAAAACATTGTTATTATTGTGAATGGGAAGTGGGAAGATGAACCACAAAATCAAACAATATTTTCTATGTTCATCTGAAATTGAAATTAAGCCCTTAGTGGGCTTGTAGAAGCACATCATCTCATAAAAACCTTTGATTCTGTGCTGACTTCTTACAGCTGTTACACGAGTGGGTGTTAAAAGCTGGACAGGCTTGTGAGGAGCGGAACTTAGCCACTGTGAACACAGGGTTTCACTGAACTGTTCACGGAGCGAGCTAAGTCCTGCCCCTCTATCAAACTCAGGACAAACACATGGGCCTACTGAAGACATCTGGAGGGAAGTGTCTCTGTTTTGTCTACTCATTTTATAATGCAGAATCTGATCCAGAATAGACATGAATACAGCTTGAAGTAGTTCAGCATTTTGGGAAATACACTCATTTGCTTTCTTGCTGAGAGTTAGTTGAGAAGATTGATACCACTCTCGTGTCTGCATGGTAAGTATGAAGCTAACTTAGCTTAGCTTAGTTTAGCAGTTAAGCTTAGCAAGACTGGAAGCGGGGAAACAGGTAGCCTGGCTCACTCCAAAGGTAACAAAATCCACCTACCAGCAGCTCTAAAGCTCATGAATTAACTCGCTACATGTTGTTTGTTTAATACATACAAAAAGTGAGGTGTCGTCACCGTGAAGCTCGGCAACCAGCGAAGGCCTCAGTAAGTGCGTCTGGCCAAGAAATAGTCCGGCACAGGTAAGACCAAAACCGAGACTGTGTTTTTATGCTTCAGTTTTTGTTAAGATTAAACAAACAAGATATAACGTGTTCATTTGTAAGATTTAGAAATGCTAGTTGGTGAATTTCTTTTACCTTTGGAAAGAGCGGGGCTAGCAGTTTCCTGCTGTTTCCAGTCTTTATGCTAAGCTAAGCTAACGAGCTGCTTGCGGTAGCTTTATTTAATGTGCAGGCATGAGAGTGGTTATCGATCTTCTCATCTAAGTCTCGTCAAGAAGGCAGTCAAATGTGGGCTATTTCCCAAAACGTCGAAGTATTCCTTTAAAACATGAGATTATAGGCCTGAACTTAAGTTGCGAGGGATGTGTCGCAAAACATTTCGAAAAGGATTCAGAGCGGTTACTTCTGCTAACGTGGGTGTTTGCCGAGCAGCCGTCAGGTGTCAGAGACTGGTGTGGGTTTCAGCTGTGGCTGGTTGGAAATCCCTGGCAATGTGATTTACATTACATCACAACCAAATCACTCTGCCAGGAATCCCTCCAGCTAAAGCAACCATCCAGTATCCTGTTTGGGAAGACAGAGACAAGGAGGAGGAGGAGGAGGAGGAAAGGATGGAGAAGAGGGAGGGAGGGAGGAGGGCCATAAGAGAATGACAAGCAGAAATACAGAAAATGACTAGAAAAAAAGATGCATGTTGTGGTGAGAGAAGGTTGCAGGTGAGGACAGAGAGAGAGAGAGAGAGAGAGACTGCAGGTGTCTATCTGAGCACACATCAGCGTGGCAGAGCACATTTACTCCCTCATCACTATGTAATTATGGGAAATACACACACACACTTTTAAATGTTAACACATGCACACCCACACAACACACATGCCTGTGAGGAGAGTTGGCGGAGTTTTCTTTCATTGACGCACCTGGACAAACAGAGCTGTATTTTAAATCTATAGGCCGTCACTGACTGTAGGCGCGTATGCAGGTGTGTGTTTGTGAGATTGCATGTGTGAGCGATTGATCAAGCTCATGCATACGTCTGTTTTGGGAGCTGTGCGGGTCTGTGTTGGTTACCGGCCCGGTTGTCAGGGAGTTAAGCGTCGTATTTCTAAAGTCTCACACAAGGCAACCGTGCAAAGTTGTGCTGAAGCAGCTGGAATACTTTTACACAAAATCACCAAAATGGCTGTAGTATTCTTCTGGCATGCAGTGCATGTGTACATTGTATGCTGACCCATCCACCCACCCCAACCTCTTCTTTACATGCTTTTTCAGAAGACGTGTTTATCAGGTAATTGTACACATATGGTAGGTCGTTTCAGGCATTTGAACAAACAACGAATGCTGTCATTTTTCTTGGAAGGACAGCCTCGGAAAAAGATTTTCCACTATTAATTTTCATTTCCATAATTCTCTTCCATAAATTTCTAGTCATTAAAAAGTACTTTTCTACTATATAACCTAGTGATTAACAATATTCTGCAGTTTGTGACAACTTTTTCATCTAATTACCTCAAATCAGTCTTTGAAAGCCTCATTGTTGAGGTTCTTTTTATATATCATAATAGATATGACTTTGTTTTGATAAGACTATTTGCAGCCTGTTGCTACATCTGAAAGTAGACATTTTCCCTCAGGTCAGAATAAAGCTACATGTGGCGTTCCTGCATTTGTCACCACAAGCTTCCTGTCACGAAGCCCTCGGGTGAGCTGGTAAAGACAGAAGGAAAAAAGAAAAAGAGAGAAGTACCATGGAAGAGCTCAGGCAGTTGAGCAGCAATGTCAGTTACGCAAAAAGGCATCCATTATTCAGTGACACATTCAAGACATTTAGGCAAGCAGTTCTTTGTCTTTTTAAACAGGTTCTGAAACTTCAGCTTCATTGCTTGATTATGCCTGATTCCAAGTAAAATGACAACCATGCCTCCTTTTCCAGATAGGAGAGGACATGAGGAGACGGAGAAAATGTGATTTGACCTGCTGCCTCATTTTGCATCCCAGAAACAGGAGTAAAAGGGTGCACGTGACTGGCCTTTGCAAATATTTATCTCTGTTTGATAGAACAGAAAATATGAGAGAGCGATCCAGAGTAAACAGCAGCCTTCCTCTCCCTCTGACACTGATATTCTCAGTTAAATGTTTCTGCTGCTGCTGGCCGCAGCTTTCGGAATTGCTAATGCAGATTCATTCAATCACTGGAGACCATGTTGGGTGGCACTGTAGGTGTTTGGGAAGTGATCTGTTTGAGTCTGCTGAACACAAACTTATCATCTTGAAACAACCAAATCAGTTCATCAAATAAAAACATATTTTCTTCCCATGATAAACTGGTAAATAATGGCGACCAGGCTGTCCAATACCCCTAAAAGTAAACTATATTTTTATTACTATTATTACTATCTGTCTTGGACCACTGATGCTCTGGAAAGCCCCAAGTCGTCCTTATTTATGGTTTGATCCAGCTGGGGACCTTAATCACATGTCGCTCCCCTCTTTATCTTTCTCTTCCCACGTTTAAAAAAAGGAAAAAGTGACATTATGTAAAAAGAAAAGTAATAACTTTTGTCTGCTCCTGACTCTGTTTTGTTAATTTGAAATCCACAGTCAACAGTCAACTATGTACCAAACTTTAGCAATAAAACAGACATTTCTTTAAGGAAACTGAACCAGGCCTTAAAGCTGCTATAATCAATATTTATATATTAACAATGAATCAAATGATGACGTATATTTGAAAGGGGTTACTCATATATTGAACACAAATAATTATCACCCGATTCTGCAGCGTTTTAGCATCTTTCAACTTTCAATTTGTTTTGGTTTTGGTTTTTAATGCCTTTAAGGACTTTACTGTTTTGGTTCACTCTCACCATTCTCATAGCGTCATTTCCAGACACAGCAGGCAGCTATTTTCAGCAACAAAGGTCTAAAAACCACTGTACACTAAGTTAGCAACTAGAAGACAAACACAGTGGAGCATTCAGCAACTAAAGAGCCAGATATTTCCCTCAGGAGTTGGTGGAGACCAAAAACAGAGCTAAGATGAGAGTGAATATTGGACTTAAATTCGTCAGGTGGCCAGAGACATGACTAATGTTAATATTGTTCCGTATCCTGGATGTGCAAATAGGCAACTGTTTGCTAACAAGCTCACTATATCAACTTAAAAAGTGATAATATGTCAACATAGTGTTTACGGCTTGTTTCCATTGCCCCCATGTGGCCATAAAATCGGTTAACACAGGTTTAATTGCTTAACTTTAGTGGAAAAAAGCGATAAGCAACTCGTCATTGATGCCTGTCTCTTTTGGTTTTAGTGCTGCAGAAGTTCTCTACTCTATCTCAAACTTTCTTGCTCTCTGTCACGTTTATCTGGATCCACAGCTGGCTGACAATAATAGCCCCGAGCTAGTCTGTTTCTGGGCTCGACTTTGACAGCCAGTCACAGTAATTTAATAGCTCGCTGCTGTCTGCCTGTCTCCACCTATGTTTCCATCTCCCTCGCACTCTCTCCATCTTTTAACCGCCAACCTAGAGTGGCATTTTTGGATAGCGATGTGCACTAATGCAGTACCACTGCGCTGAATTAATGCTCGAGTGACAAATGTGCGCACGGGGGCTTGTTAAGCCTGTACGTCCATCTGCAGGATGTTTTTGGACACCAACAAGCAGAAAGAGACTTAAAGTGAGACGGAGCAATTTAAAGATAGAGAGAAAAATCCAAATTACCCCAGATTTTAACCTCAAAGTGTTGATCACATGCCTCCAAAAAACACGCTCACATGATAACAACAAAATAAAGTCTTATATTTCAACCAGTATAAAACTTGGTCTCTCCTCGCTTGAGGCTGCCTCTCGGCTAGGGCTGTTTGACAGCTAAATGAGCAACAATTGGCCTGGCCGAGCTCCAGACTGCCTGAGCTACTCAATAACAGCAGGAAGTACGTACATGACTAATGCCCTCCACTCACACACTTTTCTTCTTTCTGCTCTCTCCCATTTTCCGTCCTTCATTCTTCACGCTACAACTAAGACTAAGGAGGGGCGAACGCTGTCCATCCCAGCTCATGACAAGATATACAGTATAGAAGATGTAAGAATAGACTAATGAGCTTAAATTAGGGTGTTAGACATGTTTAACCCTTACCTCATGACAGATTTTGTCAAATTGTAAGGAGTTCTCCTGACTTTTGTTTAATGAAGAGGGAAAACCGCACAGTTAATGAGTCACCCATCAGCCTTCAGAGCTTGAAGGGAGGCATCTCATGACAATTACAAGCATTCTTCTTAGACAGTCAAAAAAAACAAAACAATATGCCACCAGCAGCCTCTGCACCCTAAACGTTTCTCACTTAACTGCCTCAAATACGTGGCAATTGCAACAGCGCCTGAAGCTCGTATGCTGGCCTCTCTCTGCAGAAAATAATAAGCGAATCCCTATAGCCACGAGTGCTGGCATGTTCTTTACAATGACAGCTATAAAGTTTGCAGAAAATTGCTTTCTCTCGCTTTCATCAGGTAGAAAGGCGTGTTTGAAACACAGAGTGCTGCAATGGCCTTAAATGCCTTAATTTCTGAGGCACCCAAACATCAGCAGCTGCCACCTCAATCTGGGAATGCATTAACCCAACACTCAACACATAGATAGGCCTCATGTATGGGAGCCCTCACCGACCAGCCAAACAATCCCTGCCCCTCCTCAGCTTACCTTTTCACTGTCTGGAGAGCTACCACAGCCAAGGCCCTTCTCTTGTGATTACCCCGTGATTTTAACAGCCTCAGCTGTGCTGTATTTTGGCTAGACACTTTTTTTTGGGACCAGGCCAAGGGCACACATGATTGGTCAGGGTCTGTCTGGGGCTTGCACATGGTTGGTTTATCCTAGTTTGACCTGCGGCGTTCGGTAACCTGCACTAAAAAAACTGCAGCTACTGGGTGCTTGGATCAGTTTTGGCACATAATGTTCAAAGGTTTGGATCAGGACTCGGTAAGTGGATCTCTTTGTCAACATCTTAAGGTGGCTTCGCTCCAGAGCTTCGAGTGGCTCATATGGTGGCACCACCATGTCCAGGTCAATGAGGACAAAGGAGGCACTGCATTTTTGTGAACCTATGGAAGGGTTTCCCAAGCAGATGTTAAGAGTTGGCTTTGTGCCCGTGGCGTGAAGAGGGGACAGAATGACTGGCAGGAAGAGGGGGAGAGTGGGCAGTACAGAGAGAGAGGCAGACACAGGAAGAGGGAATAGAGGGAAGTCAAAGTGAGGAGACATGACGTATGAGCACACAGTGAAAACAGGACTAAACAGAGGAGCCTCAGAGAAGGAGCGATCTAACTTCAGATTGCCTGTAGCTGCTTTTTCACAGCAGTTTTCTAAAACCAGCATGCATTGCTTGGAAGGACAATCCAAGACTTTTTGGCAAAGTGAAGCCAAAAGTGATAATTGTCATTCTGCGCATATAAAACCAACCCCAACTTTAACAGACGTCTCTTGTATGCTTGGTCTTCTTTCCTGTAGGTCAGCGGTTCCCAACCTTTTTGTCTGAAGTACCCCCACAGCCCTATTAGATGTATTTTACTACACCTTCATTGACCTCACTCATCATGTTCCAACCATTACAGGTACATTTATCCACCACTCTTGGCTAACTTTTTCAACTATTTATCAGTAACCTTTAGCTGTCTGTTTAAACCATTTATCCATTACTTTCAGCTAGCTATTTCAACTGTGTATCCATTACTATTAGCTATATATTTTAACTGTTTCTTTTTTTTAGCTGTTTCAACTGGTTTTCAATTGCTTTATCTGTCTAAGTTATGCTATTAGTTTTTGCTAACTATTACTAGCTATTTCAACTGTGTATCCATTACTGCTAGCTAACTATTTTAAACATTCGTCAACATTTTTACCTAACTGTTTCAGTTTCACTATTGTGTCTGTTTTAACCATTTAGCTATTACTTTTAAGGTAATATTTAAACTGTTTATCCATTACCTTTAACTGTTTTAATTATTTATAAATTACTTTTAGCTAATTGTTTCTACTTCTCTGCTCGCTTGCTAACTAGTTTTCATTCACTCTTAATTGCAATCCATGGTGTTCACTATGTGGATATATATTTATATTATATATATACTCCACAGTCTTGCCACATAACCCCTGGAAACTGCAGAAATAACCCTGGTAAAGAGCCACTGCTGTGAGCTACAGCTCAGTGTGGCTCCTATAGTACTTTAGTACTTTAGCAGTTAAAGATATGAAATAACAGACAGTCCATAGTTAGTTTCAGTCAGTACTATATGTCCTGTTTGAAACAATTAATCATATTATGTAGTCATTTTAATGAATTATGAACCATCTGACAAACTTTGACCAAACAATAACTTCATAGAGATTACTGAATATTTCAGTAGAATAAACTGCTCAAAAATGTTCCTTGATCTTTTATGTTTTGTAGGAAAAATTTTAGTTTTTCTTCCCTGTGCTTATTATTAGTAATTTAAATCAAAATTTGAGAGACTGGTATTTCATGATCTTTATACTTGAAATGTAACATAATCATAATTAAATACACGTTTAACAGCTCCGCTGGCATTCGTTTGAAGATTTTCAGCCTCCAAACATCCGAATCTAACCTAGAACATATATCTTTTTCCAGATAAAGTCCCAATTGTCAACATATGTGTAAAACTAAATGAAAAAGCCTAAAAATAAGCCTAATTACACACCATAGGATGGTTTACATTTGCCTGTGAAATAAATCAACAAAAATAATTTGGTTGAGGTTTGGCCACCAAAGCCAAATCACTTCTGCAGAAACTCCTCGCCCACTAAATCTCTTACAGACCCACATCCCAGCGAATCTGGAGGCAAAACCCTTAAGGAGCCCTTAACTTTATTTACCTCTCAACATGGTACCGGGGGAACATAAGCCTTTGCAGCTTTTTTAAAGGGCCCTCTGTGGACTCATAGTCTCGGATCAGGCCTGGACTGGAAGACCAAATTAATGCTTTGGGTGCTTGGAACCAAACAGACCCTTTAACTACGAAGCCCTATACATTAGCAGAAGGGGATGTCCAAAAATACCAAACAACAGGACTGGTTTCATACCTCCTATATACTATATAGAGTGCAACTAAATTCTATGCTAATCAGGGGTGCAACTAACGATTATTTTCATTATCGATCGGTGTTGTTGTATTTTTTTGATTAGTCAAATAATCATTTAGTCCACAAATAATGGTGAAAATAGTGAAAAATGCCTGTCCCAAGCTCAGAGAGCTCAATGTGGCATCGTGAAATTGCTTGTTTTGTCTGACCAACGGTCCAAAAGCTAAAAATATTCAATTGACAATGATATGAAAGAAGGAACAGCAGCAAATCCTCATGTTTGAGGGGCTTTGGTAGCCTTTGGTTCCTTGATGAAGGACTTGAACGATTACATGACTAGAAAAAACATTGACGATTTTATTTATTCATATATTTATTTTCTGTCGATCACTTAATCCTGTAATTGTTTTCGGCGTCCACTTATATACTACTACTAATAATAATAGGACCAAAGTGACGTTAATTTTGCCAAAAACTGTTGTTGTTGTTTTTTACATATAGTCCTAGAAAAAAATTACACTTTTAACACTTTCCATCGATAATCTAGTTCATAACTTTGATAATTTATATAATTATAATACTTTCATATATTCATAAAGGATGTCACATGCACATCATACAATTGTACGAATGAACTACTATAAAGCTCAAACATTGTTTTGTTTGAAGTCTTTAGTGATTGTGTATTTGCTATAAGTGTTACAGTGTGTTAGTCAGTGAGAAAAAGCAATTATTTCTTCTTTTTCTTGTTTGTTGTTAAAAGCATTGACCGTTATAGTAAAGTGTATGAATGCCTCCCTCTCTCACACACACACTCACACACACACACACACACACACACTCACACACAGTACAGATCGAGGCACAGCTGAAACACAGAATCATTTCCTCAGAAGGTGATCACTGTCGGCAGTCAACCTGCAGCAAGCGTGCAATCCACTTTGACGAAAACTCAAGATGAGACCAACCTTGAGCCAAGCAGCAGCAGCAGCAATCATACTTTCCCACACATAAATGAAGGTATAGGGAGTTTATGGGGCTCGGAAAAATGCAATAAAAAGCCTTTCTGTGAATGCAGCCATCTGTGGGACTTTAAAAGAACTTCCTGTAAACAAGACTGAGGAGAACAAATCCTCTCACACTCTTCCAACACTCCACTGCCGCCTAGAATTAGCCTTTCATCTTTGTTTTTCCTCCATTTTTTCCCCCTTGCTTTGGTTTCAGCCTCGGATCTTTGACTCTCAGCTTTCTCTCTCTCAGCTCGCCTCTCTGTCTCTTTTCCCGGTCTCTGTCAGTGTCACCCTTCCTCGCTCTCCATTTCTTCCTTCTTGTCCTCAGAGCATCTCGCAGACGTAAATATACTTCTTTTTTTCTCCTAAATCCAATTTGTTGAATCCAGAATGCTGTTTGTACTTTTTATTACTGCAAATTTCAAAATTTAGACAACAACTATTGCCCAGTTTTTGGTGATAAATTACAAATTGTAACGCAGAGTTTTTAACTGCTTGTTAAACAGGATGTGACAGATTAAAATGTGCTATAAATTCAAAATATTGAGCTGAGTTTATTTAAATACCATACCAAATCTGGATTTCTCCCTTATTTTCATCTGTGTGAATTATTATTATATTTATGAAAAGCTTAAATATCACACTATTTCCAATATTTTTTTCGAGCTGTGGTTTATAAACACCATAATGCAGCACGTAAAACAGCCTCATGACATATTTGATTTGGGAGTGTTTTTCTTGGTTTCCACTGTGCACATTAAGTATCAGGCTCAATAAAATTCAATCAGCAAGGCCTGGACACTGTCTCAGTACACCTCTACTGATGTGTCGTATTTTATTAGATCCAAAGCTGATGCAAAGCAGTTTTACAGAACAGCATGCTGCAGACAAATTGCACAAAATTTAAGTATTATGCTGTTGTTTTTTTTCCTGTTTGCCATAGATAAAACTGCAATTAAAAACATGAAAAATAAGATTAAAGTGGTGTATTGTTGCAGCGACAAAACAGTAGTGAAGTTGATTTAGACATTTTAGTTTCTTCAGCATTCAATTGTGATTACCACGCTGTCCGTGACATGATGGAACTGTATCACCACCGGCACAAAAAAATGAGATTTCATGCTTTTTAAAAATCCATATATGGGTGAAATTTGACACACATTGCCAAAAAAGCTAAATCACATCAAAGAAAGCTGCAGACACTTTCAACAGGGACGTCACATTACTACGTATTTTCATGTCAACAGCAATTTGTCACAGTGACATGCTACTGCTTCTACCAGTCCTTTGTTCAGTGCCTCAGTTAGTTAGAGAAGTTAAACCAGCTGTGGACTGTTTCAACACACTTCCCCCCCAACATATAGACTGAAGCAGGTGTGTTTTTTCAGTTAGAGTTTGGTGTGTTTTGCTCCAGTTTTCTGGACAGTATCAGTTTGATTTTTACTGCTCGCTGAGGAAACCCAGATAGACTATTAAAGCCAACTGGGCAGCAGTGAATTGGGGGAGACCATTGTGTGTGTTTGAGTGTGTGTGTGTGTGTGTACATGTGTGTAATCGCTAAGTGATGTCAGGTGGAAAAGACTGGCTACTTCCTCCGTCTGTGCCAACATTTTAACGTATGGCGAGAGGAAGGAAGCCAGAGCGAGACAGAAAAAGAGAGAAAGTGAGAGAGGAGAAGCAACATGGTCTGAGTTTCATATTCTTGTTTGTCAGTTTTCTGCGTGCATGTTCATCTCCAGAATTAACCGAATCACAACTGAAAAAAACATGTCGCTCCAGTGAAAGTTAAACACAAGTGACACCAAACATGAAAGACAGCAGCTTCTGGTGACAGCTAGCTTCGGAAAAATGAGCAGTTTATTGGCGAGGAAAGCTCGAGGATGGCCAAAGAAATGATGAATGGAGAAGCCAATTATACTCCCATCAGTACCGACCATGGAAACTCTTTCAAGTTTTGGCAAAAAACTCATGCAAAAGGTACATAAACAGGTTTGAATGCAAGAGCTGTTTATTTGAAAATCAAAATCATTTAGCAGCCTTAAAATGAAGAGAGTAGAACAATGTCCACCAAGGATCTGATTAATATTTGCTCTTCGAGTCACAAACGTCAAAATGGGCCCCGCTCATGCGCTTTCTTGCATTTATCGCTCATATCAGTACACAAACTACAGATTAACCAAGCAGTCTCATGACAAATTAAGTTTAAAATGGGAAACACAGTAATATTTACAATTTTCAATATTTGTGACCACTGATTTTGTAACTTTGTTTGTATCATAGTAGTGTAAAATGAAGCCCTGATCCCTCACAGATAGTCACACGCACGTATTTCCTGATGAAATTAGCAGCCAACAAACAAAATAAGGAAATAAATTAATCAATATGCAGGCAAAAACATTAAATCGCCTCTGAATTAATTCATTTTGAGATGTCTGGAGACAACATATTCCAAATTTTATCTTAAATTCAGAAGAAAATATCAAGTGACAGTATCGCAGTGCTGCAATTAAACTCTGTAAATTTTCTGAAACTACACCACAAAATAAAGTACATACTAGGCAACTTCATACCAGCACAAGTCTCCAAAACACATCATGAGCCTCCTTACTCCCTCAACTCTTTCATTTTCACCTTTGCAGCAGCCACCACATGCAGACTTCACTCACCTCTGAAACTTTACTGAAGCAGAAACTGCTCTCAAACTCACACACGTCTTTGAGTAGAGACAGTGAGAGAAAAAAAGAAACACCTGACGCCTCTACACGCTCAAACTGAAGAGATCCAAAAGTCAAAGAGTGCCGCACAAAGACAACACAGGCCACAGCTGTACGTACACGTTGCCTGCAAAAGCCTCCGAGCTCAAGTCCAAGCTCAAACTGTGCTCCAAGCGCTGCTTTGCTCCACCTCCTCCAAACTCCTCTTTAAGTTCAAGGGTGTGGACTGAGTCAAAGCTATGACTATAGAGAGTCCACATCATTCACACAAGTTTGCCTCTTTGAAACCACACCCAGTAAGAGAGAGAGAGAGAGAGAGCGAGCAGAAAGGGAAACACTGAAGTTTTCCTTAAATAACAAGAGAGGAGGAGTGAGGAAACTTCTGGCTTCAGGGTCACCCAGAGCCTTGAAATAACCAGGCAGTAGGCCCTGTTATGAAAAGAAAATTATGACGCAGAACAGCGGTCATTTCAGGATGTTTATGTTATTTGGCAGAAGCTCTGTACTTTTTAAGATGGCGGTAGGCGTACGGTGGGCCCTGACGTTAAACATCGGATTACAGAGATAAAAGGGATTAGTTTGTGAGTGTGTTTGTGTGTGTTCGTGCCTCCACACGCTCCTCCGTGTCTGCACATCCGGCTGCAAAAAGCGTGTACATTTGCGAACATGTGCATACGTTCATGTGTGTTTGAGTAGGCACGGCTGCGGCCTATAGTTTGGGGCTGCCTGCGCCTCCACGCTGATGGCTAACAGCTGCCACCTCTTTCCTGTCTGAGTGGGTATACAATCCATGCTATGATGCAGTAATCATACAGTATGCCTACATCTGTTTGGCGTTAACTAAACACGTGCGATCCCAGAGCAATTCTTCTGCGCCTGCCGTTTATTTGATCTCACTTTATTATAACATAACATAAGGCCCTTTGGTGGCTGCTTTCATCCGAAGGGGTTTTATAATGCTGCGAGTGCAAAGTATGGCTTGGCAGGAATCAAACTTCTATTCCTGTCAGTGTTAGTGCCACGTTCTACCTTTTAAATAGATTTCAGCTCTCGGTCAGTTTCACGCAACTATGGATTAAAGTCATCAAAACTCACAGGGAACAATTAGTTTCCTGGAGTCCATGTGTTTGAAACAAGCCATGCTGTCTTAAAGGACTCATAAACATTTTCCTCTTAAAGGATCAAGTTGGCAATGTTCTGTATTTATGTTACTGTCATCAGTTGCCAAAACCAACGATGATCTTCATTTCCCTGTCTGTAGCTTTCAGCCCAAAGCCTATTTGTTCCTGCCGAGGACCTACATCTTTAAAATTGGGTCTTGAATATATCATTTCACTTTTAAAAAAAAGAATAAATAATTTCATTAGACAGCCGAGTAGTTTTTAACAAATGTCACTCAAACAGCAGTAAATTGTGTATTCCCGATGGGCATCCCAGCGCCTTGCATTGCAGCTCCATCGCCATGAAAATGCTTTTTCTGTTAAGGTAGAGAAGCGCTATATAAGTGCAGTCCATTTACTATTATTTATTTGTTGGGGACTGTTTTCAGTGGTGTATTAATACACATTTGGTGCTCTAGTGAGTTTTTACAGCAGGTATGTGGGATTGACTCAAGATAAACTACAGTGTCCGTGTTCATCATAATGAAGGGACATGTCACCCGGTGTAACAGTGTGGCTCATTGATGTTTTTAATATAAGAATAAGGAATAAGATATATATACAGACTTTGGATACAAAGACAATACTTTTAGAAGGATCAATTCTGTAACAGCTCAGTATCACCAGGCTTGGACCCAAAAGCACAACTCCAGAGACCAGGCAGGTGAAGTTAAAAGTTCAGTTTTACTTGTGGTCAGAAACAGACAAAAGTCAATACCAGCCGGGAGTGGCAGGATCTGAAGTAACAGATATATAGGGATATATACTATATGTGGCAAGGGAACAGAGCGGATTGAAAATGTGGAACTACAATCAGGTTTAGGGTGTGACAAATTCATTGTTCGTTTTGGTCTTTTTGTGGGATTTACTGACAATAAGAAAAACATAGAATGTCACCAGGCTTATCCTTTAATAATCAGGTGTTAAAAAATCTCATAAAAATTGAGGTAAAAAAAAAGGGAAAGCTTGACTCTGAGCCCATGAGTATCTTAAAGACCACCTTCATTGGGCTTGCAGAGGTTTAGTACTGTTCCTTTAGGTTCTGTGTTGTCTTCGCACATCAAAATAATAAGAAAGCAGCACATTTTTTGAAAAGAAGGTCAAATGACTTGACTTGGAGTGATTTTATTGATGATCATATAAATTGTGCTGGTGTGTTAGTAGTATGATATCACCCAGTAACCTAGCATCTTTGCTAGCTTTATATTAATGACCACAATGGAAATAAGTCTTGGGTTTTATGTTTTTTTTATGTTTTCCTTTTTGTAGTTGTGTGTAAATTTATGTCCTCCTACTTGTATGATGTTGCTTAAACTGTTAATTAAGCTCAGCATTTTAGCACTTTACATTATTTACTGAGTATTAAATCAAAGCAAAAATAGAAAGATTTAAAACATTCCTGTCTGTACTTAAAAAAAGTAAAACTAAGCATTTTTTCAGACCAAAAAAGGAAGACTCGAGATTGATGACTTTGTAGCTAAGGTGTGAAAATAAACAACTCCTTTCCTCAACTGTTTAATATTTCCTTTCCAGGGAGTTCCTCTGGCTTATGTTAACAACACAATTATGGCAAAGTTCATACTTGCTGCATTTCAGAAGTGATCATTCATAAAAATTGCCATCGAAACCAGAGGTGGTGTTTGGAAGGTAGCCAATGCCAGCAATGTTTGTCCATTAGTTTCTATTTATGGACAAATATTATGTTGCTAGGGAACAGCCAGCTCTATCGAAGTTATCAAATTAACATTAACAGCTCAGGGTATATGCCAAATATCATCATTTCCCTCTTACAGAGCTCATGACGCATAGAGAGACACAAAGAATGTTCCAGTCAAAGATGCAAAAGCTGCCACTGGTAGCTTAGCTGGCCACCATCAGTGATAGCAAAGCCACACAAACTCCAGTAAATAGTGTTTATTTGTCTGGCCAGGCATAATTTACTGTGACTAAATGGATGCTGAAATATTGACAAAGCCTTTCCAAGGAGCCATATAAAGTGCTATCTCACAAAGGAGGGCTAGAAACAAACTATAAAAAGTCTTATTTGGTCGGGCAGGTTGCCCAGATGGCAAGTGAAAACAAAGGCTGCCTACGCACACACTATCAGTGACAAGAGAAAGACGGCCAGACAGGCAATCCCACCAGGAACACTTTCACCTGTGCCGCAGACAAAGCCGAGCACTGGGAGAAACACGTAAGAACAAGATGTTCATTTCCTTTGACGTTTCATTTAACATTTCCTTGCAGATTTGCACAGTTGCACATCGTTGCCTTACAGAACTGATGCTTTTAAGGAAGTTTTGAGTATGAACAGCATATACTTTATGTGTGTGTGTGTTCCTCTTTCCCTTTGTGTGTATGAATGAGTCATCCCACAGTGACCCCACCCTACGTGGGCGGTTGATTTGGCGGGCCGGGAGTATTTGGCCTCTGTCAGTCTGCCTGTCCCAGACAGCACTGCTCACATAACTGGCCTCTTTGTTCCAAATGTCACTCCTCTCAAAGGAAGGGAAGGGATCCCATCACTGCCTCTCGCGCTTTTTCCTTGTTTCTTTCTCTGTGCCGCCATGACCGAGCCCAACCCACGAAATACTACTTACGGCTGCCTGTCACTGTGGGGTAATACACAGGTTGTAAAACTTGAACTACTAAAGTCTTTTTTTTTCTGATTCATTTCAAATAAAGCAACCTCAGGGCTTGCCTTGGGAGAACTTTGAAATCAAATGCATCATCTGTGTTTGCCTGAGAAAAAATGTCTACTTAGGTTTACAAAAAGCAGAATAGTGCAGAGTGAGAGCACTGGAGGTCCTCTGTTTCTTTTCATCTTGTTGATGTTTCATCCTGTAAGAGTATCCTAAGAGTATTCCTTTTCTGCAGTACTTCCTGGCGCACATGACCAACTGAAAATTGTCGTTTGAAGTTGTTTTGCAACTAATTTTAGCCGAGAGTTACGTAAATGCCAAAATGAAACACGAGTGTCGTGCTACAGTTGAGGAGAACCAGATTATTTACTAGAACACTTGTGGTGTCAAATGGGTTCAAAACCACTTTCGTGCATTTGCATTACATAACCAGCTTCAGTACTTAACATCATATTCGCAATTTCATATTTTACTCCTTCTCAGTTACAAAGCAGCACTAGTGTTGCAGTGGTCATTTAAAACTGGGGTCTTACACCTTTCTTGCACCTTGGGTCATTTTCATATTAACAGTGTTCTTGCAGACTGGCTGACGGAGAGGGGTGGGAGGGTGTTTTCAGGACCCAAATTAAGGGTCGGCTATAAGTAGGTTAAACGTTTTAATGTTATTACACTCAGGTTAGGCCTTTAATTTCCCCTACCTTCTCTGAAAAACTTCGCTTCTATTTTTTAATCATGGTAGCTTGCTAGATGCAACAGTAAAGCTGGATTTATTTTCATTGCAAGCAGTTAAGTCCTGCCATAGATTTATAGTTGAGCATCAGTTTCACCCACTGATAGCACCTTGTGTACCATGTACATGATCAGTATAATGCTATAATTATGTTCTTTATATCCTTTACATTCTTTCATTCACTTAAGTAACTTCTAACGTTATTTCTCATTACTGAATAGGAAACTATCGCTTAACGTTGAGGTATAAATCAGCTTAATAGTAACATAGCGCCCTCAGATCAAGAAGCTAAACTGGGTGAGGATGGACTGATGACCTAGCGTACTGATGATCTTCATTAGGTCAAATTTGGTTTGCTGTTTATGTAGGCATGACAGCAAGTGATGAGGAAAGATGCAGCACAGACTGCACCAGATCATAACATTTCCTTGCGGCAAATGTTCTGGTACCAGTCCATGGCCTGGTGGTTGGGAGCCCCAGATTTAAAGGTGCCTCCAAACTCCTTCAAAGTTCAACACAAGGCTGCGAGTGTTATATTCTATTACTACCAGTCAAAATGAGACTGTCCTCCCAGGAACAACGAATGACATATGTTAATGTTCACGTGGCCATCAGGTCAAGGAGGAAGTCAGGTGACGCTGATATAGAGCGACAAAGTCCTGGGAGGGGGAGGTCGAGGTGGATGTATGGGCCAACAAAACAGACTTTAACACAAGAGACCTCCGCTCGTTTCCTGTTTTCCAACTGCAAGTCAACATTGTTGTTTTTTTAACACACGACCACGATCGTCCCCTAACCTTAACCACGTGTTTATTACTGTAACCATGACGA
>NTHP01000171.1:126188-153228 GCA_003416845.1 Oplegnathus fasciatus | reverse complement strand
CTTTTAACCCAAACCCTAACTTTCACTAAGCCTAACCAAGTTGTTTTTGGGCCTAAACTTAACCATGTTGTCACATAATAAAACAAATATAATGGAACAACATCACGATTTTGGAAGTCACACACAAATTATGTCGTCCTGTCGATAAGGGCATGTGTCGTTGTAGAGCGCGTGGACAAACAACGTATTTTGTCGTTTAATTTGCAGAACTTGTTGGTCAAAAGAATTGAATATTCGACCGCATATACGACATACTGTACATCCCAAAATTACTTACTGTCCTCGCAATTTCAAAATTACTCAAATATCAGGCTGAAGTTCAGATTTTGATAGAAAATCACTCATCAGATCCAGATGAAGCTGTAGCCACCCTGTTTTGTAGTCAGGTTATTAGCAAGAGATGACACTCACTTGGATCTCTTTTGAATGTTTTGGTCTAAACGGACACACACTTCAGAAAGGTGCCTCTTCACACTGAATCTTAAAACAACAGCAGCACTTCTTAAAGCTTATTTCAGGGTAATTCACAGCACTGAAGTGTCCAGTTAATTTCCTAGGTCATCATTTCTATGACTCCACCTTGAAATGTTAGAACAAGGTTGGGTACCTGGGTAACAAGAGCATAGAAAGGAAGAATTGCTGTGCACTTTTGACCTACTTATATGCACACCCCTGTAATAGGAAGATCATTATGTGGTTTATTCTTGTATTTCAAGATGGGGCTGATTGAGCTATTAGTGCTGACTCAATTATTGGGACGGTAAAGGCAACGAGTTGGCAGAGAGACATTCATGAAGCACAAGAGGATTGAAGCAGGCTGCAGAACAGGCGTGGCCATCATTACTTCAATGAGGATTTAATGAAAATAATTATAATAATTTAGGTATCGCTTAGGTATCAAAATTAAAATGATGAAAAACAACTGAAATAATGTCACACAAGAAAAGGAAAGAGGCAGCTGAAAGAAGCAATGATGGAAATACAAACATTAAGTAAAAACAGACAATTCCACTTAGGTGAAGTAATTATGTTGTATTGTTTTATGTCGTAAAACATAAAATTGAATCTTCATTCCAAAGCATGTTCTGAGAAATATGTTGACTATATTTACACTGATCACATTGACCACATGATGGAATAATTAGCAAGTTTATCTTCAGTTTTTTCAAAGGAACAAAAATAGCCCGAGGAAATAATGATTGGTATGAAGACACTGGCAAGGATTTTTATTAAACATCACATGCTACACATTCCACGAAAAACCATTTAAAACAATTCAGTAAAAATACTGAATTGGCGAAAAAGGAGATTAAAAACAAATTTTCTTGACTAGTCAGACAAGTCTGCTTTGAAAACATATATATGTTCATTTCCCTTCCATGTTGCTGTGCGTTTTTTGTTTTTGTTTTTTTATGATGGATTGAGTAACATATTTTCTGTCAAGCAGTGCCCCAATTGTGCTTGTGCTCATGTCATATCATGCCTTTTAATTAAGATTTAACAGTGAATTACAGCAAAGCATGTCAGCATCAGGTCATAAACTGGTGTACTGTTACACTGACAAGAGAACGAGGCAGGTGTTAACCCTTGATCATCCGGAAACCTTGACTTCAACTCAGAGAATCTGACAGCGTGGGTATAAAAAAACCTACTAATTAAACTGTATTAAATATTGTTCCATGCGTGGATGATTGACAACTTATTGTATACGGTAATGTTATTGTCTATAAACATGCCTTGTTATTTTTATCACAATACATACAGGCCACAGTTTCCACTCTGCATGTACTTTGCAGGAATAGATGTACTGCAGACGAATGTAATCACGTCTTTTTTGCTCAACAGTTAGCTACCGTGGCAGCTGCAGTTATGCTACATAGGGGCCTTGTGTATCGAAATCCTCCTGCTTCAGCTCGGCACCATCTGCTTCTGGCAAAAAAAAAAAAATAGTATTCAATGTGTCAACTCATCAAATAAACTCCAGCGCAGTAAAAACATAAAGAAGAGAAACACACTCACACGCACAACAAGCTGCTGTGGGAGCAGAGCGGCTCCATTTCACTCTGTTATGAATCTGTGCTGCTCATGCGCTGACGTCCTCTTCTTTGAAGTTTCCTCTGAGCAGAGAGGGTAAAAACCAGAGTCACTGGCGAGCAGGGAGATCAAGTAAGTGTGCGGCCATGTGGGCCTCTTAATTTCCCTT
Organism: Oplegnathus fasciatus; assembly: GCA_003416845.1. NCBI lineage: Eukaryota > Metazoa > Chordata > Actinopteri > Centrarchiformes > Oplegnathidae > Oplegnathus > Oplegnathus fasciatus. Next base: position 151,025 of record NTHP01000171.1, on the reverse strand, counting down.
TAATGCCAACCATTAGGCTTCAGTCCTGAGTGTTCTGCCAGCAGCTATCCTGCAGGCAAACATCATTTAAATAACATGCTTACCATAGCAGCTACAAGTTCCAAATGTAAGACATTTTTAAAAACATGTTTGCTGTTTTCTCCTAATTGTCACCTCTGTGTCCATCTGGACATCACTCAGACTGATTGGCAAGCTTGCTTTTTGTCTGGTTTTACAGCATGTCAATACCTCCACATCCATTATGTATACTGAAAGAGTGTGTATATGAAAAATCCTCAAAGGACTCTATAAACAACGCCGCTCGAAGCATTGAAAAGTCAATAAATCATCCAGATCAGGCCTCCACATTGAAATTCATAGCACACTGATATTCTGGCAGCATGCTCACAAAAAAAGAATGGGGCCATTTTGTTTTATCTGTGTTCTAGTGCCAGGGAACGTTAAGCTTTCCCAGTATTTAATGGCACATGAATTGGCAAGGCGGAAAGGTCAAATGTAAAATGTATGACTTAAAGGCACTCTGGCAATATGGAAACACTTAAACAGAGGCGGGTGTGCTCCATTAGTCCTACACTGTGTGTACAACCGCTGAGTGGAGACAGCGACGTCTCACTGAGGGGGGGGCAAATTATCTTTGTCACCTGAATTGGATTACGTTTAAAAGAAATAAAACATGTCAAAATATTCAACATCATGGCACTGGAGTGAATGAATGTAGAGTCTGGAGAAAATCATTCTTATTAACCAGTAGACCATGAAACAAGGGTTAAGTTTCATGTGTTTTTCTCCATGCGTAATTGTCTGGACAACTTTTTCAGCAACTTTTTAGTAGCTGTGGATACATCTGAGTCTTCTGATCAATGAGAAACACGAGCAAATACTCTGCTTACCATTAGAAAACAACTTTACTGAATCAGACTTTATTCACATTTATGTACATGTGTGCAAGGAATTTGCAAGTAGCAAAGAAAGAAAATAGCAATAAAATAGAAAAATAAGATTAGATAGCTGAAGAAGATAACAAAAAAGCAAAGTAAAACAATTGTAAATACTTATAAACATTGACGATGATATACAAATACACAAAAGCAATCTATACAGCTTAGTTTACAGAGGAAGTAAGGTTCTGTGTGATGGGTCATATGTACATAGTGTGCAAAGATACAGTTAATGTTGTCCGATAAGTCCAGTGCAATCAGCAGTTCAGATAAATACGCAGTGAAGATATTCATAAAGGGACTGTGATGGGTGACGCATTGTCAGTCTGTGTACATTTAATGGGGTGCTAGTGGCAGATAAGAATGGGGCTGTGAGAGGCGTCTTTGTTTTTGAGGGTCATGGCCTGAGGAAATAAGTTGTGGAGGTGGCGTGCAGTCTCAGTTTTTATGGCTGTCATTCTCCACTGAAAGAGCGAGTCACCAGAATGAGTAGTGTCTGTCAAGATTTCCTGTGCTCTCTTCCTGGTCCTGGATGAATCAGATGATTTTCTCTGCACACCACACAATGCGCTGTAGTCTCCGCTTAGAGAGTGATGATGCAGAGCCAAACCAGACAGAGATTGAAGATGTGATAATGGATTCAATTACAGTGGAGTAAAATTGGACGAGGAAATACATGCGCTGCTGCCCCTTCTTAGTTATGGTGTAGATATTCATGTTTCACTTGAGATCCCGTTGTATGGTGGTTCCTAGGAATCTGTTGGACTCTACTCTGTTCACAACAGTTCCATGTATCACCAGGGGCTGTGGGGTGGGGTTGGTTTCTTTCTGAAGTCGATAACCGTTTCTACAGTTTTTTGTGCATTTAGCTCCAGGCTGTTGGCTCCACCCCAAGTCGTTTGACTTCCTCTTGGTACATGGACTCATCTCCATAACACAGTGGTGTCATCCGCAATCTTAAGAACACATTGACATTGACACATTGGGTGTTGGATGTACAATCACTGGTGTAGAGTGAGAACAGTGGAGAGAGAATACAGCCTTGTGGGGTACAGATGCTGAGGTACAGTGGCTCTGAGATGTGGGCACTAACAGTTTCCTGTTGGAAAGGAAGTTGTGAATCCACTGGCAGACAGGAGTGCAGACATCGTGGTGCATGAGGTTTTTTTTAGCAGTCTTGGAGGGAGTCAGTAATGGTTTCAGATGTTGCAAGATGAGTCTCTCAAAGCACTTCATGACAACAGAAGTCAGAGCGACTGGCCCGTAGTCATTCAGACTTGTAATCTTCTGTTTTTTTGGGGACCGGAATGATGACAGATGTTTTGAAGCCGGTTGGTATGATGGACTGATCCAAGGACAGATCTGCCAAGACAGATGAGAGCTGTTCGGCACAGTGCTCGAGTGTAGCTGGTGGAACTCTGTCTGGTCCAGCAGCCTTTCTAGTCCTTGCACTGTAGATCTGGTGTGTGGTGATGGTAATGGTGTGAGCCAGGGAGGAGGGGGTCATAGCTGGGTTGGATGTGAGACCTGGCAGAGATAAAGGGGGAGGAAGGGGCGGCCAAGGTGTTACAGAAAGACTGTGGTCAGGTTTAGTGGAGGGGCACGAGGTAGACATCCTCTGTTTTTCAAATCTGAAGTAAAAGGTGTTAAGTGTGTTTGGGAGAAAGAGGTTTATAATCTGTGCATATCTGAAGTCCCCTCCAAACCGACTAACAGTCACCAGCAGACTGTTGTTTGGCAGACAGCCTTACTGAGTGGCTGCTTTGTGCTATTGTAAGCCACCCGGTCACCACTCTTTAAGGCCTCCTCCTTTTTTTATCGAAGCTTCCTGAGCTCAGAGGAGAACCAGGGTTTATCACTATTAAAGGAGCGGAAGAGCCTGGTAGGGCTGCAGATGTCTTAACAGAAGCTGATGCATGAGGGGACTAGGTTGGAGTTGTTGAAATCACCCAATATTATAACTGCAGAGTCTGGGTGTATCTGTTCGACCTCTATGATGTGGTCAGCCAACAGTTGTTGTGAGTAGCTGGCATTTGCCTGGCGAGGGATATACACTCCAACCAATGTTGCCAGATTTGACTGGCACCAAGAAGCCTAATCAGATCATCAAACCTTCACAATCTGCCCAAACGAATGCAAATAGAAACTGCCAAAAATTGCCCAAATTATTACAAAGTGCCCAAAACTATTTTTACCCGCATAAGCAAATAAAAAGTACCAAAAAAAGAAAAGAAACCACCCAATATGGCAACACTGACTCCAACCAGTACTTTAGAAATATATTCTAGAGGGGCGTAATATGGTTTGCAGTTGACCTTCCAGGTGCTTTGCTTTTCTGACTGAAAGTGAGGTTGCAGTCTGCTCAGTACACAGAGAAACCCAGTAGATCAACTGCGGCATCAGGAGTGAAGTTTCCACAAAACAGAATGCAGAAGCGGTGGAAAAGTCTTTAATATTTAATATCAGCAGTTTGAGTTTGTCTATTTAGCTGCAGCATGAGCGTACATTTGAAAGAAATATACGAGGAAATTACCGGTCGGAAGATGCGTCTCCAGAGGCGTGAGCGTGATCCTCCCCGTCTCACTCGAGTGCATTGCGTCTTACTTGCTTTGTTGTGTGTATTTGATTGATCCGCGTCCGCGTGTTGTGTTTGTAAGCTTTTCTCTGGAATCCACGATAGATCAAGCGTAAAGTTTTGTGGGAGTAAGCTTCTAACGAACATAAGTTGTGGGAATTTTTGAGTGCTCTATGTAGCGGATAAGTATCACACCCAGCATTCTGAGACTCAAATAAAACAGTGCACAGTAAATATAAAGTGCACTATATAGTAAATATGGGCTCACGGTTCATTGTCTTGCATGCACAATGCTGTAAACAGCTTGTCATACATTTTTACATGTAAGTACATTCGGTGCTTACTGTGTGTTGCTCCTTCAGGCTGTCTTATTCGAGTGAGTTGGAATGTGGTCTCAATAATGAGATAGGAACTACAAGAGAAAGTTGTACGGATTTACTTTTGTGCATCATAGTAATTAGTCTCTGAGTCTGTGTGTACAGTGTGTGAAATGTATGATCCATTTCAGCCCCAAAGTATTTAACCGGAGATGTGCTCATGCTACTGTCAATGTAGCTTTTTCATGTGGGCAGGAATTTAAAACAAAGCCAAGTGACTCAATCGGACAAGTTTAAACAATATGCTGATGACTCCCTGCTATGAACCTGCTCTAATTGACCGCAGCCACACCCGACACCTACTGTGACCGATCCCTTTCACTGTGTGCTCCAGTAAAGAGAAGAATGTGGCAGAAAATATAAACATCATGAGCCACATCAGGGTTCACGTCAAACTACACAGCATTAATGTGAACAAGCAGCAGCGCCTTGGGTCAGCGACTCACAAACTGGAACCATTTACTCTCAGCGTTTGTTTATAAGACCCTCATTGTAACTCTTGTTACTCATTGGCTGAGGAGTATCAGGTTACAGAAGTCCAGGTGACTAATTCTCTTAAAGATACAAGTTGTTAAACCCAACTACATTAGGTCTGAATTATGGCACTATTACTGGCTATGTCACTCGTCACTGTGTATTCGAAAAATGCCAACTAGCAGTGTGGCCTGGATATAATCTACATGTAGAATTGCCCCTTATAAGTTCATGAAGAAATGCTTTCTGTATTTGTCCTCACAACTTACATATTTTAAAATAAAACAAACCACCCTGCTGCCTTTTCGAACATCTTAACGCTACACCCTCTAATTACTTCTTCCACCCTTGGTATACAGTGTGATTATGTGTCAGCCATAGAAAGAAGTACCATGATGGATTACTTCCCTGTTCTGATTAATAACAAATGATGGATCGCTCTGAAGGCACATGCATATTTTGGATATTCTCCCCCCCTTGTCCATGTTCTCCAGATGCACAGAATAGCCTTTGATTTTTAATACAGCCAGCTGAGACGTGAAGCATCATTCACGGATAATGCATTTGGGAGACGGCTTTGCCAGATCTGTCTTTTTAGTGTGGTGTAGAGGTCGCTGGAGAGCCCTCATTGAAGAGATTTGATTTCTCCGGAGCAACTTTTTTTCCTCCTCTCTTTAATATGATATACTCTGTTCATCCTCAAGGGGAAAGGTTTTTATTTTAAGTTTTCTGGATATTCTGGCAGAATCATTCAACTTGTGCAGCGTCCCGGACATGCGGATGGATGTGCAACTGTGGCTTCTGCATTGTGTTGGTTAGTAATGAAGATGCCGTGATCTCTTTAATTATAGAGATTAATTATAAATTAATGATAATAATAACATAATAAAGTCGAACATCATGTACAGTATATAAAACTGCCAGCTCCAGCTGCTCTACCACAAGAGAATTGTACAAATTATGTCAACTAAGTACACTGTGGTACAATATTCAACATGGAATATAAACTCATATACAACAAAACATACTGGACCAGGACAGATAGTAAAGTAGAAGCTCCATGTAAATAAAACTGCCCGTTCCTGCTACACAAATTAAAGAAATAAAGACAAAACGGAGGTGTTAGCTTAGATTACTTCATTTTAACTAGCAGCATTTAGCTGTCAATCCACTGTAAAGTCCAAATGAAATCATGTTTAGTCATCCCTTTTTGCACTTAAAAATGATGTCATCTTTTTTAAAAAATGTATTGTTGTTGTTTGTTTTTATTATTAAAAGAAAGAAAAAAAGATAATATCAGAAATCTTTTGTCACGGCAGCTGGCAGGCTGAGCACCGGCAGGAGAACAACAAACAAAGTAAACAAATGTGCTCAGTAAAGTATGTCATGGGATGAAAGTGTGTTGTTAGCAGTGGTGTTGAAGAGTAAGGACCACACCGGTCTCTAAATGGACAGAAGTGACATTTGCAGGTACGTTTACATGCTGTTTAATGTGCTGCAGCTGAGCAGCTAATTAGCTATCTAGCCTGCAAACTGACGTCAGCAGGGCACTTTTCCCCGGTGAGTGTTTGTGTTGTCGCTCATTCAACAAGCTAACATCCAGGGCGAGACGAGTGTTCATGTTTGTAAGTTAGATAAGAAGGGGACTTTAGCAGGAATGCTAACGTGGGTTGTTGTTCAAAGTCTGTGGCCCTTGTGGTGGGCAGCCGGCTGGTGTCTGTCTGTTAGTCAGTGTAACCATCTGCTCTGCATGATAGAATGGTGACTTTATGCAAATATGATATTAAATTAAATATAAAATTGAATTAAGAACCAACAGTATTCAGACGAATTGATGCAAAAATAGGAGGAGCCATCGTGAAAACAAAAAATATAAATTTGTCCCTTTACACATGAGATGAGATATACAGTATATGCTGTAGCAGAAAATATACTTGCAATTTAATTTCAGTTAGACTTTGAAAACCACTTTAAAAGTGCCAGAACTCTCTCTCTCTATATATATATTGGTGGGGGGTTGTGCAATAGACTGTAAGCTGCTCTCACGGGAGAATAGTACAAAAGGGGAGAAGTGAAGGCAGCAAAAATAATCGTTCCTCTTATTTTCTTGTCTTTTCTGAGTTATTCTTTTTTTTTCTGCTAACCACTCCCCCTTAGTGACATATCTACTTCCTCTACACGTACTGTACATGCACACTCATACCCACCCATGTCACCACACAGGATAGCCTGTGCTCCTTCTCCAACCCGTGTCAATGCAACATGTCTAGTCACTCCAGTTTTAACCTACAGAATACTTAAGCTGTTCGCTGTAGTCTCTGTATGTAACCACCTGCTGAGTTATGTTCGGTCTTGTTTACCCAATATGTCATGTTTCACTAATAAAAAAAAACAGGCCACACAGTCTACACATGCTGAGTTTGAGGTTTTTCCAGTGACGTAATAACTAGATTTTGATGTCTTTTTGTGTACTTAAACTACCAAAAGGTTATTGTACATAATGGATGGATGAAAAGTTTAAAACAGAAGAAGTGTGAGAAAGACAAGAAGCAACTGATGCTCCTGTTTTTGCATTAAAATGGGGAACATTTTGTAAAACCCTGGGAAAGCTGCATTGCATAAAGTCGAGTTCTTGAGTTCATCCTTCAAATCAACTATATAAGCAGATGGTGAAAGTTCCGCTGTTTGGTGGATCTTGGTTTTTAAATGATTTACTGGCAGCATACCACAGTATATTAAGATATTTCTGATGGAAACCAACGTCTGTGCCAGTTCTGAAATTCTGCTAATCTAAAACATGGATGGTGAAATCTGTTTTAGCTGAAACATTTTCATCCCCTCCATAATGCTGGAAAAAACATCATAAACTGGGACAAAATTATAGGTCACAGAGTAAACAATTAAAACCTATGATACCTCTTACTGCACACGGCTGCTGCCATGAGTGTGTGTGCATTGTTGTCTGTGTTGTTTTGGTTCTTAAGGTGAATTTCTGAGAATTGTAAACTTATTGCCAGGGCTTTGACGCAGAATTGCCACTGGAAAATCACTTGAGTCGCACCTGAATCCTTTGTGTACGGCTGCTGGGAATACACACATACACACAGACACACAGAGCAAGGTCCGTCGTGTGAGCCATGTGCTTGTGGATATCTGTTGGCATCTGGCTCTTATTTCCTTTCTCCATGTCACAGGCGCAAAGGCTTTAAGCATGAGTCACAGCCCTCAGACCTCCCGGGCATCCAGGCTCGCCTCTAAAGACACAATACACGATCACTGAAAATGTCACGAGCATTTTGCGGAATTACAGTAACACAGAGTGAGAGGCAACCTTTGAAAAAGTACTGCTTTAACACCACTGGGGGCTCGTTTATCCACCCCAGATGTTAACAATTAACTAGATTTAATATATTAAACTTTTATATACTGTCTTGTCCTGTTGGCTTCTGTTTTAGAGCGTTATTTTTTACGATTACAGAACTCAATGTTGAACAGTTCAAAAGAGACAAAATTACCCGTGACTTATTTCTCTCTACTGTGGATTTGTTTCAGCCCCACAGCCGTGATGAGCATGCTGTTTTTTATTTTCGTGGCTGATGGGATCTGCTCTGATTGCACAAGATGTCGGTGCGCACACACACACACACACACACACACACACACACAGAGGAAAACAAACATCCACACTGTTCTCTAAAGAAAATAAAAGCCATTGATACATCAAAAACTGTACCACTTAAAACATGCGTGACGTGTCTGAGACGAGACAGGACTGGGTCTAATGTTCGCGGGGAGAAATAGATCTGATCTCTTTAAAAAGGAAGGGGTATGATATGCTAGCAACACGCCATTTTGATTTCAGCTCTATATTTAGAACGATCTCCCTGTTTACGCTTATTCTACATTATATTACAACCTGATTCCTCCACGAATATTGTTTTGATGCAAACGCCAACACTAAGCCTGCTTTGTCTTTTTGTCCTGTGTTTTGGACTCTCTGTGATTAGCAGTGGAAGTGTGGGAACCGGGGCCAGAGGCCATGCTTTGTTCTCTTTCTGTTGTGGTCTGGTCCAGTTTGGTCTGTAGGGGCCATTTTGAGGAAGGTGGCCTTAACAATGATGCACTGACTCACCAGTGAGCTGCACGGGCGGCTCGGCAATTTCCACAGTGCATTCAAATCTGCGTCATGATACTTGAAAACGCGGCCGTACAATGATACAATGAGCAGACCGAGGCACTGTGCCAGCTACAAGGCAGATACCAGAGAGGCTACAAAGGCTCAGGCGCTGGCAGGCACGCAGGATGTTTCAGTTCTCTATGTTTTACTGCTGCTGTGTCTGGTTTGGCCTCTACTCTTATCTCATCTAAGACTGGACATGGAGGAAATACAGTAGGCCTCCACTTCCAGAACTGATAGCTGCACAAGTAAAACTACACACACAGTAGTAAGTTTTCTAACATGTTGTGTCTGCCTGACAGAGGAACACAGTCAGTGGTGGAAGAAGTATTCAGGTCCTTTTCTTAAATACTACATTATAGAAGTAATTAAACACAAGTCAAAAACATTCTTTAATATATTTTTCTTATCGTCAACAAATCCCATGGACACACCAAAAGCAACAATTAATCAGTGATCCTTCCAACAAGTGAGTGTGGGCAAAGCCTGATATATTTGAACCTTGATTGTTGTACAAAAACTATTAAAAACACATCAATGAGCCACACTGTAGCACAGGGGGACACGTTGCTGCATTACGAGTTAAGCCAGCTTTTTAAAAAATGAAACTACATACTTGTGACTTGTTTTTAAAGATTCGTGTTTTCAGTGGGAACGAATGGGCTGAGTGCCACAGACAGAGTCAAAGACAGGAAGTTGTAAAGTACTGAGAGATGGAGTAACGCTCTGTGTGTTTTTGTGTTTTCCTAGATCTGTTGGAAATAACAAAAGTGTAGAACAACAGCAGCTTTATCCTTTAAGTACAAGTAAAGAAGTATTACGAGCAAAAATTTACTTTAAAGTACCAAAAGTACTTATTATGCAGAGTGGGTCCTTTCTGAGTATTTTATTATCATTTATATATTATTGGATTATTATTACTGATGCATTTATTAGATTGAATTACATTAGCAGAATTTTAATGTTGTAGCTGGTGCAGGTGGAGCTAATTATAACTATCTTACCATATTGTACAGTGTCATCTGTTTCTATCTAAAGTAACATGACATGGAAACACTCACACAAAGGACAAGCATCTCAAAACTGTACTTAAACACAGCTGTTGTTTAACCTTTAACACAATAAGTATCGTCAGCAACATAACAGAAATAATGACTACAACATAACAAGGAAGTGATTTTCTGGACCGGCGCTCCTAAAGGAAACATTGTTCATCATGCTGTATTTTCATTATTCAGCGTATTGTTTCCCGCATAGCCAAACCCCTCCAGGCTGTCAAATGTGGGCCTACAAGCCTCATTCTGATCCATTTTTTATATAATTTTAAATTTTCTGAATTAAATTTCAATGCCCTGGACTTTTGCTTACAATCTCTTAGTGAATAAAGAGAATTTCATAGTACCTTCACATTAAACATTCACTAAAACATGAATCCACACTAAACTAACAACATCACATTCCTTCATCCTACTATCCCACTCTTATGGGGTATTCATCCCCATCTACATACATTATATATATACATGCAACATTAAAGCATGGATTAAAGTTACCCTGACATGGGAGTAAGAAGGGGTGTGGTGTAAAAAAACTAGTATAGATGAATACTGTTTTGCTTCATAGCCAATATGACTTAAGTCTAGTGAATCTCCTTTATACCACGATCAAGGTCAGACACTTTTCCCACAGTGAGGGTCAGACGCAACAGTAACCTGCCTCCGTCTGCTTCTGGTCTGCTCTGGTACAACTGTACTGTTGTCCAGTCAGCCAGCTGGTCCTGACTGTCAGCAGGACCCCAGCTCTGGCGGATGATGGCGGCCAGATGGTGAGGCTCACACACACACACACACACACACACATACATAAACACACAGTGAGATGCGTGAGTAGTACATCCTACGCTGGAGAGCGAAGGACTCGCAGCTACCTCAGTCGACCCCACTACATGCTGCTTTTATTTCAAAGGCGGAGGAAGAGCTCAGAGGGAGAAACATGAACTGAACTCAGGAATGAGGTCACTGAAATGTGTAACATCAGTAAAACACTGTTACAGATTAGAGGCAAGTCATAACAACGCCGACACACGTATGAAGCAGTCTTTGTATGTTTTACTTGCTGTCATTGTAATAATAACACGAAGGATCATGTCAGCAAGACATAAAGTTGTTTCACGCTTAGTTAAACTGTTAATTTCCCCCCCCCCCCATTTCCCCGTCCTTTTATTGTATTATTACTATATAGTACAGAAATAAAACAGATTTTTGATTCTGAATTTTTACCTCTTTCTGTGGTTTGCTCGATTGATTAGACATTACTTTCTATTAATTATTATGTTGTATTAATCATTTAATATATATACTTATATAATATAAATATGCCTGTCTGGATACTTCTTTCTCCAGATCCTTCAAATTAAACAAAATTATTACATTTTTTAAAAAGTTTTAATATGTTGACTGATACAAATCATACATACTGCAGAGGCTACACCAGTAAAATAGAACAGTTTTTCTGTATGCTTTTATTTCTGTTTTTGAGGGGTTTTTTTCACACAGTTTCATCAGTTATATTCTATAGTTAATTTAAATAAGTGACGTAAATTGAAGAGATATTGACAGATATAGCACTTAATGATTTACAATTTCTTTTACAGTAAGAAATACAAGAGCAAGCTTTACCCGCACGTTTTTAAACGGACGTTTGATTCAGCAACATCTGTTTTATTGTTAAATCTGTAACCCCAACAGGCCGTGAGTCATGTTTGTCTAAACTCTGCTATTATCACCTCATATTAACTGTCATTACTCACGTAAATGAAAGGCTTGGACAGGCCCTTTTCAATGCAATGTTTGACCAGCTGAACTGTACAGCTTGTTCCCCAACGACGGCCGTAACCTCAGGGAGGAACCGTGGGGTAGCAGAAATGAGTATTAAAAAGCTCAAATCATTTGTGGTGCACCATGTTATTTTAGTCGTATTACAAGAAGCGAAAGAAAACTGTCACTTTCACAGCAGGTCTGCCATGCTGTGTGCATGCCACATGAAGTGATGCATGATGGGTGATAGATTACAAAAAGAAAGTGAACTCCAGTCCAGTTTTCTTTGCTTAAAGTCATCTAGCCTTCGTTTTCTCCTCCTGTTTGACTGGTGTTTATCTCAGAAACAGAACAGAAGTGTTTCTCCTTTTTTTCCCCCCTACACTTGGACACTCACCAGCAGAGAGTATTCTGTTCTGGATGGTAGTGCCTCTGGTGAAGTGGACTGGCAGACCGCCGGGTGTTCAACTATAACCATCTGGGGATGCTTGAACATTGGTAGTCAAAAACATCTCAAATACTATGTGCTTCTTACTCCCTTTATGTGATTTCACTGTGATGCTTGTAAAGTGTCTTTCTTGTTTTGTTTTCTTCTTACAAATAAAATGGCTGAAAATGTGCAATCAGTTTCAGACCGTTAGGTGGCAATTTACTGTAGTGAGTAGTAATACAGAACAGAAAAAAATGTTTTTGTTGCCTTGAACCTGGTTTGGATTCAGTCACTGCTTTATTACTTTTGTCATGATATTGTTGTTGGTACTGTTCATGTTATGGATTATTCATCTTTTGAAAAAATGAAAAATATTGTATAAATAAAAGAAAGATTATCATAACAAACATTGGGGTTTAGTGGCAATTATGCAGACTGAAATCGTAAAATGAAGTCATGATAATTAGTCAGCATGTTTGTTTGATTTTTAAATTAAAGGATAAAGTTGCCCTTATTTTATATTGTTGTTACTGTCAACAAAGGCCATGAAAATACCAACACCAACAACAACAAATGCTGTAGTCTGTCTCTTAACACTTTTTGGCTCCCCTTCCTTGTCGGAGGCACTCAGACCAGAGTCAATTTCTTGTTTTTCCATTTTGTTTATAGTTTCATTTGAAAATAATAAGTGAGCAATTTCTAAGTAATTTCCAGAAACAGCTGAGCACTGTAGATTTTATCAGACGCTACTCAAACAAGAGTAAATAATACAGGGACTATTTTCCACCGTGGATTAACACACACTTGGAACACTAGTGAGTATTTACAGTACCCAGACGATGTGTGTGGGATTGTCTCAAAATAAAATACAGTGGCAGTTATTCCCAACAAAACACATGAAAAAACACAAACCAACAATGTGTTCGCCGGCCTCTCAATACTTTCTGATTTCCCCAGACTGCCTATGGCACTCAGCCCCGAGCCCATGTTCCAGATGCAGATCTTTAAAAACGGATCACAAGTTTTTTAACAGAAGTCTCAGTCATTTACTGGAACAGCTGGGCACTGTAGTTTTTAGCAAATGTTACTCAAACGGGAGTAAATAGTGCATTTGTTGGGAACTATTTTCAGCTGCGGATTTATACACAGTTGAGCTTGAACGGGACAGTGTACGTAGGATTGACTCATAATAAACTACAGTGCCCGTGTTCATCATAATGATGGAACACGTCACCCAGTGCAACAGTGCGTGTTATTGATGTGTTTTTAATAGTTTTTGGACAACAATGGAACAGAGGAATAAGCTTAATCAGGCTTTGGCTACACACAAAATACCAATTCATTGTTGGTTTTGGTCTTTTCATGGAATAAGTAAAAAATACACAATTATACTGGCCTTAAAGTTTAAAATAATGGATTACCTAAGGTTTACCTATAATATAATGTTTTGTATTCAGCTCAATATTGGGGAGAAGCAGTAAAATAAACAAAACTGTCCTTCTGATAAATGTGAATCAAAGTAGTGTTTCATACAGTTCACTAGTTTTCATCCAACACTGTTTTACTATCCACTGTGTACACACACTGGATGCCTTCCCAAAACCTTTCCAGAATAAAAATGAAATTAATTTTCCCTCCCTCTTCTCTAGAGGATCTACTATAAAAGGCTTTACGGTAGAGACCACCATCCATGCTCGTCATCCTGACAGTCTCTGTTTGTTATTCCAGGCAACTGCACCGCCTGATAGGCCTCCAGCACCCACAAGCAGTCACATTCAAACTACGTCTCTCTGATTCCCCGCCACAAACTGTTCCCTGCGACTTAATCTGTCCGCTTTCTGTCCTTTCCCCCCCTCCCCCAGCTCTTTCAGCTCATTTACCCGTGAGTCATCGATGTGGTTTGGACTGAGGATCAAGAGAGTGCAGATGGATGAATACGTCTCGAAACAGAAATGGAGTTAAACCCGAGGGTTAAGTGAACCCTGGATGCGAACCGCTACAAGATTTCTTGCCTTAATTATGTGCCAAAGTTGCCGTTCAGCCATTTTTTTAGTTGGTGGTGAAGGAGAAAGTGAAAAACCAGGATGCACTTTTTTTTTAAAGCAAGAGGGACGGCCCATCTGGGGCTAAATCCATCAGCCATGTGCATCCACCCTTAAAGAAGAGGTTGAGATGTGAAGCTCAGCATTGAAGAGTCAAATTGAATATTGTATTTCAGTTCAGTGTTGAGAAGAGTTTCGTTTTAAGTAGGGTTTAAAGAAGATATCGAGCCTGGGAAAAAAGCACACAATCATTATCTCATGCTACACTAAACAATAACTTTATTACAACTTGGGTCTTTTTGTTGTTTGGTCATCTATTGGCAATATTTAACTATACTCAACAAGTTAATTACTGGGATCTGGAATAGCGATAATCTCAGCAGCTACTCATTAATTAATCAAATACACGTCCCTTCCACTGTCCTTTATATCTATTATACTATTCCTGTAAAATATTACATAACATACCTTTACCTATACTTGTGAGCATAAATATATTCAAGGTACAATCAGTAATATTTTAATATCCAAGGACAATCCGGCAACTTACTGTGCATCATATAACATTATCTATCTGTTAACTATTATGTGGCTTTTTACTGTATTGTATTTTGTTTCTTACCCTCCTTCCTCTTTTGTTTGTGTTTTCCGTGATTTGGCTGCTGTAACACTGAAATTTCCCTTTGGGATTAATAAAGCACTCAATCAATCTTTTTATTTTACCTTGGTAAGTGAATTGTTATAACAACCAATAGAATTTATGAGCAAAACTGTGAAAATAAGAAAAACACTGTTTATTTTTACATATATACATATATTTTCATAAACTGTATGTAATTAGGTTTGATTATCAGTGAGAACAACAATCAGCAACACAAGCAGTCAGATGCAGTTATAAACAAACCACCAATTTGACCATTATTACTTTAAAGAGAAAATGTAAAAATTATTACCAAGACTGTGTGCTGTAAACATCAGTTTTTGAGCGACTGTATGCAGCTTTCCTACACAATGGATGATTATAAAAGACATTTCAGATTCAGAGATTTAGATTCTGAAAAATTTTGTTTAAATAATATGTAAAACTTTGCACTTTTCATTATTCCTGAATGATCTGGCCATTACCCTTTTGGCAACGGGCAGCAGTGAGCCAACACCTGCAACCAATCTCACTGTGTGAAGATTTTTTAAAATGGCAGCATGGCAGTGTGTCGACTTAAGTCACTTTGTATTTTTTCAGTTTATATTAATGTACAAAACACACACATCTCGGTATTTGTATCACATTGTCACTCATGCTGCTCCAGCAGAGTGTTTGGGAGGTCTGCTGATCCTGATGCCGGTGCACTGTGGTGTTTTGGCAGCCACGTTTATGGGCCTCGTGCTTCACGTCTTGTTGAGCAAAGGAGTAGAGGGCGGATATAAAAGTTGAGTTTACAAGTCACAAGTGGCAAAATGCTTCTCATTATGCATTTAAGCATCATATTTAGCTTTGTTTGCTCCTTACTCATTGTAATCTCGGACACCACCTTGGGCGACATCAGCAATTAGCTGTCAGAAAGATTAGTCTCAATATCTGCTGCTTCCACCGACTTACATCAGCCTGCACAGACTTTCATTCATTTCACTCTAATAAGGTTTCCCGTAAATGGAGATGTCCATTTATTTTTCTGTAATTGGGTGTAGTTTTCATGGCCATCCATTCAATTCTGCCTAATAGGGTGTATTTTTCATGAACAGACTTGACAAACTGGGCGAAGTAACCACCCACCTGATAGTCCCATGTTAAAATTCTTCATCTTTATCTGACGCTCGTGAAGCTGCTGGGGGTTAACGTAAACCAGATCACAGTTATTCCCTGCTCTAGTCAGCCTTCATTATAAAGCAACAGGGGAGAGATGCAGCAGACCCGAGCCCCAGATTGCAGTCCTGTCGTCTACATATGCTTGATGTGGGAACATTGGTACTGACAGGAACATATATTGTTACTGCTGAAATTGCTATGTTGCACAGACTACCTTTGTTTTGGTGTTGTTTTCCTTCAGAAAGCCAAAAGGCTTCGAGAAAGAAGCCAGTCATAACCTGTACATGAATATTTACCCAGTGTAATTCATTTTTATGACCAGCCTGTCCAATTTATCCACATATTTTGCAAAGAAAACAACCAAAAACATGAATGTATACAATGCCAAATTGTGATATCCAGCTGTATGTTGTTGTTAAAATGCAAATTCTTTATCCCTGAAATGCTTCAAATAATAGCTTGTGCAACCCTCCATCGCTCGTATTCACACAGTATACATGCTTGACATATTTCTATGCGAGGAAAAGTCGAATCACCAGTATGTGACTACCTGAAGTTGAAAAACATTTTTAACATTTACTTTCTCATTTATTGCATATTTTAACTTCAAATAGAAACTCCTTTTCATACGCAGAGCAATCTTCTTTTTCTAGAACATTTACATTTAAGAAAATAGTTTGAAATTCTGGGAACTTTCGCTTTCTTGCCAAGAGATACATGTTGTGTCTGTACTGTCAATATGAAGCCACAGCCAATAACGTTAGCCCGTTAGCTTAATATGGCACACACTGGAAGGGGAAACAGCTAGCTAGCTCTGTTTGTGTCCTTTTTACACTTTGGTTTTTGTACACACTAAACTAACAAAATATAAAATGTTCATTGAAGACCTTTGGAGGTGCTGGCAGGTGGATTTTGTCACCTTTGGACAGGCTAGCAAGCTGTTTCCCTTTATGCTAACGTAAACTAAAGGTCTCCCATTAGCTTACCGTGGCAGCTTCATATTTACAGTACAGGCATGAGAGTGGTATCAATTTTCTCATCTAACGCTTGGCAAGAAAGCAATTAAGCATAACTACTAAAGGGAATCATTTTAGCCCAGTTTTAATGAGGTTTTTAATGATCAAAATGCAGTTGAATCACTCCCCACTTTCATTTTGTTCACCAGGGCTGTCAGTGAAAGTGAACAAGAGACAATTAAATCATTTTTAGAAGTGCCTATTTAAATTGTCCACACCCTTGATACCCTCTTTCAATTTCTCTCCCTCCGTGGAAAAGAGGGAAGCGTGCCATCCGGTTACTGGAAGAGCCAGCCGACCATGTGGAAAGTGGCATTCTTTCAAAAATCCGGGCATGTACACTCATTCTGTATAGCATGCATCTGTGTGTGTGTGTGTTTCTGTAGATGTTTGGAGGGAAACCTTTCTTTCTCTGTTTTGACTCTGATCAGGGCCTGTAACCCTGCCCTGTAGCACGTTTGAAAAACATTGTGTCATAAATCGGTCCAACATGGATTTTAAACTAAACAGGATTTTAAGACTTCATCATGTAGGCTGCGAGGAAAGTCGTATAGTAATACGTGAGCTCAGCCATGCTGCAGCAAAACATTTTTCAATGTTAACTTAAATTTGGTAATTTGTAAATTTAATAAAGCTAATAAAGGGTGTGTGTAGATTGTGTAAAGCCTCCAGACTGCTGCTAATGGATGTCACATTCAAGCAACATTATAATAATCCACAGAACTTGAGGCGGTTGTTTTTACTGGCAAGCAACTTGTCTCAAGGGGGAAGTAAAGTCAAAGAAGGATAAAGTTTGATAAAGTACTAAATCCACTGCGTTCTTCATTTCACTGACTGGAAGAAGCTGGAAGACACTGGAACAAATGTCAATTTATTCATGCTTTAACTTTAACTAAAGTGTGTCCATGTGTGTATTCGTGGACTTTTAAGAAAGACAGTACTGTCATTTCTGATGAAGAGCACAAGTGTTTAAAGAATTTCATTACTTTTCATTAATCTAAAGACAAAATATCCCTGTATGATTTGTCAATTTCAAATCCAAATGAAAGAACTCCTGTACACTGTTTTGTTTAATGCTGGTGCATTTGTTTACAGTTGTATTTTGGTCTGCATGACCTTCATCAGGTAGATAAGCATCAGTTTTATATGTTTATACCAAGATGCTGGGTAAATGATCTAATCAGATGACCACAAAAATGAGGTCAATTGGTGAATGAAACGCCTGAGAAAACACACACCTTGCCAGCCAGTAATTTGGAAAATACTTTTTTTTTCTTTAAAAAAAACTTTTTATTCTATTCATATTATTAGTTTTTTCCTCCAAAACAAACACAACCACACTCTTCAGAGAATAAAAGAATCAAAACTAGATATGGGCAGAGTCATTATACATAAAATAATATATGCAATACTGATTTAAGGTTTTTTGAATAACCGCAGAATGCATAAACTAGAGTTGGTATTATAGCCATATAAAATGTTATATTTAATTTATCTATTTCATTGCAAATTAAATATTGAATCAGCCATAAACCCTGAATATTACAAAAGTTCACCATTCAGTCCCTTAGAAGACGAGGTGTGTAGAGTAAATATCCAATAGAAGCCATCTAAAAAGTATCTTCATTTTTATGTGTTTTTTAATGACACTGGTTATTTTATATCAGAATTTTTCAGATCCTGATTGACAGTTATATCGATGCTACAGTATTTTGACTGGATAATGGAAAGTATTGCTTCAAACAATGCCTACAGAGTAATGCATATAAAAATCAAATATTTATGTCAAATAATTAACAAAACACATATATCTGCCAATATTTGCCATTTTTATCAAGTTTTTGCTGCTCCCATAATACTTTCAAATTGCCCTGCTCATAGTTAGCAGTTCTGTCGGGTGAAAATAGGACTCTATGTTGAACTACCATCTGCTTTGAAAGGAGCCAACAAGTACCTTGGTGCTGAAGGTTCATGAAGTGAGTTTGTACAAGATTAAAATCAAAACATAATTTCTGTGAGATGTGTACTTTCTGTATAATCATCATTTGAAAAGAAATGATGTCGTGAGTGCACTCCACAAAGTAAAATCTGTTTTGCTTGTGTGATGGGTCAGTTGTTTTCAGGTTGTATACTGACAGATTTGACTTTATGAGATCTTTTGATATTCTAAGCAAAGTCGGTCCTTTTTGTAATGTCATCATTGACATTAAGTAAAAAAATCAGTGTGTCTTTCAAGGTCAATGTGACTCTCAACATGCAGAAACCTGAAAGTCTATTGATTCTCGAGATTTACAATGGAGCTGTGACAAGAGTTCCCGCCGTGAATAACCGCGGACCCCCAGAGAATCTATTCATATTGATCACGAACAGTGTCGAGGGGTTCGCATTGAGATGTTAATTCAGGGAGATGAAAGCTGCAAAAAGCCTGTAATGCAGGAAAATATGTGACCGTGATGAATGTGAAAGGCAGTTTTACATGAAGTCTGGATGATGATGACTGTACGATTTGTGCTCCGAACGCTGTTAAATCAACGTTAAATCACTGGTTATGAATAAAGTCCATATGAACTCTGGTATCACACTTGAGCAGGTATGGAAGGAGTGCACCATGCATTTAGTTTAAATGTTTTGTGTACTGCATTATATATATGGTGAGTGGTTTACACTTAACATAAAGTGAGTGGGAGACATTTACCCCCTGTGAGCTTGGAAAGTTTGAATTCTGCTCCTTCATTGAGGCAGATAGAATGAAATATATGGCAACATATTTTGGTGTATAAACCACAATAAACATATGAATGAGCAGTGTGGAAATGGATTATACTGCAAGAGTTGTTTGAGAAGTTTCTATGGGCGTTTTTGACATGTTTTTTTTCCTTAAAGACTTTTTTTCATCATTGCAATCCATTGTAGACAATATGAATTCAAGCTAGTTTTGCATGAAGGAAACTATGAATGGTTTAGAGTCATATTTTAAGTAGACACTGGGTGGAATATCAGTGGCAAGAGGGAGAACTGGATATCTTTTCAGAAGCTTTACTGATTCAACGCTTCCATCAGCTCAAAAGAACAGCACTCCCCAGTTCACATATGGTAAACATGAAGCTACAGCCAGCAGGTGGTTAGCTTAGCTTAGCATAAAGACTGGAAACAGCTAGCCTGGCTCTATCTGAAGGTAGCAAAAACCACCTAACAGCACAACTAAAGCTTCCTAATTAACACATTATAGCTACAAATAGTTGTTTCGCCCTGTTTCCAGTCTTTATGTTAAGCTAAGCTAACCAGTTGCTATATTATATATTATATTACATATTTACCTCACAGACATGAGCGTGGTGTCAATCTTCTCATCTAATTCTAGTCAAGAAAGTTTCCAAAATGTCAAATTATTCCTTCAAATGACTGTGAGATATGTTTAAAAAAATAATTAGTGCTGTTGTAGACTGCAAGTTTAAATATTTTAACTGTAAATATGTAAAAAGTTAAATCATCAACTTTTCAAATCAACTTTTGGAACATGCACTCAATTTCTACAGTTATTTCTCTCCTGTGGATCCACACACTTAAACTCAGAGGAAGCAAAAATACACAGACACAAGGACAAAACTTGACATTTGGTTTTCAGCACTTCATTGCAACAGCCAGTGCTAATGTGGACAAATGGTCTCTTTAAATACACTATCCACTTCATACCGCGACCTTCCCACTTTAAAACTTGACATTTATGGATGTATCCACTCTCCTCTGTACTGAATTAATCGTCTTTTGAAATTATATTTGTTTCCATATTATCTTATAAACTAAAAACCTATAAAAAAGAATAAAAACACGTACAGAAAAAATAATGATAAATAGATAATAGATCATTAATAACAACTTGATATGACCACAAATATATTTAAATATATCATATATGCTTATACAACAGGTACACAGTAAAATCTGATATCTAATATGTTAAATTCACTCCTGGCCTCAAGTGCAGGGGTACTGTCTGCTGTTCTTTGAACCACATGAAGGTGGAGGGGGGGTCATCACTCTTCCATGCTTTAATCATGCTTTAAGCCTTGTGTCCCGGCGTAATACTGATGTGTCCCCTTAGCAAGATAAGTCCTGGTAAGCAAGGTATATCGGCTCCTATGATCCTCTAATAAACCCCCAGCAGTGGTCTACAGTAGTTTCACACAATCCCAGAACATGTGTATGAGGGTCCCTGTCTCTGTTTTACAGAGGACACATTTTCGAGGTACTGTTGTTCATGGTGTGGCGTTCATCTGTTGTAAGAAAAGGATTGAGCCTCTTCACATATTGTTTCCCATTCACAGTCTGTAAAACAAATGTCCAAATCCTTTTCCCACTTAGCCTTAACTGTTAGACTTCCATTAGCTGTAAAATCCAGCATTCTCTTATAAACTAAAGATAAAAAGCCTCTGGTGTGTTGTATATCTGTATATTCAATTAGGGAGGGTTCTAGGCGTAATGAACAAATATAGTGCCTAACCTGTAATTACTTCGAGAAATGAGCTGGGAGATTAAAAGTATCCCTCAAATATTCAAAAGAACTAAATGTCTCGTTCCTATAAAGACACCAGGACTTTACGATATTTTAGTAATTGGAAGCTTCAGCCCTCCTCGTTGATAAGGATTAAGTTTAATTCTGTGTGGCTCTCCCCTCCATATAAACCTGGAGATTATAGTTTCTAATTTTCAAAAAAAATCTTTTGATATTGGGATGGGGAGATTTATAGTAATTATAATAATAATACTAATAATAATAATTTAGGTGTTACATTCACCTTTACACAATCGAAATCAACCCTTTTAAACAAAGGCTCAAAGTTAAGTGGAAAAAATATTATCTAACTGATTAGAGATCTTTAAACCCAGATTTTTATTGTTGTAGGTTTCCCACTGAACACGAAAGCTAGACAGCGACAACTGTTCAGCAGGGAGGTTGAGAGGCAAGGCTACTCTTTTTTGCATATTAACTTTATATCCTGATATTACATTATGTGTAGCACATCCTTGAGAGCCGGTAGGGAGGAGAACTATACAGAAATCATATTATGTCATCTGCATATAGGGGGATGACATACACCTCCACCCCAATCCCTGAGATGGAGGGGTGTGATCTTATTGTGATGGGCTAAAGGCTAAATCACTAGCGCAAGCTAGATGGGTATCACAGGATAAGGGAAAGGGGGATCATGTATCTGTGTTTGTTTGAACTACTGCTGCAGGGTTGTGGTACAGGGTTTGAAATATTCTCAATACATAAGGCCCCCACGTCAAGTGGGACAGCTAAAACTGGGTCTTTAATGGACTTAAAACTTTACACAAAGTTATATATTATAAAATATTATATATATTAAGGAGCATTGTAACGTCATAGTAGAAGCAGCTTTTAATAAATCCTGTCTGGTCCCCTTTAACGAAAGCAGCTATGGTTTTCTCCAGCCTGAGAGCTATAACCTTTGTTAATATCTATTATCTAATATCTAATATATATTCAAATGATAAGAGTGAGATAGGTCTATATGACCCACACAATTTAGACTTATTCCCTGGTTTTAATAAAACGATTATGAGATCTTGCTCCGTAGTATGCGGCAGACTCTTATTTTCAATTGAATGGTTAAACATGTCTGAAAGAGGGTTTGTTAATGTCTTAAATAAATGTGTGGAGAAACCATCCGGTCCCTGGGCTTTACCTCCTGGGAGCCTGGCGTCTGATGCCTCTTGTTTAGTAATATTACATTTAAGATTCTTCTCGGTTGAGAAAATGGAGGCATGTCTAAATCATCTAATGATTCCCAAATGATAGATGGTGAGGCGGACCCTTTATTTATTTCAAGAAATTAGTCGATTTCATTGATGCATTTTACATAATTTTACATTAATTAAATGAATGGAAAACCTCCACTGTTTAGAATTACCATCAGCATCTTACTTAGCAATGAAGGGTTACGTGATCTGAGTGTTTTTAAGTAACAAAAAACATAAAATAAAAAACATATCAATCTTAGAGTAACTATTATGGACAAATGAGTAGTAGGAATATTCATAGCTCGATTAATCTCTCCCACACGTCTACTTAATTATCTTACATTTCTTTTTTCAGCTATTATATTTTTGATGTATTTTCTATGGAAGGTGATGGCAGTAAAATATTAAAAGTTGAATAATGTAAATGATTTTATAATGATGTGTAGGCTGTTTGTGGGTGTTTGCATGCTTAACCATGAGCTAAATTAATTGGCTTTGCGCACCATGCATGTGCTCCTGCAAGGCATAAACATGTGCTTGTACTTGAATTTGTTGGTGTGTGTGTGTGTGTGTGTGTGTGTGCGCATACGTGTGTGAGACAGTGATAGGGAACCGGTTGAGTGACTAGTGGGTGTGTGTAGGGGTGTGACCCCGGTGACTCAGCCACCAGCAATGTTCTTCTTCAAGGTGAATGAGTCACAACCTCCCTCCGTGGGGAGACTTCTCTTTCCAACGGATATTTGCTTCTCCAGTGACTATCTGCCTTGCCTTTAGTGCAACAACTGAGCCCAGGCCGCTTCAAAAGACACGCACCAGCCTTTAAAATAAATGTGTCATGGGAATTTATACAGGAAATTATTATTTTTGTCCGTGAAGGTACAAAGCTAGATTTTACACTATAAGAAACAAATTATTGCAAATTATTCCTGCAGATGGATTCATTTGCATTTTTGATGCATGACTAAACGGTCATAACAGTTCATGCAAAACTAAAAGGTAGCAAGGATAAGCTGCAGTCACCTGTCCACCTAAGCCAAAAAAGCACCCAAATCAGCTTCATTTTCTGCTTTTTCCTCTTAAATGACGATCATATGAATCCATTAGTGAATAAGCTTTACTTTCTCAGCTAAAAAAAGGGAGTAAACCCACTTTAGGTTTGTTTACCATCCACTGCATTCCTGCTCGGCTTACTGAAAGAAATATCAGAACCACTGACTCACATTGTTTTTCTTTTGAGGGAAATTTACACTTTGGCTCGGACTTTTCTCCATTTTTTCTGCCTCTCCCCTGTCTTCAGCTCCTCCTCTTTTCCTTCCCTTCACATCTCCTCTCCTGTTTTTCACCTCTTCTTTCATCCTGCTTTCATCAGCATTGGCCTGCCCATACGCTCTTCCTCTTGGGCTCAGCCACGCTACTCACAAAGTGAAATAGATTTGCAGGCTCAAAGTTCTTCCAGCACAGCTATTGCCACTAGAACTATAAATATTTTCGGCGATATGAGAGTGGTCATTGTGGTTGAAGAGTTCCCATCTGCTCTAAATAAATTAAGCCCCAAAGGGAAGAAATTAGAGTATTCAAACAGGTCTTCATTTGAACCAGGTATTGAAATCTATTTTTTTCCAAGTTGAGGCAACAATTACATTTTGCTGTTATACTGTCACACACAATTTGATTTCCGGAGTGCGCACAGAATGCTCTATTTGTATTTGTTTGCGACCAAACCTCCATTTAGAGCAGGATGTATGTTTCAACACGTCAAGCCGCTGTTGCTGCAGCGGCTAAATGAGCCACTTGTTGAGAGTACCACAATGCTGCTCTGAGAAACACAGGAAGAGAGCAAACAAAGAACAGCATGGAGCAGACCTGGTTTTCTGGGGGCGTCATTTGGCAAGGGGTCACACAGGAGGTTAGCGTGATCGATGGGCTGATGGCTTCCCTTTGTCTCTAATGGGGAGAAGGAAGGAGGAGACGAAGAGCGAAGAAGAAGAGATGCAGCAGGACAGAGTAGGAGGAAATAAGCCGGAGAAGGAGATTGAAGACAGGATGAAAGAATACAGCATATTTATGGGATAATGGGTTATTTTGTTGACTCACTTGTAAAGTCGAACTGAAATTTGAATCCTCGTGTTTAGTGTAAGGAAATATAAACTGTGATGATACAGTAGCTATTGTACACATTTTAGCATTTTTCAGAAGAGGATACAATCATTTTTTGGACATATTTGTGAAAACAGTACCTACAGTATGCTTCGAGCCTCTTGCAGGGCCTTTCCCATGGCAGCACTTGACTAACATTTAAGAGCCGGCGTTTCTAGGAGACGTGCTATCAATTTTCATGTTTCACCAGTGCAAGTCATAGCTCTCTATAGTAGGGTGACCATATTTTCAAACCCCCAAAAGTGTACCGCACGTTCATGCACGC
>NTHP01000171.1:105369-126162 GCA_003416845.1 Oplegnathus fasciatus | reverse complement strand
TGATAAATGTCTACGTAAGCGCTGAAAACAATAATAAAACAATAATTATTTTAATTGTGGTGAAAACCGGGACAATTTGGTAGTGAGTGTTGAAAACCGGGACATATTAGTGTTTTACAGATATCTGTCGGGACTCAGGACACCCAGCTTGAAACCGGGACAATCCTGGACAAACCGGGACGTCGGGTCACTGTACTCTATAGCCTATAAATGTTGATTGACAAGACGTGTTTTTCCCCATTTCAACAAACACAGATAGTGTCGGTTATGTACCATTACAGATTTAAGCTATCCCTTTACAAAATTAAACATTTGATAGCACACAAAAGGAAGCTAGCAAGCTAGGCTAACTAACTTCCACTGGGAAAGTGCAGGGATTCCCACTAAGCGTTACTTATCGCTCATAACTTATCGTTATTTGGACACCTGCTGAGTCATCAGCACCTCCTGCACACTCACTGTTGTTTTTATCCTGCATTATAAAACAGAGGGGGTCTAGTTAGCATTTGCTGTCTCTCACGCATGGGTCCAGTTGTGGTGATTGCAAATGACCAGACTGTCAAAACTCACAGCAATGAGTAGTCCTGTAACCACAGCACCTCGTACGTTGCTCCGGGAATCGAATCACAACACAGTTAACTGGTGTATGGAGTCTCGGAGTAACGTAGGGAGTGCTCAAACCACACAGGAGATGATCCTGAGTGGTTGAGCAAAGGTCTGCCTCCCAGCTGGTTAATGGCCTGTGTGTCCGTTGGAACTGAAGTGATCTGTCAAACTATTTTTAGTGCCCACTGACAAACAAATTGGACCAAATCAAATTACCAATACATTGTCAGGCGGAACCAAAATCCATGCCACCTGGAGGACACTTATGTGGGGGACACTGCAGAAAAATAAATCAAACTTAAACTTTTTTGTAATTAATTTGACCAAATAAGTCCACGAGTCAAAGCAAACACTGACGGTATATACAGTATACACAGATTTATAGTTCATAGTTCAGTTTTTCATGTTCAAGTGTCTCCCAAAAACTCTGTAAGGAGGTTAGTCATCACCCAGTGTCCCCAAGAAAGAGGGCATATCATCCAGTCAAGTTAAAAAAAAAAGGAGCAGGAAGGAAGTAATGAAGGAAAAATATATCATAGAATATCAGGAAAGCAAAAAAGGAAGAGGGAGTGAGGAGAAGAGACGATTAAAGGAAGAGACAGATAAATCCAGGCCAGTCATAAGGACAATAAAACAGGGCGAGGGAGAACATGCCGTCTGCCCTCCAGCCGTTGCACATATTAAACCATCTCTTGTATTTCACTTGTCATTTGGTTTGCATGTGGCTGCTAGCTGCACGGGAGTTTTCAGGCAATTAATGTTAGCTTTCTCTGGCAACTGAGATAACTGTGATTAAAGTTCTTTTAACAAAGATTTTGACTGCGCCTTTTTGGCACCTGAAATAATGGCAGCTACAGTCACTTAAACAGATAATGACAGCGCTTGTGGTTTTGACTGAGCAGGCCCGTAGCGGGCTAATGACATGGGAACGGGGGGAAAAAGTTTTTAGTCTAAATGCTGAGGAATTTAGTCAATAGAACAAGGTGTAATTGTGGGCTTTTATTTTAGGAATTAGTAAACTTGTTTTATTAAAAATGACAGCTACTGACGTGGTTTTCTTTGCTGCTTAAGTACGACTCCCAAAAACTGTTTAAAAGCTGCTGAATCATTGAAAATTGGTGGTTAGGTTAAATAATACCATTTCTGATTATTTGTAGCTCGATGTGGACTTGCATGCTGTATATTATTTGATTAGGTTCCTTTTGATTGATTTAGTTTTCTTTAATTCATTTCCATCCGTCTTCATTTCGTCCATGTGTTTGATGCTTTGGAAAAAATTCGAATATTCCAATATTTCACAGTGATATGGTTATATCATCACGCCGGCCTTTTGTTTGTGTTTTGGCAGGCCCTTCAGAACAATAAAGACTGAGTGTTTATAAGCTGACTGGCTGTTAACACTCTCGCACACATACTTCACTGAACAGCGCTCTGTTGAAATCGTCAGATGAATGAATGCTTTTGTTTGTTGTGTCAACTCCTTTTACATATAGTCCAGCGTAGATTTAGTACTTTCCCACCCTCGTCCTGTTCCAGCTTTAGTCAGATGAAATGATTTGTGTCCAGTCTTCAAAGTATTTCTATTTGATTGCACCCCACAGCGAGATTTGTTGATTCCTATTACGATAAACCCCAATGTTACAGTAAATGTCTGTTTTGTGTATCGTATTTCAGTTAATGAAAGTGGTTATTTCTTTCAAATGGAATATCTCCAGATAGGAAAAGTCATTCCAGGTCACGCCAGAGTGACTGTGTGTGAACTGCAGAGTAAAAACAGAAGTGCACTTTTACCAAAAAACCATTCACACACACACACACACACCCACAAAGGCCGAACTTGTTCCATTCATGTTAATGTGCGGGCTGTGTCTAGCTTGGCTGCTGTGCGGTGAGATTCTGTTATTTTCTTCAGGTTGGAACATGGCAGAGGCTGTTTAAAGGGTGAGTTCGCCCAAATTCACCTCACCTCAAGCGCACTTGTCTGTCCATGCAGTTAGATTCTGGTTGAGATTTTCAGATATCCACTGCTGAGCCTGCCGCCATAAAGGGAAATTTGTTTGTGGTGCTAAACACATTGAACAATGACATTTAAAGAAATCAACAGTTTTTAAGAAACACTTTTCCAGGTATATGTTGCTGAGAACAGTTTTCATCAGGAAGGAAGTCTTTTCTACCGAGTGTGATATGTGATAACTGTTTACAAATGTTTGTCATCAGTGAAACATTTTTAGCTTTTATCACCGCATAAAATTATTTTCACCTGCGCTGTACTGACATGAAGGCAGAAATCTGAGTGACGTGTAAGTGTAAATTGGAAAACTTCTTTTTTTATCATTTGGGTGAATTAACTCTTTAATAACAGCTCTGCTCTGCACGTTGGTATAATCTCGATACTTGTGTCTGTGTGTGTGTGTGTGTGGATGTATTCATGCTCAAGACCTGCGATCCATGGCTTGAAAAAGAAAAACTGTTATCTCTGCCATCTCTCTAAACACTGGCAACTACACAGAAACACCATCTGTCACAAAATGTCTCGACAGATCATAAAATCAATACTCATCCCTGAAAAGTGAAATTATCTCAGACCTCTGGGCCGATTCTTACACGGCGCTGCAGTGAACAGATCAAACTAACGTGGCGTCACTATATCGAGTTCAAACCTCGTGACACACTTTGATAACAGCTGAATGTCACCCTGAAAATACTGAATTACCTCATTTCCTGGCCAGCGCCTTCACACGCTGCCTTTTGAGATGACAAATGGTCAAAAATATCCAGTTAATTTACAGATCCATCTGCCAATTAACTATTTAAATACTGATTTGACAAAACAACCTTTAAATAAATAAAAATATCAGTTCCATATCAGAAGAGTAAAAATGCTCGCACACTGACAAAAAAAAAGGAGATGATGTCATAGTGATCATCATCAGCACGACAGTTTTTTTCATTTGGTCACCTTTTGCACTTTGAAGAAACTGATTATTTTTGAGCTTCTTTTCTTTGTCAGTGTGCTGGCATTTTTCAATGAGATGGTTTTGTTGATTTTAGCTACAGACACTACTTCTTAAAAAGCTTCGGTACATGAGCGCAAACCCTTTGTGTTTGTCTTGGATAAATGAAAATAATACATCACCTTTTATTATTGACATATTGATAAATACTATACACACATAATGCTAAAATTATATATACAACTTACACTATTATTAGATTTAGCCACAGGATTAGCTTTAATTACATGAATTTATAATAGATTTAAATAAACAGAAACTGAATATTATATTAAAAAAACACACACATTCAATATATAAATAACATGTTGTAGGAAACGCTCACATAGGGATACCGCTTAATTACTGGAATAAATGGTTGTAAAAATCTTCAGGTTTTTCCCAGTCATGATTTATGAAGGGCATCATATGATCCGTAATAATGCTGAAATTATTTTCACAAACTTGCTCAGTTGAATTGAGTAAGAATAAAACTTTACAACTTTGCTTTAAAAAGAAAAAAAGGTTTGAAAAATGAACTTAAAGTAAAAATCATTGCGACATAACAACTTACAGCTGTTGATCAAATCACAATTTTTTTTAAAAAGTTACCGGTGTCTCAGACACTTGATGCTCATGTTCAACCCTGTCCCTCCCTTAAGCCTCTTTTACTCACAAGAAAGAAAAAGAAACAAATCTTTAGATGTGTCTCCTCACTGTCAGTTCTACCTGAAAGTCGACACCGTAGCCTGGCTGCACTCAGAGCACAACACGTTCGGTACATTGTGTGATGAAAAATAACACGGTGTATCAGGTTGATGGCAGCTAAACAAATGAGGCAATTATCAAGACCACCCTGATGGATTACACAACAGATGGAAAAATTTACCAAATTTATACACACACACACACACACAATTAAACATCCCTGCATCTTAACAAATTTGCAAACAGGGGTGCAATTATTGAAGCACATTGTTACACAGGCATGTAGTACTGTTTGTACGCTGTAGTAGTAGACAGGAAGTTCAGGTGGCTGATCCCAGAAAGTCCTGGCACCTGAACTGTGTCAGTTTATTTTTCACCACCTTGTGTGTCATCTGCTGTGCACATTTTAACACTTACATTCATGTGTTGTGTTGGAAAACACGGAGGAAAAGGTAGATAGAAGCAGTCGAGTGATAAATTCCACCGTCTCTAATAAATGTGCGCTCCTGCTGGCTGAATATTGAATTATCAATTTAGTAAATTTCATCTGTCTGC
This sequence comes from Oplegnathus fasciatus, assembly GCA_003416845.1. Classification (NCBI taxonomy): domain Eukaryota; kingdom Metazoa; phylum Chordata; class Actinopteri; order Centrarchiformes; family Oplegnathidae; genus Oplegnathus; species Oplegnathus fasciatus. The sequence goes on along the minus strand of NTHP01000171.1, from coordinate 121,300 downwards.
TCTTGTTGTTACTGAAAATACTGAAGGTGACCGGACCGACCACTCTCTCTGTGCGTTTCTAATACAAGATAAAAGATAAAACGCACACTCTTGGGTGAACCAGCGAGGTGTGTAATACTTGGGCTCTGTCAGGCTTCCACGATGGTGCGATCACACACACACACACACACACACACGTCTGATCTGTGCCCAGACAGGCGTGTTTGTACTAGACAGAATGGCTGCATTTTAAGTGTCTCTTGGCACCATCACTAATAATACCTGCTCTGCTCCAGGTGGCTTGGCATGCTCTCCTACACACACACACACACACACACACACACAGTATGCACACAGTTACACAGACATACATGCAGACAATCAACACACATGTTCTCAGGAATGCATGACAGTTCGATAGCAGCTAGGAGTGGAGGTGGAGGTTACCTGCCTCATCCAAGGACGCTCCTGGGTGTGATCTGAGTGTAAGTATGTTGTAACTGTCAAAGTGTTATTTTCTCTTTTGTCTCATCAGTGTGATTTATACCTCTAGCCGTGCTCTGCGTGTGCATGTATGTGTGTGAATATACTGTATCTTGAAAGTATGAAACCAATGCAAGTCACGACCATGGGAATATTTCTCTTCTCCGCCTTCGGTCCCATCTGACGTGAATGCTACGTACGTCTCACTGTTTTTTCTTTTGTTTTTTTTTCATACAGCACAGCCAAACAAAACACAGAAGGTACCTCCCTTTAATTTTTTATGAGAAGTGACGAATCACTTGCGAGGAGCATGACAAGTTCACAGCTGGCGAGGGACGACAGGCAGCCGGTGTTTAGGGCAGGTTAGACGCTCCGACATTGGCCCACATCAAACGCATAATATCAGCATAAGATCCAGGGGCCGGAGTACGGAGACAAACGGGGGCCAAATGTGGGTTTTTTTTCAATTTGAAAAACAGAATCGTAAATGAAAAGGAAAAACTAAATAACAACAGGAATAAAGAGTGTTAGACAGGTTAATTATTCAGTTTCATTTTGATTCTTCTGATTTTATATACAGTATATACTGTACAGACATATATACATAATATATATACAGATGGGTGACAAATTAAGGGAAAAACCTGAATAAATGAGGGGGGAAATATAACAAATGCAGATGCTTCCATATACAGTAGGTGAGAAGCATTTTGCTGGCACAGTTTGGGTCCACTTGTCCCCTTAGAGGGAAGGATCACTGCAAATCAATGCAAAGTTCTTCTCACCTTTATCCTATGATGAAACATTTCTATCCTGATGGGAGTGGTTTCTTCCAGGATGACAATGCCCCCATCCACAGGGCACGAGGGGTCACTGAATGGTTTGATGAGTATGAAAATAATGTGAATCATATGCTATGGCCTTCACAGTCACCAGATCTCAACCCAATTGAACACCTATGGGATTCTGGACCGACGTGTTACACAGCGCTCTCCACCACCATCATCACAACACCAAATGAGGGAATATCTTTTGGAAGAATGGTGTTCATCCCTCCAGTAGAGTTCAGAGACTTGGAGAATCAATGCCAAGGAGCATTGAAGCTGTTCTGGCAGCACGTGGTGGCACAATACCTTACTAAGACACTTTATGTTGGTTTTTCCTTTAATTTGTCACCCGTCTGTAGGTTGATATATATACATTTATATAATATTATAAAATGAGCTTTAAGCATCACTAAATTAAGATAGATACTAAATTACCACTGACAAAGCTAATGTTAGCTTGCTAATATATGGCACGCTTAACAAAGTAATGGAATATGATAATATATATAAACACATTTGACCCCACAAAAATAACACAATATACTTTAAAGTTCCAAATGTTATGCCAGTGTTGGACTAAATGACCAAATAGCATAACGGTTAGCATAATCAGATGTTTCCCTGTCATTCTAAAAACTCTGAAACACATATTTTGTTTACGTATACATGTACAAATAAAACAAAGCAATGGCTACATTTGCAAATGATTGGCTGTTACGTTTAATATACCTCTTGGCCTCTTAAACTGTTTATATTGTAAGTTATGCTGCAGCTACGATGACTCCTTGATTACATTGTTGATTGCTTTTGAACAGACAACTCTACTGGTGCAGCCTGATTCAATAAATCACTGGTTTACTAAAACTTACACAAACACAAACGTAGTAATGGATTTTAAAATGTAAAGGGTCTATAAGCAAAAGAAAACACTGGAGTTCCTGAGCCTCCATCTACCTTTATTGCCGCTCCATGAAACAATCCCAGGATTACTCCTATTAATACTTTCTACTGAAGAAATAGTTCATATGAAAAGGTGAGTTCTGTGGATTATTTAGAGTAACAGGAACACTGGTCCTGGAAAGAAATGTTGCTGTTGAATTTTTCAAGGGCGACGTTTCAATGCAACAAAACTTTATTGTATTGGGTGAACGCTGGAATCTGCTTTTATTTTTATTTAATTCTACTGGGGTGACACCTTTGTCCTGGTGCATGAAAACTCAGGCAGAGAAAAACATTACGGAGACGTACTTTTCCGTGAATAATTAGTAATTATCAGCCTTCACACACGTGCACACACACACACTCTTGGAATAACATTGAGGGAAAATATGCAGCTCTAAAGTTTCAGTTCACCATTTAATTGCTTGCACCCAGTCTACCATTTAATTGCCTATACAGCGTGGAGTCGATGGTCTGTATAGTTTCCGTAATCAAATTGACATTACCCCTTTACGTGCAGTTGTGCTCCACTTGATGTTACCTCACCTCGTCGAGTGTGTTTATAAGTGTGTGTGTCTGTGCTATAGTGGGGCTGTAGAGGCAGCGGGGGGATACAATATTCATTTTCAGCTCAAATAAACCTGGGAAATGAATACAGCTCCCTCACACCTCTCCTCTGCACCACTTAGTCTATACGTCATACACACATATGCAAACACACACATACTACGTTGTGTTTATGTGCTCGTTGCTCCATTTATTTTTAGACCAGAGGCAGGATATTGGGTTTCATTAAATATCCCAGACCCCTTTCTTTTCCCCTTTTCCCTCCGTCCCCAACCATTCCTCCACCTCTCTCACTCACACACACACACACACACACACTCAGTCCCAGGGGCAACGTGGTGGTGGTGGTGTTGGTGTGGTTTCCTGCTTGTGTTGTGACGTGAGGCAGCTCTGCTTGCTGGTAGAAAGGCCTCTTTGTGTCTGACCGTCTCTGCCTCTCCCCTCTTTCCACTGCCGACAATTATTTTCCCCTCCATCCCTCAGCTGACAACTTGGTGTGCTAAGCCGCTGTCGTCATTCTTCATCTTGCTATATGAGAGAGAATGAAAAAAGACAGAAAGAGAGGACGAAAGAAAAAAGAGCAGCAACTGCAGGTTTAGATTTCAGCAGCTGCACCTTTCATTTTCACTACTATAAGTGTGACGACGGCTCAAGGGGGGCTCACAGGCCTGGAAATGGCCTCAAACAGTCTGGGCTGAGGCTTCTTTTCATCAGCTTTATTTGCTGTATTTCACCAGGCCAGACCAGGCCACCCAGAATTACACAACTTTCATTTTAATTTTTGTTATTTTATATTTATCGCAAAGCCATCAAGGCGAAGACCACAAGGCAATTTCCATCTCCACACGACAAGGAAAACATTTAGCATGTAACGCCCAAATTTGAATCACCAGACAGTTTATACAACACGCTACAATCCTCCGAGCTGAGAAATCTGTCAGTTGAGTCCAGTTACTCCATTACACATCACTAGCCCCGTCTCATGGGCCCCCCCCCAAATCATCTGATGTGGTTTCTGGGGCCAGAGCAGAAGCAGCGGTGTCAACAGTCATACTGGTACTGCAGTTTGAGCAAAGACAATTTCAGTCTTCACAAACATGCACAACAGTTGAATTCCACAGAGCGTTCACCGTTGCCAAGACAAACTACCACAGATCATTAGCCCTGTCTGCCAGACATATATTTTTTTTTTCAGTTTTTCTCACAGTGATTTGCTGCTTTGCAACAAATGTTTTTCCTCCCCAAGTGACTCTGGCTCTCTGTCTCCCTCTTCAGGAACAGCAGCTTGTTGGCTCTCAGGAGGACTGATATTTGCATCATGCCTTTCTTGTCTCAGTGCTACCTCTGACTGCTTCTACCTTGAATATATTAGGTTGTCTTTTTGTTCTGATTCACAACTGCATTCCTATCATGTGCTGCAGAGCTGAGGAGGTCCACTGGTGGAGAAACTCCCCCAGTATGCCATTTAAGCCTGTGCTTTTAAGTGAGCTCAACCGTAGCGCTGCCACACTCATCACGTTGGCAGGAATGGGACTAAAGATCAGTGAGTCCTGCAAGACATGCAGCTCTCCAGAATCCCACTGTGAGAAAGGCTTTGGCTTACTTTAACTTGATGCAGCTCGTGAATTCGAGTGATTGCCACTGATTTTGATTTTACTCCATAACAAGACGCAAGCAGTGAATTGTCTTTCAGCAACACATTCGGTCTCGCGCTGCAAGAAAGAAAAGACAACAGCAGGTTGAAGTGTTGAAATGTTGCTAGCTGTGGTTTGTCCCGAGTGGCTGTAATCTGTCAGCATCTCAAGTCGAGGTTTCCGTCCAAATGTAGCACAAATTGTGAACAGAATTTAAAGAAAATCTAATTTTTGATTTAATGTGCATTTCCATTCACTACTGTTACACGAATATAAGGAGTCAATGATGATGGAAAACCATGTAGAAAACGTGATGGAAACATGGCATTTATGTTTGTTTTACGTATTAAATTCAGTCCACATAGATCTGATGTTTTCGTCTGCCACAAAGCGGAACCTTCAGTGATGTGCTTCTACACAATAATTTATTTGCAAAGTCTGTTTCCATTGCACTTGGTTGTAATTTGTTTTTATCTTGCACCAATTTTTACACAGGCATATTTTGATTTGTAATTTTCAGGATTTACACAGGTTATTTTATGCATAATTTCAAAATGTGCATAAAAACAGTTGGACAGACATGAACCTTCAGACACACTGAGCCCTGGTCATAATAAACTCTGCAAAAATGCTGTGTCATAAAATGAGCGATGTTTTAAAGCCTTTTTGAGATGACAAGCCACAAGGGGAAAAGCATTATTGGACAAGCCAAGAGATCAAATTGCTTTTGGCAGTAATTTCAGGTAATTGCTTTGCACTTTACACAGAGGACACTGTGGAAAATGTTTGAGTCCTGGCAGGGTTTCTTCTTCACAGGCAAATCGATCTTTCATTCTTCAGGAGGTCTTATACGGTGTTGTCAAGATAGTCAAAGTTAGACGCAATGAGAGTTTGAACTTGATTGATTGTCTGTGTCTCCCACAGTGAGTGATGAATTACCTCTGTTGACCAGTTCACAAGATGAGCCCCCTAAACTCATTTGGTGAAAATAACAACTGTATTTAGCAGCAGGCAGCGGCAGGAAAGTAATGGCTGTGTCAGAGTGACATTAGAATGAATTTTTATACTCTATTACACTTCCAGTATACTGTCAAGTGGTGAGGCTTTAAACAGGATGGTAAATAGCAGCCCACGCATCTCTCCCGGCTTTCCTCCAGACCATTTTTCATCATTGTTGTTACATTTTCTAATCTAAAGATTAATTTCCTGTGGGAGCCACACATTCAGCCAGGTGAAATTATTAATCACATAGAACAGTTAATATGTAATATTGAGAGGTGAAGAGGTTTACGAGATCTTAAAAGTCAATTAGAAAGAACACAACACCTCATTTGGAAGTGTTTCTAAACATACAGATAAACACTTTTAAAGGCCATTGATGCACCTTAAAGATCAACATCATCTATTTATTTCCGCTTGCCTAAAGAGTTGCTGCCAAGGTAACCGAGAGGGAGCACTGCCACTGTGACAGCAGGTGAGATATCTCAGTTGAAATGTTATTTGTCTGTCAGGACCTGAGACATCCGGACAGCAAGTGTGGGAAGGTAACGGAGGGACAGCTGGGAGGTTGATGAGTGATTACCTGTTAGGAAGGTGTGAGTCAACAGATGTCAGCATCATGATCTAAATCAGAGGACAATGACCCCCCCCACCTCAAAACATTGCGGCAGAGAAGGAGAAAAAAAAGTCGCAGCAGGCACCTGCTTTCAGCAAAAAAAGCCAATCTTCACTCTTCTGCAAGTCTTTATACAAGATTTGAAAACTTGACTGCAGGGAAATGCTCTCATTCAGCTGGTCAGACGCAGATGTTGGGCACACAGTCTGTGTTCAAATTCAAGCCAAAAGTGTTGGATAGGGTTGAAGTCAGGCTTCTTTGCAGGCCAGTCAAGTTATTCCACACCAAACTAAAAAACATGTCTTTTTGAACCTTGCTTTGTGCGCGGGGACACTGTCTCAGTAAAAGAGCCATCCCGAAATGAATGCACACTATTGTCTAAAATATTATTGTATGCTGTAGCATTAAAGCTGCCATGAAATCAAAATAGATGTGTAAGTGTTTTTATATATGTCTTGCGCTATACGTCACCTATACGCTAGTGTCTGGCCAAACAATGACAAAAAAGTCATTTTGTAGGTATTGTTAAAGGTATTTTATAGTTTGTCATTTCCTAGAAAATGATAAAAAAAATGTTGATGACTCTTCCTGTACTCATATCCTAATTTTGCATCCAATGAAACACTTTCTCAAATTTTTATGTCCCTCCCCCATGACTATAAATTCTGCCAGTTACTGACCAGCGCTCAGGACTTAACGAGCTAGCTAGCAGTTATGGGTCATCGCTGTGTTTTTGTTTGAGTGCGGTATGGTGGGCGGTGCCAGCTCGGACCTGTGGGAACTGACCAATCAGAGCAGAATGGACTTCTAAGGAGGGGGGCAGGCTCCCTAGCTTCCTGTGGAGTAAAATAGCACTTTGCTAGCCGTTTCATGGGAACTTTAAGATTTCCCTTAAATGGAAAAATACACATTTCAGATTTAGAATGTAATTAACCAGTTGTAAAGAGACTATTATGTCCTTCTCAAGCATTATTACAGTAGTGTTGTTAATCATGAACAGTAAAAGTAAGTAGAAGTACTTTTCAGTTCCTACTTTACTTTTTACTTTGATTTCAACATAAAAACTTGAGGGCTTAGAGAAAAGGCAAATTACTGACAACACTCCAGAGAAGTCCAAGAAAAAGCTGCAAAGAAGCAACCATTCAATCCTTTTTTACCACAAAAGGCATTGTATATTTGTCTGTGGAAAGATTACACCATCACTGTGAAAACTGGTTCATTCATTGTGTTGCTTTCTATTGATTTATTTTATGAGGCTTGGTCTCATTTTTTGCTCGATGTGCTTGATGTACTCACAATACAAAAGGAAGTGGTTCAACCGAGAGAGATCGGCCCGTATCTCAAGAACATAGTGAAACCACTGAATTCAAACCCTCAACAACTCAACCCCCTTAAGTTCAATGTAAAAAGAACCCTTTGATGGAGGAGGCAAAAAAAAAAGCAGGAGTGATAAGGCCAGCAGAAGAACAGATTGTACCTCAGCTGTGAATTCACTTTTTGGTTACATTTCTTTTTATTCAAAAAGTTAGTGATATATCCATGATAGAAATGGATCGTAACACACTCTGGAGATTAAATTAAGCCAGTCAGGCAGCACTCATAGGAAAATAAGCAAGCTTTATCATAATGTGTAGATATCAGGCTATTGGTAGTTAATAAAGCCATAAAGCCATTCTCGTCTAACAGGCGGCATGGGTATGATCCACAACATTGAAGGCAGGGGTTAAAATTTGGTTTTGCATTAAAGTTTTGTACTGTAGACGGGAGTGTGTGTCCCATTTTAAATGAACAACTAATAGTAATATGACAACAATCTTTCCTGTAACATTAACCGTACTTAAAGTAATCAATATATTTATCTATAAGAACAATGCATCAAATCACAATATGGTAATATGAAAGGGGTTGTTCGTAGTGATGAACCTACAGAGAATCTACAGAACTTATTAGTGAGTTTCAGCTCAGTGTTTAGCTGTCTGACTGCTGTTTTGGTTCAGTGTGACCGCTCTCATAGTGTCGTTTTTGTCTGCAGCAGGCAGCTGTTTTCAGTGAAAAAGCTCTAAAAACCCACTGAACAATACCTGCTCCGTACCAAATGACAGAAAGACAAAGGTCGCAACTAGCTGGTGAACATAAAGGAGCATTTAGCAGACAGAGAGCCAGATATTTCCCTCAGGAGTTAGTAGAGACCATAGTCGGACTGGCCATTGGGACCACCGGGAGAAATGCCGGTGGGCCCGTCGCTTTGTGGGCCAATATACAAAAACAAGAGTGAGAGAGATGCGTTGTGGGCCCGCAGACTGTCAGCCTCTCACTCCTAGCCAATTACTTTTGGTCCAGTCCATTCTAACTTTACCTGGGCCCTGCACCTTTCTCATCTCTGTTAAGTGGTGGCATTTGGATAAAGACCAGAGTGGAGCAAGATGGACAAACAAAAAGAGAAAAACACAAAGGTGGTGCTGAAAAGCTGAGAGACGAGGTTGAAGTCCATTGAGGCTGATGCAGCCAAATGTTTTAAAATAACAAATTATTCATTTGGCGTCATTACCATGATGATCTCAGCCTTGTGAGCCTGAAGGCACTGGCAGCAGAGAGAGCAGCCCAGTGAGCCCAGCGACACCAGTTCAACCGTGGTCAAGGTTAAGCAGCTGAAGCGGTCAGACAGAAGACAACAGGGACAAGATAAGTGAGGTTTGGCTTTGGCTAATTTTGGTTATTTAGCTCTATCGGGTGCCTTTTGTTGAAACATGTTCAACTTTTCCTAAAGTCGACGCGCTCGTCAATGTCACGTTTCATGATTGGACCAATCACAGCCTGGATGGGGCGAGACATTAAAAAGTTGACATGCTGCAGCAAACTTTAGAAATGTTGCATTCACTGTTATGACTGAATGGTTATTGATTACTGACAAGTTAGTACTTAGCAGTAACACATTAGAGACTAACCACCAATGTAGACCATTTACTTCCTGTAATTCCACGGCCATTTTTCATTCCCAGTCCGTCCCTGGTAGAGACCAAAGACAGAGCTAAAAGAGAGTGAATATTTCACATACATTCATCAGGTGGACACACACACACCTCCAAATGAAATGAATGGTTGTTGGAGCATTATCATTTAGTACTCTTTTTATTATCATTAACTGTTATGTGATTGTTGTGATTTGTTGATTTAGTTTTTCTGCAATCTGTTTACTGCTAACTAAGCCACTATTCAAGCTGTGTGGGGCTAATGTGTTGTTAATACAATACACTCAAATTAAGTTACTGTTAAGTACTTTTGGGCTAACTGTTATGTATTTTACTCACTTAATCACTGTGTTGTACTTCCTATGGGTACTAAATACTGTACTTCTTCCTGCCACGAGGGACAATGTACAGAAACTAATTTACTTTGTTCCAGCTATTGTTTATGGCATCTGATTTGCAGTTACACTGCGTGGCAGGGTAAAATAAAACCTATGCAGCTTTGGAAAGTAAAACAATTTTCATGAACAAATCAACAGAGCAATGAGAGGTAAACAGAACTACAACAAACAAAATACAAGTCAGCAATGAAATACCTTTGTCTCTAATCTGAACAAATAAGAAACATAAATAAAGATGTGTGTTCTGGGTACTGAAGACCAGTTTGTTTCAGAACACAGGCCTTTTGATCTTTTTCTAGGGAAAAACATTCAGCTGTCTGATTCACTACATAATAGTGTTCAGACATACAGTATGTGGTGAATTTTCACAAAGGTCAAGAAGGGCAACTTGAGCTTTTTCCATGTTAGGGTTAGGGTTATCTTTTTCCTCTTCAATTCACCCTTACTCAAAAGTGTTTTCTTTGATCTTGTGACAGAAGAATAAAAACAAGCTTTTCTATAATCCCTCTTCAAGCTGATGTGCTGGTGTTTGTGGATCTGTCTTTATGATTTAGAACAAAACCTACATTACATATCATTTGAAATCCTCTGTAAAAACAGACAATGCTTCAAAAATATACATGCAGAAATTGTTTAAATAAATCGCCATCACAGAGATAGATTGACGAAAAAACTGTATGCTTAATCTATAGTTATATATCAGAGGTACATGGATGTTATATTATATTCTCTTAAATGTAAAAATATGTGTTCTAAAAAGAGAAAAACACGGTGCTTAACCTAAAAAATATAGATCAGTTTTAAAGTAAAAAAGGGTGGCCTTCACCAGAGCATGAGTTTAACAGCTGGTCACTGCAGTATATGCATTTCCAACACAATCAAGACAATGATTGTGTGTTGTGTATAAGATTAGACATTGATCTCATTCCACACAGCTGGACAAATGACCGCACCCAAATAGAGGTGCAGATTCCCAGACTGGCAACTGGAGGCAGAGCAACTGTAACAGTGCACAGTAATGAGAACAAGAATTATAAAAAGAGGCCAAGCATGGCCCAAAATCTTCCCTACGTTTCATTAGCATTGCAGCGTTGCAGACGCTGTTCGATGATCCGACCAGCCCTGGAAGCATACTAACCCCTTAAGTCTTATCAGAGGAGATTATATCCACAAGGTCTCTTCGAAATATAGATGTTTGAACTGACAGACTCAACACTATGGGCCCCACAACCACCCACAATGATGGCTTTAGTTTTAAACCATTTACAACATCAAGATGGTTGCATGATGACTGAGTTGGTCACATGAGGGTTAAAAGTGCTGCGCATTAACAATATAACACTATATCCATTAAATATGGGTTTAATTACCATGACTGAAGGACTCTGGTTTTCACTTCCTCAGTGCTGTATTATCAAGTGCCAAGTCGGATCTATTGGAGCTTTCAGAATAATCCAAATTTTCATGTCTTAATTACAACTTGGATGTAGATGTAAACACTTTAAAGTGGTAATTAAGATAAAACCAATATGACATGAATGCATCAAAGGTTAGACACCACTCATGTTCTGAGGAGGACGTTTTGACCAAAATGCCAAAAAGGTTGCGACCAAGACTTTTTTTTACGATTCCCTTCATTCAAACACGAAGCTTCAATGAATACGGGAGAATGCTTTTGCTTAAAATGTGTGTGTTCAGAAAGGCTGCAGTAGGCTGCAGGCTAAATGCGTAATAGCGAACGTGTCATAGAGGAGAGCGCAAGCTACAATACACTGAGAACAAAATGAGTGTACATGAGTACCCTGTGGCCCTCGTGTTACTGCCTTAAACCTTTTTAGTGAATCAAGCCTTCCACATTCTGACTACTTGCTGTTTCCTGCAGTCTTTATTTAGCTCAACTCGGCACTGAATGATGACTGAGTCACCTGTGCTGTTCATGTATTTTTCAGTGCTGCAGTTAACTCATGGACCACAATAGAGTTTAGACTCATTATTGTTACTATGGTCATCATCTCCATGATGCCACTGACAAAAGCCTTTTGAGGTTACGTTATAATGTACATCATACGAAGGAACCAAGAGCTATCTATGACCGACTCCATTTGGTGAGAGACACTCGACCAATACGAGAACAACTACAAGCACAAATTATGTTTCACCAAAGCCAAAATTAGAGCTTGGTAGAAGAGCATTCTCTTATCAGGCTTGTCGAAGGTGGAATGAACTACCTGAGACCACTAGGGAAATGGCTATGAATAGTTTTAAAAAATGTTTTAAGTGTTCTTCTTGTACAAATATTGTTTGTTTTGGGTTGTATCTATTAAAGTGATGTTCTTATGTTGAGGACTCTTGGACTAATAGCCCAGTTGGGCTAAAAGAGATCCTAATTAAAAAACAAATCAAATCACCAAATGCTTTGTTGCACAGTGTGGGCAGATCTTCTGTTTTGGAATGGTGCGCCATGGTTGGTGTCGTGTTATTGTTTATTTTTTTTGTCAGTATCTGAAAATTAGCTATGGATCTGTTCTTTTGTTACATTTTCCATTAAGTATCATAGGAAGCTTTGCACAGCCGCTTATGACACATTTAAAGAGCACAAATTTAAAAAATAAAATAAAATGCACGCACGTCTCTCACCATGACATTTGTATCAGTCCCTGACATTTGAAGATAAAGCTTTTCTTTATATTCTACAGACTCAACAGTTGATGGTCAAATGTCACTGAACTGACAAGGTCTTTTAGAATAGTAGTGTCATCCTCTTTTTACCGGATTAAATCACCTCTCTTTGTTACGGCCATGTATTTCTCCCTAATGTTTCCTAGTGTTGTCCCTGTCCCTGTGTTTACTGTGATCCCCTGTCTGTCTCTCTCCTGTGGTGTTCTGTGTTTGTCTGTTCTGGTGTGGGCATGGTCTGCCTCACTCACTCTCCTGGTCCCCGGCTCTGCTCTGCACACTCACCTTGCTGCAATCTGCTAATCAAGCACACCTGCCTCTCATCAGTCCTCCCTCACACAGTATAAAGACTCCGGCTCTTCACCCTCTCATCGCCAGATTATTGTTCAGCCTTTGTGGTAGATACACGTTCAGGTCGCCTAGAGAATTCTTAGTGTTTCTATCTACTGGTGTTTTTTCACTTGCTAACCTGTGTTTCCTTGTGCTTCAGGATCACCAACTCACCTGCTTGCCATTCCGCCTGTTTTCATCGCCTCGCCTCACAGCCTGCCCATGCCAACCTTTCTCCAGCCATCTCCATTTCCTCTCACGGATTCCTGGACTCCCGTTCCCCACCATCCCTGCTCCATCATTACCCCAACAAATTCCTTTTTCCCACCACCTAACTGCCTTGTCCTGCGTTTGGGTTCTACACCAGTTCATAACACTGTTAAAGTATTCCTCCTTGTCATGTTGTGATTTGGTTGTACCTCAATGTCATAACAAGACTAAAAGTCTACAGCCATGCAAGCGGCTTTGTGAGATTGTGCTTTTACCAGCGGTGCTTTGAGTGAAATGCTAATGTTACCATGCTAACATGCTCACAATGAAAACCCTAACATGCTGATGCTCAACAAATAACGGATCACCAAAGTTGTTACGATTCATCCTGTGGGGACCATGAATGTCTGAACCAAATTTCATAGCGATCCATCCCAACATCCAGACAAATCCACTGAGACATTTCACTAAATATCAAAAATGTCAACCTCATGGTGGTGCTAGAGAAAGTCATTAGGATACATCATCTGGGAACTATGAACGTCTGTACAAATTTTTGAGCCAACCCATTAAGCAGATATGGATATATTTCACTCAAACTTTGACCTGCTGGTGGCACTGTGAAAAGTCAGGTCATTCTCAGATATATCCTGTGGGGACCATGAATGTCTGTACCAAATTTCCTAAGTGGTGGATGGANNGACTCTGTGCCTCCAAATATTGTGACTTACTTTAGAGAACAACATGAGCTGAATCCCTAAAATTAAAAGATGATCTAGTATTATACATTCAATAAAAGAGGCTAGTACTTACACTGCAACGTTACACCTTGTGCTTGTCTTGTTGCTCTTGTACCTTAAATATGAGCTTTCATTATGAAACTCTAAATTTGCCTGTATGTCTTTACACAAATGTTACAAAAACACGTGGGGTACATTTAGTTTTAGTTTTTATCATTCTGATTATGATTAATGTTATCAGTAAGTTCCTATTACACACTAATAATCAATACTAGAGTAAAAGCTAATGTTAAAGGTCCTCTGCATTCATTCGTCCTGGTTCGAACTTCCAGTTCTACTGCAGACAGTTGTTTTTGATTTACTAAGTAGAATCCAATAATTTACTAAGAAAATCAACCAATAAGCAGACAAGTCCTTTTTGTTTAATGGCAGACAAGAAAGAATTCCCATTGCAAATGTCAAGCATTAATTCAGCTAATATGAAGTTATGCAAGGCTCTACAATAGCTACATCTCTATTGGCAGGATAATGCATGATTGGCACCAATAAAATGAGTTACAGTTTTACATTATTCCCTTTGTTCAAAAGTTAAAAGTAAACTTACTGCAGACATAACCCTGAGAAATTAGCAAATCATCACTGCTGGTCAAGTCATTTGTCATTTTCCCCACAATGCCATTCTTGATTCTACCCAAACATTTAATGGTCACTTTGTTTTATTGTCCAAGGTTGAAGCTTAAGTGATATAGCTGCACAACCAGAACAGACATGTAGTAGAATCACATATCAGAAAAAGCGTAGATGCAAGAGAATACTGTAAAGCAGAAAACATACATATTATTGATGACCTCAGTCCTAATGGATGTACAGTACATTAATCTCTCTGGAAGAAGTGCAGCACAATTAGCATACATTAAAAAGCAAAAAGCAGTCATTAGCGTTGAATGAAACATCTTAACACGTTTTACAGTGGCACATAAAGATAAATAATTTCACGATGCCCTTCATACCCTTCACACCATGTCATTTATTCCATGCTGAAGTTGCTGATGAGTGGCGTTTCTTTTTGTTGCTTGCCATTTATAAAATTATAATTATAGTTATAATTACAGATAGAGGTCTAATCACTTCCTGCTAAAATAGAAAAACTCAAAACCATTTCAATGAAATGAAAGTCAAGGTGCTTTTTTCAGTAAAAGTAAAAACTTGTTAATTGGTGTAGCTACAGGGTACATGTTGTGCTAAAACTGTATCCAGGGGTACATATGATTAGTATCTAATACTGAACATGTTAGGTTACATCTTTAGTTACATAATGGTGGCCATAGCTAAAGGTTTATTCACTTCTGTTTGCAAAATGTGCCCAAATGTTATCTCAATTAATGACAACCCTTTAGCACCTATTTATGGTTAATTATGGCAGCCCAGAGCACTCTGGTTTTCCTTTCAAGACACTTTGATGTGATTCAAATGGAGCCCTGATGACAGCAAGTCCTACAGTATCTACAATTCAAATAAGAATTGCATTAGCAGATTTTCTATGGGCCATAATTGGAGTTCTGATTTTGAATGTCACTGTGTGGGATGGATAGAAAAGGATTGCATCTAGAAAGTGGAGAGCTGGCGGACACTCTGTAGATTTATCAACAATGACAGGCTGTATATCCATCGCCAGACGGCTGCTCCCCGAAAAAGTTCTCCTTCTAAATGCTCCCTCACAACAGGGCACAGGTCATTCGGGTCGCCTCCACCATTTGGAATTTAGTCCGTCTGACAAGATCATACAAGGGTGTTTCTCAAAGATGTGGCAACTGATTCCAATAAACAACACCTGGGTATACCGGGTGAAAGTGCGTATGCATGCCTGTGTGTGTGCGTGCACACTTCTACTTCGCTTGTGCGTGCACATGTATTGAGGAAGGTGTGAATGTTTCTGTGTGGGACACAAAAGAAAGGTAAACACTGTCCATGCTTCACCGGTCGTAACCCCTGCTTCAGCCGGCTCCCACTCATCACATTTGGCAGCAGAGAAACTGCCATTCAACTGGCTGCTGGCTTTGTGTTGCTGGATTCTCACCAAACAGAAAAGCATAACTTTAACCCTGTGTTATCCTGAGCTCACTGTTTCGCAGCTTGTTAAATGTGGTAAAAACAAAAAAAAAAGAAAGAAAATTCAGGTGCAGGCTTTTTTCACCATCTCCGTTATAAACTATGATACCAGTGAGGTATTTGCAAAATTGGCCAAACAATATTAGGAATGAAAACATAACTTAGACAGCAACCTCCATGCAAATACATACAACCCATGTTAAAAACAATTGAAGAGGGTTGTATGATTACAGAGTTGGTCAGGATTAAACATACTGTGAACTGACAATATAACACCACACACATTAAATTTGGCTGAAACTATATTCAACAATGGACTTTGGTTGACTTGAGGCATGTTTGTTTGGTGTCAGTGTGAGATATTCTGAAAAATCTTGAGTTTCCCAGTATTTATCATGAATGGAATTTGACACAAATGCTATTTACAAGTTGGAAACTCAAAATTGCAATAACTC
>NTHP01000171.1:89344-105081 GCA_003416845.1 Oplegnathus fasciatus | reverse complement strand
TTGTACAAACAGAATTGTATAAAAATACATTTGTATGTTTTTAGTTTTTTTTTTTTCTATGCCTTTATTACAGACAGTAAAAAAATGATGGTTGGCATCTTAACCCCCAAGCTACGGGGGCGGCCCCTACATTTTAAGGGAGTTATGCGCTGCCATTATCTTTTGGCGAACAACAACCCAAAACAAATCCAATATGTGTTACTTTATGAGCTTTAGAGGTGCTGGTAGGCATATTTTTTAGCTTTGGACAGGGCCAGGCTAGCTGTTTCCCTCTGCATCCAGTCTTTATGTTAAGCTAAACTAATCACCTCCTGGCTCTAGCTTCACGTCATAATGTTCAGACATGAGAGCGGTCACAATCTTCTCATGTAACTCTCAGCAAGATAGCCAAAAGTGGTTCCCAAAGTGTCAAACTGTTCCTTTAAAAAATGTAATAGTGTTGGCTGTTCCACAGAACGACAAAGACAGAAAGTGTCTCTAGTTGAATTATTCTCTTTCTCTCCAGTGATAGGAACAAATGTCAACCACATAAATGAAAAAATGTCCACTGGCATCTATTCTGGAGTATCAATTGTCCATTCAAAATGCACATTCAGTCTTCAGTCATTTCCAAAATATCATATTCTCATGTGTCTTAGAATACATAATATCATCAGCTGTCCAAATGCTGAATAGTTTACACCAAAGCCATGATCTTACAGGGATTAGGACTCCGGCCTGCAGCTCGAAGGCAAATTTTTCCTCTTTCGTCATCAGATGTGTACAACTGTCCTCTGTTACATCTCTGGCTGTGGTGTTTGGCAGCTCGATAGATGATGTTATGTGCCAACACTGCCATGGCCTTGGCAGTAGAACAGGTAACATATTGTGCCAAACACTGTTAGTGTCCATCTGCATTATGAGTCTGTGTTTCCCCACATCAATTCGTTAATTAGTTGTATTCATTAACATAATTATAAATGTGTCTGCCAAACAGACAGAGTCTTTCACGCAATGAACCCATGGCTGGAAAATGTTCATTATTTTAATTTTCTTCTTACAGCGAGTGCTCTGGATACAAACAATAATCTCATTCTTTCTATTTTTAATCGTCGGATTCAATTCATCGCATTATTATTGTTGCCTTCCTCTGCGGCAACAAACTTGATCTCAGCGTTGGCAGTCCTCGAAGCCATGCTGCTATCTCTGACCTTGTGCTTGAACAGAAATGGGAAGGTTTTCCTGAAGGACTTTTGGAAGGTGGCTCCCATGAAACCATAAACTATGGGGTTGACCGAAGAGTTGGCGTAGGACATGCAGTTGGCCCACGTCTTGATCTTGTATGTGGCGTAGTTGGGCCGGTAGTTAGGATAGAATGACTGGAAGAGGACAAAGATCTGGATGGGACCCCAGCAGATGGCGAAGAGGAGGACGATCACTACCACCATCTTGGAGACTTTGCTCCTGATACTGATAGTTCTCTCAGACAGGAGGTTGACCTGAGGAGAAGAAGATGAGAGGACAGGAATTCTCTTGTGTGGTGTGTTCACACAGAAAGCCAAGCAAATTTTCTCCTTGCACTATTTTGCGTAAAGTTGACCGCTGGACCTTTTGTGCAGTCTGTGTTTATTCACCCAAAACAGCCAATGTACCAACAGTACAAATATTAGCAGTAAGCTATTTTTTAGGCCAATTGGTGGCAGCGTGAACAAGCTGTAAACACAACACTGTCATATCATCACCTTTTAAATTGATATGCCAAACTTGTTAGCAAACAGTAGCCAACGTACACATCCAGCAGTTACGGAGCAACATTATCATTCATTCGGAATCGTGTTTCCGTCCGCCAGATGAATGTTAGTCCAATTTTCACTCTGTTTTATCTCTGTCTGTTTTTGGTCTCTACCAACTCCTGAGGGAAATATCTGGCTCTTAAACTGCAAAATGCTCCATTATATTCAGCAGCTATAGTCTCTAGCTTTGTCTGCGAGTCACTAGGTGTTGGGCAGGTAGCGCACAGACATTTTTTGCTGAAAACCAACCAAAACTAAAAAGACACTGAAAAGCTCCATAGGGCTAAAGGGAACTTCAGAGTTGGGTTATACAGTAATTCTCTGTGGGTTTGTTATTTCGAATGACACTTTTACATTACAGAGTCATTTGAACCATTGTTATTATAAAACAGTGGATTACAGCTGCTTTAAAGAAAAGTGCTATAAAAGACATTTTCAAAGACAGCCAACATGAAAAGCAAGATAACAAATATTATAAAGTGACAGGTAGCAACACCGTATAGAGAAGAGAAGAAAAGAAAAGAGAAGAGCTTTTTAACTTTTAATTAGCTGATAATTAGTAGCAAGGGCTTGCAGTCAAATCTTTAAGCTATGTCAGGCAATTACAATTAAGCACAGCACAAAGCAAAACAACCTTGTCCATACCTGATAGTTGTTGTCTACAGGCTCTACAGTGGGCTGACCCACCCTCTTCACCATCAGAGTGTAGCAGAAGGAGATAGTGAGGACAGGCAGCAGGTAAGCAGCAATAAACTGGTAGAGGATGAAAGCCCTCTCATGTGTCTTAGAGGGGAATCTCTCCATGCAGTACTGCCTCGGGCCGTACCAGTAACCCTCCTCTATACGCTGGTACATTAAAATCGGGGTGGACAGGATGAAGGAGCCTGGGCAGGACGAGGACTGTGTTAGCTGAAGTACTTGAGATCATGCATGCTATTTCTCTCACCTATTATAGAATTGGTCCTAATTATTCATTAACTCTGTGGTAAATTAATTAAAAAATGAAGATTAAGTGCACTCAGAGGAAATGAAAAGAGAGTTATTTTCATCAAACGAGCAGGACATACCAATCCAAATGCAGATGCTGACGATCATGGCTACTCTTGGTGTGCGGTGGCGGAGAGATTTCAGAGGGTAGACTGTGACGTAACAGCGGTCCCCGCTCATGGCTGTCAGAGTGATACAGGTGGCTTGGACTGTCACCTGGGAAAGAGAGTAAAACATATACATGATGTACACACATATTCTGGTCTGTAAATGTGTAACTCTTTAGAGAGATGAACTGCGATTCCAACCCTGTCTCCTGGAAATTACATTTTCATTCTACTAATTGGCAAGAACAAATGTGTTTTGGGAGAAACGTAATGCCACTACAAGTTACACTTTTTTATCAACATAATGAGGAAATGTTGTAATTGAATGTATTTAAAGTATCACAAGTACTCATTCTGCAGTAAAATGGCCAGTGTTATATATCTGATGTTTTTGGATTAATATTACTGCTGCATTAAATTAATGTGCATGTTGCATTTTACTGCTGTAGATGTTGAAGGTTGAGCTAATTCTAACCACTTTATATACTGTTGGGTAGTTTAATCTACAGCAATGCATCATGGTCTATAAGATCATCATATGTTTGTAGTGTTGTCATGTGAGAACCACGTATCTCTAAAAGGTCAACTTTTCATGAGACAAACTGCCTGTTTTCAGCTTTGTGACGATGCATTTTCCAGATAATCCGAGTAGGTTTTAAATAGTTTATTTAGCTTAAGAAGTAGGAGATTTTTCTCAACCCATAAAGGAACACTTAATCCTTCAGTTTATCAAAAAAATTCACATTCAAAATCAACAAATTTGGAGATTCGTGGTTTTCACTGAACAGGAAGTAAAGTAAAAGTACAATGTGGAGGAGAAGTATAAAGTTGCATAAAAGTACCTCGAATCTGTGCTTAAGTACTCTACTTAGTTACATTAGTACAAACACTGCCTGGAACATAATAGGTAACATGACTTCTGGGAAACAGGATTGATGATTGTGTATTCTTGCTGCAGTCAAAGCCCAAAATTACATCTCTTTAAACTGGTTTTAGAAAAGCACTGTATGATGTGTCAACTTTTTTTTTTTACACTACCTCTGGGTCACAAAGTCAGACATTACTCAGAAGATTTGACATGTTACATTCATGCTGAGGAGGAGGGAATGCTAAATAGCCTAATACTGATACAGTCAGAACTTAAATATGCAGAAAAACAACTGTGACTTAGGTCAGCAATGGCTATTTTGCCATATATTCAAAAAGATCCCATGGAGATATAATTGGTATTTGGCATCCCCTAATAAACATAATGTAGGAGTATAAGGAATAGTTGTAACAAGACAAATCACTTTTTCTAAAGTAACTCATGAGAGTCTTGTTTTGTTTGTTTTTTGGCTACATCTTTGGGCCTAAGTGGTCACTGCTATGGTGTTTTTCTACAGGGATAATTCAGTACCACACTGTCCCTTGAATTAATAATAGTTTTACAGACATTTAACCTCTCATCTGCTCTGCTAACACCCAGTTTGTTTTCTGTTGACATCCACACATCACAGTTTAACCACCAACCACCGCTGAAAATAAATGCAGCACATCCTGTGGATTTATTCATAGAAAAGACTGGGTGTTCTTAAAAATGTTGTACGACAGATGTAAAATGTCAGCGCTACAAACTCAAACCAACAAACAATACATTTTGACAAGATATAAAAATGCTCCAGTTTGTGCACAAGCTATTAGGAAGCTGAGGTTGGCCATCACCTTTCTAATAGTGTCCTGTGCATCCAGATTCAAGGTAACCCCCACCCCCTCATGAAGAAGCAAGGGAGAAGTTCACGCAGCTTTTTTGTCCTCAAGAAAAAGTCTTTATTTCAGATTCGCTCACCAACTTGTCTGAGGTTTTGCTAATGAGCTCTCACGCTTTTAAAGTGAAGAGCATGTGGGAGGAAACAGAAGACGGGAAGCAGAGGGCAGGCTGCATTTGCGATAAGTATTTTTAATTAGCATATGAACAAATCATTCAATTCAATTTTTAATAGAGTTCAACGATGCTTGATTCAATGAAACTTCAGCACATCAGAAAAATGCTAATTTAAGGCCAAATGTGGAATTGATGTTGCAATAGAAATGTTCAGGTACTTGCAGAGTTTGACTCGCACAGAATCTACTTTTTCTTTAAACACAAAATTCACACATCTCACATCATCTGCCGGTAAAAAATACACTTCATTGTACTCAAGTCTCACAGTCACCCCGTTCTGCAGTAGAAAGCACCCTGACTAGAGAGTCTCTATTGATGTTTTCTTTTCATACACATCTGTACATTGATTTTCAGTGGAATAAAAAAGAACATTTTCTTCACTTCAAATACGTGGACCTCTGAGGGTCGCACTGTGTTATATGTAGGTGAGCTAATCCATATTGCTTTGATATATATGAAATGAGGGGTCAGAAGTTCTCTCTATGCTGTTTTCCAAATAGGATCTAATTTTGGCCCTCTTATTTTCTATGTATCTGCCTCTTCTTTTTTTCTCTCTCCACCTCTCATCTGTGGCTGTGAAGCCAGCACCCATTACCCTCCAGAGGTTTGGAGCACCACAACACTGTTTCAAAGGATATGATGAGAGAGGCAGAGAGGGGTCATGATGAGTTCAGTGTTGAGGAAGTGGGTACCACAATCCCTCCATTTTCAAGACAACTGGTGCATTAAGAACACACTCCCCCGTTATCTTCAGAGCATAATGTTTTCTCAAAGGAATGGTCTTGGACATTGCAAAGAGAATACATTTAGATCAAATCTATTTCTACTCATTTCTTTTAGTGAGATGAGGAGAGACTGAATGATGTTTTACAAAAGGTGGATTTTAAAACAATAAGATGACTGTGACTGTGCCTTTAAAGGCTTGGGTGAAAGAGTAATTCATTATCCTCATGTTTGAGTTTCCTGACGGGAAGAACCACTTCCGCCCCGGAAATAAAACATTAAGCTTCATTGGGACATTCTCCTTTTGATTAGGCGTAAAATGGTTTCACAGATAATTTACATAATCACTAAACAGCACTGAATATTGCACATGATCAAAGTTGTCGTGGTAACAGTAAGCCTCAGATCTGTTGATGTTGCTCGAGGTCCTACTGGGCACGAGAATTCATGTCTTGGTCAGTCTTTAAATATGGCTTTATCTTTTTGGGAAACATACTTAATGTTTGCTAGTTGTTTGCCCCCTGCTTCCACTCCTTAAGCTAAGCTAGGCTAACCACCTGCTGGCTGCAACTTCATATTTAACTTACAGACATGATATAATTCATATATAATTCTCAAAATGTCCAACTACTCCGTTAATTTTTTCTATTTTATAGGTGAGATGAGGTGTGGTCGAAGCTGAAGCTAAAGTTCCATCACTGGACAATAAAGTTATGGTAAAGTTAAAGTATTGTGAAGGTCAATAAAGGTCAATTTAGTCTCAGTCGACATTGTGATGGTGTGAATTTAAGTTCATTTTAATTTTAATGTGCAGTATATCTGCTGCTTTGAAGACTATCCATATGCTGCCTTTCTGTTCAATCTCTTACTTAAAAACAGCCTGAAGTGCCATTTTTCTCAAAATAATAAAGAATAATAGAATAGAAAGAATAATAAAGAGTATAGTCAAGCAGGGTCTCTACATTTTTCTTTTAATCTTTTACCATTACTGAAAATTAAGTTTGTCTTATGGAACTTTGAAGAAAACTCTGATTTTTTCAGACAATCACTTTAAATATTCATTAAAAGAAATCTATCTTTCAGTAATACATAATAAAACGTAGGTTGGAGAGGAGCTCGGAGCATGATTTCTCAAGACAAAACCAGTGATCCAAACTGTAACATTACAAAGAAAGCAAAGACACTGTATGTACTGAAGCTCCTCGCTCAGAGTAGAGAAGAAGCTGTAAGAGCCGTGAAAAGCAGAAATCTTTTCATTCATTTGTTGAAGATGGAAGGCCCTCCAAGGTGACGAGAAAAACAAACAAAAATAAAAGGAAAGATGTAGCTCCTCGTTTTCAAAGGGATATACAGTATGTACATCTTCATCCTACGCAGTGCAAGTTAAAAATAAACTTTTACTAGGAACGAATGAAAAGTAGCCTCTGGATGAATCATGTATATGATGATAAACAAAATATGTGCTCTTTTTCTCTTGGTGTTGTGGAGAGAAGATTAATTCAGAGACAGCAGATAGACTTTCTTGTTTTCTTGTCAACAAACTGGTATTCAGATAACATTCGATGAACTGGAGGTCATATGGACTTCAGACTGCACAGGGATGTAGGTTTAATGTTATCATCGTTTAGTGGTATTACTATTCTCCATTGATGAAAGAGTGCAAAATGTCTCTTTGAGGACTTGGACTTGACTTAAGCAGCAAGACTTGAGTCGTACTTGTGACTTGCAAAACAAGGGTTTTGTATTTCTGCTGTTTTCATAGTCTCATATGTGTTAGGAGACCTGAGGCGTTCCACAGCTGTAAGTCAATGCAGCTTTAAAGCAATAGTTTAACATTTTGGGGAATCTTGAGAGAAGATTGATACCACTCACATATCTGTCCGTTAAATGTGAAGCGAACACCAACAGCTGGTTAGCTTAGCTTAGCATAAAGACTGGAAACAGGGGGAAACAGCTAGCCTGGCTCTGTCCAAAGGTAACACAATTGGCCTACCAGCACCTCTAAAGCTCGCTAATTAACACATAATATCTTGTTTGTGTGATCACATGAATGTAATAACTCTGTCTTTACACTGCTGAGCTAATGAAAACAAAAGTACTTGAAAAGGAGAAAGTGTGTGGAAAATTTGTTTTGAAATTAAAACTTTTGGTGCCAGCTTTTCAAGTAATCGCCGATTCTTTATCAACAGTCCTATCAAGTCCTTGGTTATTCTCTGCTACGGCACAGTCAATTGTACTACGTGAAATAGTAGCAGTCGTAGGGTAATCTGTCATGTAATGTTGCTTTAACAGAGACTGATGATGGGTGTAAACACAGCAGACATAGTTCACTTCACCTGCTGTTTCCCTTTTGTTGTTTTCATTATGAGCATCTTATGACACTACTCAGGTTAACGGTCCGTATTTCTTTGAAAAGAGCGGCCACTTCTACAGTCTCATTATAATCATTAAAAACCTAATTACCCTTCTCTAATGCACATGAAATAATAAATGGTGGCAGGTCTCCCTTCATAGAAAGTGATGAAAACGTTTTAACACACATGCAGGGTTGGATGATGTTGGAGGGAGAAAATAGTTGGGTTGACAATGACAGAAAAACTGACAAAGCTACAAGAGACGCCTCTTGAAAGAAGGTGCAGACTCAATCAGGAGTCATTGTTTCACCAAAGACAAGGTCACAAGGTGTCACAAGGTGTCACAAGGTGTCACAAGGTGTCACAAGGTGTCACAAGGTGCCACAAGGTGCTAGTCTCCATGTTCAGATGTATAAACTAAATCACACCTCCATGTTTTCAATTAAAAATGCCTTTTATCCTTTGTGCCTGTGTTCTTGGTCTGCCTCTCAGACTGACATCTTACTCTTTTGTGTTCAAATTAGCCGTCTAGTCTAGTCATTATGCCTTCAAAAGAGAATTTTTTTTTTTTCTTGAAGCCTGACAGATCACCTCATCCTCTCCTTCAGCTTCATAATGAATGAGGTATGCTTTTAACTCAATCTCCAAACAAAATAGAAAATTAATTACATTTACTGCAAATTGCTGTCAAGCTTGGTTTTCTGAAGAAAAAATACGTCTTTTTCTTCCTCCCCGGGACAGTGTTGATCTTAATTTTGCGTCACTTGACAGATTGCTTATTAACTAAACATGAGCTGTGGCAACCCCCACTTCTTTTAGACCCTCAGTGACAGCATAGCCTTTTCAAGCTATCGGGGTCTGGGTGCCGACTGAACATATTTTTAGAGTAGTCCACAGTTATTAGCGCGTGGCTAAGTGTAATTCTAGTGTAGCACAGAAACACAGCCTTTTAAGATCTGATCTTCATGCCCACTCATTGTCACACACTGTGCATTAAAGGGTATTTTAATTGGCT
This sequence comes from Oplegnathus fasciatus, assembly GCA_003416845.1. Taxonomy (NCBI): domain Eukaryota; kingdom Metazoa; phylum Chordata; class Actinopteri; order Centrarchiformes; family Oplegnathidae; genus Oplegnathus; species Oplegnathus fasciatus. Next base: position 96,199 of record NTHP01000171.1, on the reverse strand, counting down.
ATCCTCTTTGCATAGGCTGCATGGAGTCAACAAGATGTGGCCTTTGCTTGGCTTCTCCTTGATGATGCATTTGTGCAAGGATGAAGAAAATATGTACCTGTAAAAACTTCACTGATTACCAGGGGTTTAGGTTCATCGCGTCGTGTTGTACTTGTGATTAACCCTGCAGTTACACTCAAGTCTACAGAGCGTTTAAGCATCTTTCAGCTTGTTGTTTTGGTTTCACGGCATGCTGTTATTGGCTGGGGGCTACACACCACTCCCCAAAGATTGATGCCCAGAAACGTCCCAAACACAGCAAAATAAGAGAGTACAGGCAGAGGGCAGGGTCTCTGCAGATACAGACACCGCCACAAACTTCTAATGGGTCATAAGTGATGATTGAGAGAGATTACATGTTGTTTTTCAGGAAAATCCTACTCGTTATACCTTTGAATTGGAATTACGTTCCTCCGAAGATACACATAAAGTCTCAACAAACCTGTGCAGAACTGTAACTGTAGGTCGCAGAGGCTCACCAAGGCGCCGATGCACACACCTCCCATATCTCAGCTACACATCAACTACTCGTCAAGTAAGTAGATTCAAGTTGATTGGTTGATTCAACTCCTGTCGGGAGGTGGGTTTGAAATGAAGACCAAAACAAACACACTACATACACGTATGAAACAAAAAGCTGTGTGAATCCGGGCAAACCCCCATGCACGTTGCCCCCCATGCACGGAGAAGCATAATTCCAGCTTTAGGGTTAGAGACAAAACTCTGTGTCTGCTGGATGTATAAATAAGCATCTGTTTGATAGCATGTAAATGAAACTTCTTTCATTCTTAACTCTTTTGAAAAAGCAGGAACTGTAATTTAATAAAAGGACAAACTGTGACCTCCTTGAGTGGTTTAAAAAGATTAGTTTTTTATATGACACACAGTTGAGGTATGAAATCAGTGCACATTTGGCTGCTCCTGGCAAAGGGCATTTGATTGTACCAAAATCTTAAATGCCAACGCTGTGAGTAGATTTATTAATAATTATGGGGTTGGTTCAATTTAAGAGCAAATCTGACATATCTTTTTTTCCAGTACTTTTTGCAGAAAGCACAGCAAAATAACACTTCTGTGTATGTGAAAGCACATTTCTGAGCCAAGAAAAATGTAATTATGATTGTGATAAGATTTAAAAAAAAAAACATGAGTCATGCTTTTACCTGCTGCAGAAAGGCAACAAATTTGCACATGAAGTTGCCAAAGATCCATCCAGGGAGAGGATAAAGGGTGGCAGTGAAGGGGACGCAGCACACCAAGAAGATGATGTCAGTGGCAGCCAGGTTTGCTGCACAGAGAGAAAACAACATCCAGGATGTGAGTGTACAGTCTACAGCACAGTGCTTTACAGACAGTGTATCAAAGGTTGTGTCAGGTAAATATCACATAGATCCTTTGATGGTTTTAAGAGAAACCTCTGATCTCACAAAAGGGGGTAGCTGAATTACTGTACTACATTTACATATGTCCAGGATTAATGACACCACTTTAGAGCTAAAACAATTAATCGATTAGTCAATAGTTGCTTGACCAAAAACGAATCAGCAATTACTTCAATAATCAAGTAATCTTTTAAGCCATTTTTCAAGCAAATATGTTAAAAGTTCTCTGGTTCTGGCTTCTCAAATGTAAATATTTGCTGGTTTTCTTAGAATTAGGTGCAACAACTTCCTCCAAATTAAACAACAAAATACAGTTTGTTTTATTCATGCCCTCTAAAACGACAAATAGAAATGGTTTTTTATGATCTGACGCCACTCTTGGCAGGACATCACCATTTGTCTGTGCCATCCAAAACCATCACAAATCACTGTTGAAAAATAAATCTGTTTAATGATGTGACAACGCTCTGGTTAATGTTTGGTTAGGTTTAGGCACAAAAACGACTTGGTTAGGTTTAGAGAAACATCATGGTTTGGATTAAAATAAGTACTCTGTTAAGGTTCGGGGATGTTTGTCATCATGGTTACAATAATAGACAGGTGGTTAAGGTTAGGGAACGATCATGCTTTAAAAAAAATGTTGACTGTTGGTTGGGAACAGGAAGGAACAGCAGTCTCCTGCCTTAAAGTCTGATGTTTTGTTGCTTTGTCGCTCTGTAACAACGTCACCTGACTTCCTCCTTTGCTCCCGTCATAATTACTACGGCCACTAGAGGGCTTTGTTATGGTTGTACTAAAAGACACTCTCAGGAGTTGGCTGTTCATTATTTCCGGTAAGTAGATTTTGTTTAAAGCCTGTTTTTTGCTAGCCAAAATTAGCATCCCAATTAATATCACAGTCAACGTGAATTACAGATGCACCTTGCTAACCTATCAGCGTTAGCTGATAACTTAGCGCTCCTCCCCAGCTCCACCCTGTCATCCAAATATGGTCACTTCTGGCTCCAAAAAACCAAGATAGCGATGGGCAAAATGCCAAACTCGAGGCTTCGGAATGGTAGTCCACAAAACAATGGGTGACGTCACGGTGGCTACGTCCACTTCTTTGATACAGTCTGTGGTTGAATGTAAACACATGTAGTTTTGGGGCACTTGCTGAATGTATGATGCTGTCGTTCTTCTTAGGACGGTCTCATTCTATGGTATTTATCTGAATGTCTTTGGGTTTTCGACAGTTGGTCCGAAACAACAAGGCATTTGAATACTTTACATTGACTTGATCTTTGGAAAAACTGGGTATTTTTCACTATTTTGTGACATTTTATGGACCAAACTACCTGGAGATTGTAAATGTGACTTAATTGAGATTGTGCTGACTGTCATATGGATCAAGGACTCTGATGTGGACCCCTCTTTGAGATTGTGATTAAATCTGTTTGGCTTTCTGCTCCTTGTGTGTGTACAGATGTGAAAATAAATACATCTTCAGATGTTAATGACTTCAGATGCTGACATGTAAAGTATTCTGCGACTGTGTCCTACTGTATCTACAGTACCATCATCTACCAGGAGTTGACGTAACAACAAGGAACACCTGCACAATCTAATGCAGTCAGGTACTACTCCCATGCAGTAAGTACCGCCTACCTGAAGATTATAGTGTTTAGTTTTGTGGACACTGTGTTGATTGAACTGTCTTCACAGGACTGTTTGTGTTTGGTGTCTTCTGAAAAGCTTAATGGTAAGAAATGCCAAGTACTGAGAGACTGCTTCAGAATCAGCATGTGTTTGCTTGATGATGTGCTGTGGGTGCTTTTAGAAAATCAAGCCCACAACTGTTGATTGACTGACGACAGGCCATGCAGTACACCTACACATTTAAATCCACATTGCCTACCCAATATCTTGTTTAGAAAGCACATCAAGCAGAGGTTGCAGCGATAACCTTGGTGGTCTGATCTCGCTTTCCCTTTTTTCTGTTTAATCTGTCACTCTGACAAATACGCCACACACTGTTCCCTATTTGTTTTACTAGCTGATCTCATTATAATAGCTGGACCATTAAGTTGAAAGGTTGGGCAGATGGTGCAGGCGCTAATCTAATGTTGCTGAATATTAAACAGTTTCAGTGCTTCGGGCTTGGAATATTATCCATCCATCCCGATCAAATTCTTGTCACACACACAGCGTAATATGCAAACACATACACAAATGGTTTCTACAGTAACTCACAGAAATGCACAAACCGATTTGCATTATTTGCGCAGCAAGAGACAAGCTCATTTACATATATGTATCTATGTGACATGCATTTCTTTATTTTATGTGTCTTATTTTAATTCTTATCTTCTGTGGATAACCTCAGTTAATCAGTCTCCTTTGCAGTTCTTCTCAATTGACAGGTGACGTCACAGTTCTATCAGACGTGCTGTAATTGACTTGAACAACAAAAATCAATCACCCAGCCTTCAAGTCAGTGCACACTGAAAACCAGAGGAGACAAAAGACAGGTGCATGATTGATGCACTCCTTTGATTTCTCCTGTTCTACTTGATGTACCTGAGATTGATGCAGTCCCCCAGACGAAATCTATGTGATTGATTCATGTGACATAGATTACTAAAAAATCTGGAGTGGAAATTTGGGGAAAAGGTCAAAATGCAAAGTCATAAAAAAAGTTTTTATGCTTGGCTGAGGTGAAAGAATTATGTATATATAAAAACATATAAAAAAGTACATCAAGTATTTGACTTAAACGTCACTGAAGCTTCTGTTCCACTGAAGAGACGAAAACATCTGATCTGTGTGGAGCGATGAGGAGGCTGTAACCTTCCTCAAATCAGTACATGAAACAAACATAAATGCCATATTTCCATCATGTTTTCTACACTGTTTTCCATCGTTTGAGGTTTGACGGGCTTCATTTTGTTGCACCTTCTTCATCTGCAATGATTAAATGGCTTCCAACTGGAGAATTAGCGCCACCAACTGTTTATCTTGAGTGGATGGAGACGTGCTTTAACTTGCTTTTACTTTTGCCAGTTTTCTGGAAATTAAAATTTGCGCTACATTTGGATGGAAACTCTTTCCATGCTGAGTGTTTTTGTTGTGAAACTAAAAAGATTCAGATAATGAAAACACATTTAGTATCAATGATGTACTTTGTTTGGACTTTCAACATTTTTATTGCTGATTACTTTGATATCATGAGCCCCCGAAGCACTATCTTTGCAAATAAACACAAACAAGCTAAACACATTTTAAGCCCAGAGCTCTTTAGCTATAAAAATTGCTCACTTGCACAAATGAATTATTCCACACACCCCCATCAGATAATTATTTCACCTGTTTAGAATTTCTCCTAAGGCATCCAGAAACACTTTTCAATTCAGGACACATCTGACATACCTGTCTCTTCCTCTTAGGGTAAAAGTGAAACCTGTAATCAACAAGGACATTCTTACACATAGCTGTGTACTAATCAGGCAAATGGAAAGGGAGTGAAATTGCACTGAGCTCCCTCGTGAACCTCTGAGGGTCTTCTGAACCCACTGTTGGCATGAAATGAAGCGTTATTGGATAGATGAAAGAGACGGAGACATGCATCAAATAACTATACGATACATTTGAAGCTGATGCACTGGGAGTTCATGATAACGTATACGTCCTAGCCCACTGATCTCCAGGATGTCCTGTGTTTGAATCAAACAAACTTGCATATAACTCACCTATGTAGAAGTTGGTTGCTGTCCTCATCTGCCTGTGTTTGGAAATTACATAAATAACCAGAGAGTTGCCCACCAGTCCGACCAGCATGATGAGGGCGAAGAAGAGGGGGACCAGCCAGGCGTCTGTGAGGAAGGGGTGCTGATCTCCTTCCTCCTCCTCATCGTCCCCACGTCCTCCCAGAGAGAAGTTCGCCTTGGAGCCGTTGATCCAGACCTGCTCGGTGGAGTTCCAGAGCTCCTCGGAGGAGTACATTGTGACAGGACGGGAGTGATAATTGTGAGGGAGGTGAGAGAAAAGGTGCTGAGAAAGGAAGGGTTGTGAGAGGTATATAGAGGAAGAGATGGCAATTAGGAAAGAGAGTGAGCAGTATGAGTCCTGAGTGCCCTCAGGCTAAAGAAAGGAGAGAAAATGGAGAGTTGAAAACGGAGAGAGAGGACAGGAAAACATGGGCAAAAAGTAAAAAGTCAGGCAAGGGAGATGCATGAGAGAAAAGTAGAGGAAGAAGAGCTGACGATGGATTATGGGCTAAAAAGTGAGTGTGTGAGGAAAAACTGAATTTGTGAAGGGGAGAAATGGAGGAGCGAAAGAAAGCAGGGAAAAGTTTGCAAGGTGAATGACAAGGTGGTGTGATGGAGGAGACAGAGGGAAAGGGGGGAGAGACAAGATGGGACAAAGATCCCCCAAGCTGCAGAGAGGTTTTCATTTCATTGCAGCCCAAAGCAGGACCATAATAAGAGAGAAATAAAGAGAAGGAGAAGAAGGAAGAATAGAAGGAAAAAGAGAGAAGAGAAAGTGCTTCTTTTCTTCAGATCAGGTTGGATGAAAACTGCTCCTCTGCTGCCACCACATCACCCCTCAGAGCTTTAAAGCATGCTGTGTTTCTGACTTGCGAGATGAGCAAGCCTCCAGGCAGCCCTGGGGATTTATTCACAGAGAGCAGAGCGTATGCTCAGAGGCAGACTGATGTTTTCTATGAGCTTGGTCAATAAGTACCCAAAGGTAAACAATCCACTGTGCTCGCAGCTTCCTTTTCTTTCACCTCTCTTTGTTCCCCCGATGTTTATCTCCGTAGTGAAGTTCAAGCATTTTCTTCTTAATCATCTGTCTTAACCGTCCATTCAGGGTTTTTGCTGTGGAGGAGAGAAGAGTCACTTGAGTCAGAGAAGACACACTCTTGTGTGGCTGTTGATATTTGCTCTACAACCTTGACAAAAGTAATTAAATAATAAAAAAAAAAAACCTCAAGCGTCATCCGTTGTTCATTCTCCAAGCATGGCCGATTTGACTGTAATTTATGCTTCAGCAAAAACAGCCTTGACTTTACTCGAGCAGAGAGCACAGGAGATGCTGACGGCTTTATAGTACGAGCAAGAGCGAGGACACACAGACGCAGTGGGGAGAGGAGGTACACACACATGCAGTAAGTCGGCATGCACGTGGGCAACTGCATGATTCTGGGATAAATAGCTGATGTCAGGGTCTCCTAGCAACGTTATCCCTCAATCCATCTTTTTTTTTTTTTTTACAATTTGCCAAAAAACACACTCTCCCTTTTTTCTCTCCCTCTCTCCTCTCCCTCTGTTCCACAGGGAATTACAATCATGTAACTCCTGCAGCTAACATAGATAACATACCTCCACACAGAAAGAGTGTGGACAGGAAATAGCAACAGTATCGTTGTCAGGTCTGGTAATTCACGTTAACT